>KK112656.1:150728-168734 GCA_000611955.2 Stegodyphus mimosarum
GAAAGATTTGGTAAAAATCCAAACTTTTTTTTCTGGAAATTAATAACTTATCTGATTGTTGCTTTAATAACTATTTGTTCGGCTTGAAAAACAGATTTATTAGCTTACAAATTCTTTTATTATTACATGTTATTTTCTATTTCACAAAGGGCGCTGCCAGTCCAGGTTTATATCTTTGAACCATCGGTAATATGGTGAATGCATCTGTTCTCATAGATAGTGGTATAAGCGACATACGTTTTCCCTGATGATTAGATGTCCCAAGAAAACAGGACCATTTTTCAAAGTCTGCCTTTATGGTCTCTGAATTTTTCCTTTTGGTGAAATCGTGTCACTTTGGCAGTTGTTCCTTCTTGCTCTACGGTCAAGTCAGAGGTAAGTACCATTGCTCGGCTATGAGCACAGTCCTATATTCTTTGCATGCGAGTAGTACGTGGAAGCGCTGCATGCTTTGTCTCCTGGTCTCCCACTTTATCTCTCTTTGGACAAATGACTGTCGCATAGCAAAATGCTTCAGTGGTAACTTGTAATACAATTTGAGGTAATGAGGAGGAGAGAAACGTGTGATAGTGTTTCCGTATGAAGGTTGTGAGAATGCCAACCTGTTGTTTGATTTGCCTAATATGCGATATAAAGGGAAGCCTGTTATGAAGGAAAGCCTGACTTCTAGATACTTTAATTCCTTGACACTTCATACAGAGAGTCCCAGTAGACGTAGATTTTCTATTTACAGTACGAAGCGTAACCTAAGCGACAGAGATCGTTAGTTTGTGATAACAAGCCCATTTTGCGAATATGTTCCTTATTTTCAATCAATTCCAACTACAAAGTCATCTGTTTTGTCCTTTCCAATTTTTCAAAGTGGTTAGATTTGTTACGAGGTTCCACAAGATTAGATCCAGCCAAGAGTCCTGTCTATATCCTCTTTTAAGTTTTTTGTCATTGTCTCGCTGTCGGTGGTGCTTGTACATATCTATAGGGAAAGTAGTTTCTGAGAAGGCTGATAATCTCTGCGGGGCAACTGAATGCCAGAAAAGAAGTTATGACATCTGGTCATGAAAGAGCGCCAAACTCGCCTTTAATATCGATTGCAACGATGGTGGAACGAAGATTGTTGTTTCCATTGCCTCTTACTGTACTTACCAGATCCTGCAGCGCATTTCAGGATAATAATCCACTCACCATAATCGAGCCGAACACCAAGCAACCAGAATTTGAAGGATTTACTCACTCTGCTGGCTCACCAGTAACCGATTTGTAGAGTGATCGTAGTGCTTGCTGAGCTGCATTCCCGCTGGCTGCAAACTGACTGCCTTGCGATTTCTTGGATTTATTATGTGCTACATGAGTGCAATCCACTATAATCCTAGTCGACAAGCAGGGACCAAGAACACAGAATTTGCGAATTAGATTCGCATTTTGAAAACGTAACGAATTCACAGTATGTTTTTATCCGTATGAGAATTTATCCTACAAATCTCATCTGTATAAAAATACACGTTAACGCGAAACAATCTTTGGAGTAGCACACGGACGATAGTTTGGCTGTCACTATTATCATGAGGTTTAAAAATCATTAGCTATGTTTACACCTGCGGCACAGTCTTAAATTGCAGACATTCAGACAGGGTAAAGCCCAGTATCCGTTACTAGGCAACCATCCATAGCTGCGTCCAAGAACTGGTACAAAGATTTAGTCTAAATATTCTAACTGTTTAACTCTATGCCAACTCGGTATAAGAATTAAACAATCCTGACGAAAGAAATATGAATTGATATCCGGTCGCTGACTTCTCTCGGTCAGTTATACATTCCCACAGTTTTAACTCTATTCTGCAGGTGTTAATGAATCTAATAATTAATGATTTTTCTGTCTTATGACTAACTGCTATACTATATTATACCTATACTATCATACGAATGCTGTCGAAGGTAGAAGCATAGTGTAACGACTTTAGCTATTTTCTAAGGACTGCCTCGAAGTTCTTGGAAAAGGTTATCTCCTAACGACCACTTAGCAGTTCTCAGCAAAGCATTAACGGCACGTTAAGTACTGTAGTCACGTACCATTCTTAAGTCTTTAATTCCTTCATGATGATCCGCAGGTGAAAGATTATTTTGCTCCCGATAAAGACAGAAACGTGAAAGTCCTTCCTCCACATTCCCACGCATTTGTTTGTAGTGTTTTGTTATGCATCGGCTGTCTGTCACGGATTGAGTGCCCAGTCTTAGGATCAGAACTCTCATGGAAATTTTCCCAGGCCCATAAGCATTACACCCGCATACAATCACAGTGCTCTCGCCAATCGAAAAACGCTCTGAAAATTTTCGGACAAATGAGAATTCAAAACATTGTCCCGACCCTCCCAGAAAGTCTTGAACAAAATCAGGGAACGCAGCTCCAGGGCGAAAGTTAGCTAATGAGTTAGTTTTCGAGTGAAAAGAGAGAAACCTTCTCTTGTATATTTCAGCTCTGTCAAGAGCAGTTTTGGTTCACTTTGCCAAGAGTATTCATGTCTCTCTGCGGAGAGATCCAGTAGCTGGCGGCCTGATTTGCCGCTACCTAACATAAAAGCAACCTGCTTAGAACGATCATCTGCAGCCAGGAGAAGCAATAACAAAGCTATTTACCTCACACAGGAACTTCACCCTGCATCAAAAGAAAAACCTCTTTGAGAACTTTAACGTCCAAGGAACTGTTCGAAGGAGATTAGAAGTTTAAATCCCAGACAGGAAATTGCAAAGTTTTCCCGTTTATTGCTCTGATATGTTTTGAGGTGAACTCTATGAATGATGTTTCTATATCTCGCGCTCGATCTGAATGATCTGAATGGTGGATGGATCTGAATGATGAACGGATCTTAATGATGTTTCTACAGCTGGGGCCCTATCTAAAAGGTGCTGGACAATAATTTGTCGCCACAGGATTTGGTGACTGTATTCTCTCCTCCCGGATCGCCCTTTAAATGGGGTGAGAATTAAGGCATTTTCTCCCTCCTTCTCTTGTGCTTTCGTAATGTTGTACGGTTAGCATCGGACTTCGTCTGTAGTTCAAGAGGTCTACAGTTCCAGTTCCGGCAAAGGTATTGCACATTTTCACATTTCCCGCTCTGATAAACTTAATGGTTTCTACAAATTCAGTGAGCACGCAAATGATCATGAAATGTGAATTAGTATAGAAATCACCCACAGTTTTGATGAAAATCTCAGTATCAATTATTAGATTTCTTGCAAATTCAGCAGAAATAAAACCTTTTATTTGAACATATCATGATTTTTAAAGGATTGTTGTATTTTTGAAATATTAATACATGATTTGAAATTGAAAAGAAAATCATTATTCTCATATAAAACTTTCAGTCTAGCGTGAAACTGAGTGTCAGATCAGATGCATCAAAGAGAATTTACTTTTATATCATATAAAAAGGATATTCAGGTATATACTGTTGAGCTAGAATATGTGTCAACTTCTTGACTTTAAACTTTCAGTCCTGAATTATGCGTTAAAAACAAAGTCATAGCTGCTTTACAGGATTCATAGCTTAATAAAATAATATAATTGCTTCTGGGAATTTCCTTTATGATTTAATGCATTAAATGCAAAGCCCAGTTATCAGGGATCTGTGAAGAAGGCTCTCAGTGAGGACTATCTGAGAAAAATCTGGTTCAAATTCACCTTATGCAGAGAATAACCACGAAAATGTCCATATATCCGGTCCTTTCACCAGAATTTCAGTTCGAGTTGAACTACCAAGATTCAGCATAATCATATCAATACGAAATTATTATTACCAACAATGTGAGAATGATTTGTGATCATTCTCCCAATGTTGAATGATCTGTGACTCTCGTCTGAATGACCTGTGATTCGTAGCAATAATATATCACTGTATAAGGTATTTCTTCTACCTTCCTCGCACGCCTTCGTGATGTAGTGGTCACAGCACGTTCGGCGCGTATTCGAGAAATCTGTATTTAGGGTCCATCGCTCCTGCTTCTAAGTAACCTAATGTCTCTACAGTGGCATCCAAACTAAAAAAGGCGGTGGATGATGATTCTCCACCACCAAGATTTGGCGATTGCGTTCCCTAATCCCCACTTGCCCTTAAAAGGGGGAGTATATAAAGCATTTCTCCCGCCTTCTTGCCATGCATTCGTGGTGTAGTGGTCAGTGCGCTCGGCGCGTATTCGAGAGGTCCATGGTTCGAGTCTCGGCGAGAACATTGCTCAGTTTTTCATCTCTCCTGCTTCTAAATAATCTAATGTCTCTACAACTGTTTATGAGGACCTCTTATGTTCTTACTTCAAGTACCACACTGAAATTAGTGATTTCTAAAAGTATAGCTTAAGTGTAGGTCGTACATCACAATGTAGAAATCTCTAAAATTTGGTTTAGATTTGATTTAAATGTATTGCTATGTTATACAAATATGAACTTTTATGGACTTAAAAACGCAAGCACAGACAGGATAAAATATATATTGTCAAACAATAACAATAACAAGAGATTCATAAAGAAAAGAAGTGAAATAGAGAAAAGAAGATACTTCTTTCCTTTTTTTACTAAGATTACCTTGTGAAATCATTGGTAATATTCTCGGCAGCTAACTGTACAAATACGTTTCAATAAAATTAGTTACTTCTCATGTCATTTTATGAAGAAAAAAAATTAATTTTTTTTATTACGTTTTACTCAATATATATTAAATGTGCGAACACGTTTTAAACATATTTCAGTTATTCAAGTTAGTTTTGTAATTAGATTATTGCATTATACATTCACTTCCAAAAAATAAGCACGAAGATGTAAAATGCAAAAAAATCAACAAATATTGCTTTGATTGATATATATTTATGCATAAAACAAAATTAATAATTATATACAGAAATGAAAACAATATTAAATTTAAGTAAGTTAGCAGATAATGACATACCGGAGACTTAAACAGAATTATGTATAAAGGGAAAATAAACAGCATAAAATGAAAAAAAGGACATTAATAGGGTATGTGATCCCCCTCATCTGTGTACAAAGTTTACACCTTGTGACCATGCTTTCAATAAGGTGGTCAACCACCGCAGAATTAAGCAATCTCCATTCTTCTTGTAGAGCAGTTTCCAGCTCAATAAGAGTGGCTGGAGGGGGGAAACGTGAAGATACAGCACGGTCGAGAGCATTCCAAAGATTTTCAATGGGATTAAGGTCGGGCAAATATGCTGGCCACGCCATATGCGCAATCCCTTCCCTCTCCAAGTAGTCATCGACAATGTCAGCTCTGTGGAGACGTGCGTTATCGTCCATTAAAACAAAAGTAGGGCCAACTGCTGCAGCGTACAATCTCACAATGGGTTCTAAGACTTCATCTCGATACCGGACAGCCGTCAAAGAACCCCGTTTAAAGATGTGCAGGTGAGTGCGATATCCTAATGAAATCTCTACCCACACCATAATACTTCCGCCTTGGAATGCGTGATGTTCGGTGATGTTTTGGGACTGATTGCGTGTTCCTTGTTCACGCCATATCTTTATACGCTTGTCATCTGGCTGGAGAGCAAATCTTGACTCATCAGTAAACATGACATTGCCCCAGTCAGACACATTCCAACTGACATGTTCCCAGCACCACTGTAATCGTGCCCCACTTGATTGAACGGATAGAGGAACACGAACTCGAGGTACCCGAGCATACAGTCCGCTCATATCTAATCTTCGACATACAGTAGCTGCAGATATCACATTACCAATGGACGCTGTAACCATAGATGTCACACATGTGGAGGTCGCTCTGAGATTCCGCAGTAGCAATATATCGATCTTCCGCGGTGGTTGTAATCCTTTGGCGACCGGCTACGGGCCTTCGGACAACTGTCTGTGTTTTGGAATTGTTTCCATAAACGTGAAATTACAGAATGATGAACGCCGAAGAAAAGAGCAACATCTATGATCAACTGTCCTGCTTCAATGCGCCCCACAGCACGCCAGCGCTCAGAATCTTCCATTCGTCTTCTGGAAGTCATAGAAACACGTATGTCTTGATTTTTGCATATTTCTTGACATGAAAGCGCGATTGGCTGTTACCTAACATATTTACATATTTCCATCAACCTCTGCAGCGAATTTCATCCCTTTCAATTCCGATTGGCTTCCGGAAATTAGCATTTTCCTCTCCGTCCTTAACTTTTGGAAGTGAGTGTGTTTAAACATATAGAGACATTAGGCTATTTTGAAATCAGGAGATGTGAAAAATGAGCAGTACTCTCACCGGAACTCGAAACTCTCGAATACGCGCCGCGTATGCTTCCAATAACACCAGAAAGACATGATAAGAAGGCGGGAGAAATATTTTATAAACATAATCTAGCTATTTTCCTGAAATTTGCCTTGCGCATCCAGTTTAACGCTTTAATTTCACGAAAAAGTTAATGCATCATTAGAAATGTGAATCATTAAATTGTATACACATTATCGTTTGAAAAAAAGATAAAAGGAAAAATTTAATAAATGATTCAAAACTTAAAAATAGCAAATTTATAAGCATAAAATTGTTATGTGTATGATAACGAGGGTAATTATTTCTTCAGTACAAAAAATACGAAGAACAAGAGAAGCAAGAGAATGTACAAAGGAAAGAATGAACAATGTAAAAATACGATAAAGAATATTTTGAAGCTTTAAACTAATATCATTAATTCCTGAACTGATAAAATATAGGACAGCAGCAAAATAGAAGGAAACATTTCATGTTGTTTGATAAATACCCATCAATTAGAGATTTTTGTTCAGAATGGGCAAATCCATTTTTCTGAAGATGGGACCAAATGTAATTATGATGAAACGGGGTAACTTTCATAACAATCACATAAAACAAAATCCTTTGAATTCTCTTACATTGTAATCTCCTCTAAGAGATTTTTTTCTCACGAAGATCATCACATTGTAAAATGAGAAAAGCAAGTAATTCAAATTTAATTTCTATCATTTATCTTCATAGTTTTGTCCTTTATTCCTTTGTTACCAGAAAATGAAAATTAATCATAGATTTTTGTGGCCTGGCTAAAATTTTAAAGTTTTCTGTCTTTTGCGAATCCATAAATAGTTCTTTTTGGCGAGTACAAGAGTATTTCAAAATAGCAAATTTATAAGCATAAGATTTTTATGTGTATGATAACGAGGGTAATTATTTCTTCAGTACAGAAAGTATGAAGAATAAGAGAAGCAAGAGAATGTACAGAGGAGAGAATGAACAATATAAAAATACGATAGTGAAAATTTTGCAGCTTTAAACTAAATCAAGTTTAGTTGAATTTTATTAAAATTAATTAATTATTTAATAATATTATTTATTAAATTATTAATTATTTAATTATATTATTTATTAAATTATTAATTATCTAATTAATATTAAATAATATTAAATTAAATTTAAAGGACTTTCTCTTGAGATTAATAAACTTCGGGATTTCGTAAATGAGTACAATCCCAATAAGGGATACGATATTATGGGGGATTCCGATCTTGTAAAGGAAATTATGATTGTATCCTAAAACAGCACAAACTTGGCCCAGATAGTCCTATCTATGTACAGAATTATATTGCATACAGGTCCAAAAGGCATGGAAGACGGCCCGAACCAAGAAAAACAACACTCCTTGTTACACGCTACAATTCCCCCATTACGCAGTTAAAATTCCACAGCATTCGGCCGTTTTTTAGAGGCCTTGGCTATTTCACTCACAACAAATACTTCCATTATATGCTCTTTTATCCCCACCTATTACATTCCACCATCAAGTAGTTATGTCTTAGTAAATAAAGTCAAATACCAAAAATCCGCCTACTCCTGAAATCCGCACTGGCCTCTCAAAATATAAACATTGAATTTATAGGTTCCAGAAACCGCAGAATGGAGAATCAAATACCGAAGAAAAAATATTTATCCAATAATGACGTCATAATTACCGAATAATAATGATTCTGTGTTAGTAGCAGAAAAAAGATCTCAGTCCAGAAGAGGTTTTCAGTATGGAAGGTGTGTTCAGATGAGCCAACACTGGCATATCAGATAACCGATGATGAAATCATTGGCTCTATTTTGAACTCGCCGCAGCAAGAAAAGATTCCGACACCGACACAGATAATGAATTTGATAGGAGTGAGAAAATATCTTTTAATGAGTGTTTGGAACATGGTGAAAAATACCTATATTTAGAACAACAGAGCTGAGTCACAGAGCAAGAGATTATGACCCTGTAGAATTTACAAAAAAAAAAAAAAAAAAAAAAAAACTTACTCTGGAGCACCTAAAGTTTTAAATAAAACAAACGTTTATCAGAAAAATGCTTGAAACAGGTAAAAAAAATGAAATATTTTATGCTTTATTAGTATCTCTTATTTTTACACGTCTCTATTGTATATGTCCTTAATGCTTTAAATATTCTTGTAATCACTAATATAAATGAATAATATAATACATATATATAATTTAATGCATGTAATAAAATAATGTAATAATGTATATTATTGTACATAATAATTTAAGTAAATGTATCTAATATGCCTTATTTATTTAGCACTTTTAGTCTGAATATTATGATTTGGCTTTTCTGTCCTGAAATCCGCAAAATCCTAAAATCCGCACAACCTCTGGTCCCAAGCATTGCGGATTTCTGGACTTCTACTGTATTACATATGCGGTGACACAGCAGGTCCCGGACGTTATTCATCACGAAGAGATCGGGTCACGAACACATTACTTGAACAAAAAACATCTCGAATATCTCGAGATTCGAACAGTCAAATCGGCAAAGGCAATCTTTAAAATGTGTTTCATGTTCACTTCTGACTCAAAATTAACGTTCAAGAACTTCCAGAAATATCATTTTCATATTCTCCATTGCTTAACTGTCATTAACAGAAGCTGGTAGCAAATTAGTTACAAAACCATAAATTTGTCTCGGAAGAAATTATGGCCGGACTGTATTGTAGGCAGAGATTTTAAAGGGTTTGGTACTAAGGAATTTCTTGCTAGCTATGGTATTGGTGTCTAGGCAAAACATGGGCTTGGAAGTTAAGAATAAAGGCCCAGAGGAGTAACTAGAGGCCCATCAAAAATGGGATGAAGCAGAAACAACTGAAACTCCTTCAGAAACAGCAACAAATGGCAACTGCGGAGGGAGTGACTTCAAAGAAAGAAGAAAAAGAATGATGAACCTACTTCTTTAATTCCCGAAGTTAGTGCGAAATGATATAATGGGTAACGTTTAATACAATAGCATCACTTTAATTAATCAATAGCAATTTACATCAAAAGCCCTTTCAATAACAATATAGTCCTCTAATTACTCCTCTGTATCTTTATTATTAACTTTCCTGCCTCGGTTCCAGAGACCAATACTACGGATAGCAAGAAAATCCTTAGTGTCAATAACAGTGCCATGTCTCACTCTAGGCACATTTAAAAGTGCAGACAACAACGAATCATTCTGGACAAATTTTAGGTGAAACGGAGGCGAAATAAGACACAAATAATGTCAGTATTCGCCTGCAGGCAAAGAAAAGATAAAGGAAGATGCAACAGAAATGCAGTTACCTAATTTTAGCATGAGGGACTATAATATAGGAACTAGTCATATAAACAGTAACACCTCCTCATGTTTTCTTTCTCATCTCTATCCATTTATGCTGTCCTATCTAATTAGTAACCTCTAAATCTCTCAAGCAGGGCAGAATTAATTTAATTTTCATCACTTTTATCTGTTTAATATAGTGTTTACTTTTTCCCTTTGCATTTGATGATTATCATTATTTTGTGTCGTGAACTTTTGTGCAAAGTATTGTTGTAAATTCTAAATTAGCGACCATCTGTGGTCCAGGAAAGGGTTGATTTGCTTTACATTAATTCCTATGGGAAAATAATTGTTGACGAATATTTAGGTTAATGAATATTTAGGGTGATGAATGGCCTTCAAAAACGAGCAGAAGTTTCGCTGTAATTGTTTCCTATGGTGCAATAAAATTTTGCATATCACACACCTTAATCCCTTATTCGCGAAATTTATTTACAGTAAGAATTTTACTGGCGGTTTTGTATTTTATATTCTTTTATAGTTGTTTTTATAATATAAATATTATAAAAACAATTTTGATTTCATGAAATGTGCTCATTGGGATCCTTACCTTATAATCTTTTTTTTAAGTAAGATATGATGTAAGGCATTTCCTTCCTTCTTACCACTTGTCTTTGCATATAATTGGACATACGTCTGGTTAGCAAACCCGGAATTCAAATTCCGGTGACAGCACTGCACATTTTTCATGCTTCTTGCTTCGATAACTGCTTAACAGATTCTACAATCCAATCTAATTCATAATAATTCCTTCACTAATGAATTAAATTTCACATCATATATTTAATTTCCAGAAAATCATTATTTAACTATTAAATAAACTCCTATTCCGTGGTTTGCCGAGAAATGTTTCTTTAACAATCCCCAGTAATGGTGCATACATATGCATTCACACATTTTTAATTTGTATGCTTCGTTTATAATAAATAATAGAGAGTAATAATATACACTGGTGTTTAAAATTATGAGAATTTACATATTTTAGAGATTTTCGCAAAACGTTATGAATTAAATGTAAAAATTATGCTTCCAAGCAAAAAATTAAAATCAACAATGCTGAATTCGCAAGAAGTATACGTGTAGCCTTTAAGAGCTTGATGCGCGTAGGCTTTTTACTTTTAAGGGAAGTTTCATTAATACTGCACGGGTCATTTCGCAGGTTTCGTTCCATCGCAGTCCTTGGCAACTTTCAAGATGTCCCCTCCCCCAACATTTGAAAACATTCAAAAGTTGATAGTTAAAAGAAGTAATCATTATGATTTGTTATTAGTTAGAAATAATTTGTTATTAGTAAGGAGGCGTAATCATTATTATTAATTTGTTACTATTGGTTATTTAAGGAGTAATCACTACTATTTGTATGATAGAATGAAGCGGAGAAACAACGAGGAACTCGTAGCAGGGCAGTCTCAAGTGTAGATTGCTACAGGACTTGAATACAACGTCCAGCGTCATGTGCAAATTGTCAGAACAGTTTAAAAATGCCTGATCCCTAGAAAAGAAGCCTGGTTAAGGTCATCCAAGGACTACGATGACCAACGAAAATCTGCACTTGACCATTTTATTGCTGTTTTCAGAAGGCTATTAGACGGAAGTAAGTAAGAAGAACTGCTCATGCGTCATGGTCAATTCTGTTCACAAAAGAGGCTGTTTAACATGATGCGGACACACCGATTTCGGATCTGTGGCGGACCTTTCAGATGATTTCTGATTTAGCCTACCCGTTAAATCTTGACTCATTTTAATCTCATCTGCAGAGAAGCAAGTTTCCAAGTGCTGTCCTCCAGTATCCAAAAAGAGATCAATATGACAGGGGAAATTTGATGGACTGGGAAGGCATCATGTTGAATGGGGCACCGATATTCATGCCTTTTGCAGAAGTATTGTGAGCTGCTGCGAATCACAAGGAAGAAATCTTACATCTATACTTCATAAATAAAGTGACACTCAGTAAATTTTTATGGACGACAATGCTGATCCACATACGGCAAATATTGTGGATGATTTTATGGAAAATAAAGGTATTACAGAATGGATTGGCCACCCAAATCTCCAAACCTAACCTTATGGAACATGTCTGGAACGACCTTGAGAGGACAAATGCAGCTCGCCTTCTTTCCCCAGAGCCCCCGCCAGGAACTCAAAGCGGCATTGTTGCAAGGTTTGGACTAACTACCGCAGGGGATTCATAAACTGCTTCAGCATGGAAGCATGTTGTGAAAACTGTTTGACTTTTAAGGCCCGTCCACACGAGTACGCTCGCAACGTAGCTGCAGTAATTTTTTTTGGCCAGTGTAAATTCGCATTACGCAGAGGACATAAAACTGAGTTCGCTCATGTTCAGCTTTTTCGCCCGTGAAGTGAACGAACAGTCATTAGCTGACTGAGCTCTTATCACGTGCCATAGTCAGAAAAAACTTGTTTACACTTTTCAGTCGGAACCACATAGCGTTGAGTATTTTTCAAAGAGATCATAACTATCCACAGTAGTAAAATCATCAGCACTGTTTACAGCATTCTCAATTCTCTCAAACCATATAGATTGGTATAAATTTCAAATTCTCATCAAGGGGGGAAAACTGTATATTTATAAAGCAATCATCCGACCAGTATATCCATATGCTTCACTTGTATGTTACACAGCAAGTAACAGGAACCTAAATAAATTACAGTTTCTACGAAATCAAATTTTTTGCCTTACAAAATTCTCCTTAATTATTACAAATGTTCGTTATTTCATGCGTAATAAGAATCTCTATCATACACGTTTTGAGAGCATTTGGGCTAACGTCTCATTATACTAAAATATTTAAAAACAGCATATCTTCAGAAATTTTATTGGATGAACTTTTTTTTTCTAATTTATTTGTGCAATAATATATGCAGAATAATCAAATTATAGAACACTTTACTTATTACACAGATTCCCTTACACCTACTCCCATACCACACATAAACAAGCAAACAAAGGGAAGGGGGAAGATTAAAAAATATTAATTGATTTTATTTTATATTGGAATGGAGTTTCAAGTCATTTAATCCTCTTTATATACTGTTTTATATATTTTTAAATTTCAGTTTTTTACAATTTTATAAATCTTAACAGACAAAGCAGTTTTAAAAATCTGAATTTGCATAAAACTGATTTGTGCGTGTAATAACTGTTTAATCTTAATATCCGAGGTTTTAAATTCCTTAATAACAAAATTTAACTATAAACGAATCGAGTGTGACATTCTTCTGACCAAACTACGAAACAGAAGATGAAACGCTTAAAACTTGCAGCCTTCTATGAGTGTTACATGATTTTCCTCTTCAATAACTCTATTGGCTAAACGCAAACTTCGCTCGCGTTCCTCGTTTGGATGACTTTTCGCCGGCGACGTGTGTTTCGTTGTATCATTTACGTCTCTATCGTATTTGTGTGGACGCACCTTTAAAGGGGAATTATTAGAAGTAAATTGTTATTAGTAAGAAGGAATAATCATTCTGATTAATTTGTTATTATTGATTAAAAGGAGTTATCACTACGATTTGTATGATGAAATGAAGTGGAGAAACATCGAGGAATTCGAAGCGCGGCAGTCTCAACTGCAGATTGCTACAGACTTGAATACAATGTCCAGCGCCATGTGCAACTTGTCAGAACAGTTTGAAAATGCCTGATCCCTAGAGAGCAAGCCTGGTTACGGTCATCCGAGGACTACAACGGCCAACGAAAATCTACACTTGACCATTTTATTGCTGTTTCCAGAAGGCTATTAGACAGAAGTAAGTAAGAAAAAATACTCTTGCGTCACGTTCAATTCCGTTCACAAGTGAGGCTATTTAACATGATGCGGACACACCGATTTCGGATCTAGCTTCTGCGGCGGACCTTTCAGATGATTCCCATTTTAGCCTACCCGCTGAATCTTGACGCACTTTAATCTCACCTGGACAGTACCGGGATTCAAGTCCTGTCTTCCGACATCAAAGAAAGAGATCAACATGACAGCGGAAATTTGATGGTGTGGGAAGGCATCATTTTGAACGAGGCACCGACATGCCTTTTAGAGAGGTATTATGAACGGCTACGAATCGCAGGGAAGAAATCATACATCTCTATTTCATAAGTAAAGTTGGCTCTCAATAAAGTTTTATGGATGGCAATGCTGGTCCACATAGAGCTAATACTGTGGATGATTTTATGGAAAATGGTGGTATTGCAGGATGGATTGGCCACACAGATCTCCAAAGCTAGTCCTATGTAACATGTCTGGGACGCCCTTGAGAGGGCAAATGCAACTCGCCTTCCTTCCTCAGAGTCTTCAGGAACTGAAAGCAGCATTGTTGCAAAGTTTGGATTAGTTGCCGCAGGGTTTCATAACCTGCTTTAGTATAGAGTCATGCTGTGAGAGAAGTGTGTGCCCTCTAAAGGCGATACGTCCCTATTAGCTTAATTTATCGTTCGATCTTGCATCCTCTATTTTAGACTTTAGCAGATGGGCTTTAACTCACGATCATGCTTTATCTTGATTGTTGTACAGTATATTCTGTTGCATTATATCAACCTATAAACATACCAACCTTCGTTACATCTGTACATCAGCTCTAGCAATAATAGAGTAAACGTTAAAATTGTTTTAATTTTTAATGCCAGTGATTATATAATAACTGATAAAACAAGCGATTTTAAAAATTAGTTCCCTCTATTGAAATAAGTAAATTATTACAGAAAATAAGGCAAAATAAAATGCAAAAATGAGAAATTATTTTCCCACTAGGAAAACCTCACATGAAAATTATTTTCCTGCAGAGAAATTTTCTAGCCCGATTTTTGCAAAAGAAACATGTGCAGGTAGATGATTCTTTAACTTTGATATTTCCAAACTTAAAATTCTACAGGAATTTTCAAGGAATCTGTTGGATGTTTTTACTGATTAGAAGGCAAATGTAAAAAATTGCGCAATTTAACAACAAAATTTCTTACACCATAAATAATAAACTCCCCAAGCTCATCTATTTATACTGGCCCGTGCATATGGGGCCAGTCAATTAGGGTTTCTCAATTATTCCGGTTTTCTAATTCTCGCAATTCTTAAATTTCCTAAGATTCCTGAGCTTAAAAATAGTTGTCTTTATTTATGTATTTAAGACTTATTAATGAAAAAAATTGTTTTTGGAAATAAAGAAACTCTAAAACGTAATCTTTCTTTTTTATAAAATGGTAAAATTTTGTCTAATAAAATGTAACGGAACATTATATATTTTTCTAAAGAACAGTGACTAGTTTAATATGTCGGATCGAAGGATTTTCTTTGTGCCTTTTAATAATAATTCCATATGGAACACAAAATGTCGATATTTTTGTATGTAGGGATTTTAATAACATTTTAGCAAATGATTATTTTACAAATGTGCGAAGTTTAGCACAAGAGAAATTGGAAGAAATGGTTTTATTGTAGCATATATGCATAATGCGCTAAATGCATACTGCTGAAAGTTCCGTGTCCATTTCCGACAGCGAATTCAGTTACTTCTGTAACTCGAGTGCAAACACTGTATAAAATCGTCGTGTATCGAGACTAATTTTATTTTAGTTTTCATTTCCAGAGGTGATGACCATAAAAATTCATTATAATGAGTAATGAATGCAATCTATACAGTCTAAGAGAATTCGAATAGTAATCCTTGCTTGTTAATGATATGAATCAATATGCATTACTAAATTAACTTAATTTCTTAAGTAAAACACGACGATCAAAGCTGTCTCTCATTAATTCATTCAACAAAAGATTTTTTTATTTCCAATGAAGTAAATTCTGGCTTAGTTTTTAGCTAAATCCCAGCTCTTTCTGAAGTAAGCATAGTTACAGTGTCAAGACTAATGTTCCTTTTAGTTAATTTTGCAAATATAACTGGAGTCCTGAGTCGGAACAGGGAGCTTACTCAAAACTACGTTCGTACGTGTGTAGAAAATAAAACAAAGATAAGGAGGGTTAAATTTACCCTTTATTCTCACAGCGTACAGGTGCTCCTGCACTTCGGGATACCAAGACCAGTACTTGTGATCTAAAACGTATAAAATGAGAAATAAACTAATTTAAATAAATAGAACTAAATTTAGGTGCTTTACAGGGAGTAGTAACGCAAAGATTTACACGGAATAGTAACGCGAAGATTTTAACACTACGTATGTAGTGAGAGGAATGCGAAGAACTGCAATACGTCTTCAAATAGCAGTGAGAACTAAGTTCTGGCCTTAAAGGTAGACAATGAAAAGCACACGCGTGGTAAAGGCAGCGAGAAATCTCTCTCCCTGTTTTTTCTCTTGGCTAAAAGCCATGTCTTAAATACTTCTACACTTTGCAGCCTCATTTGCATAGACAAAACCTATTTGCGCTTATTTTGGCCGGAAATGGAAAATTAGAGAAAATAGCAAACTTTTAAAATAAAACAAACGTTAGTTAAACTTAAAATCTTTACAACAGCTAATCTGCAAGGTTTTTTTTTTTTTTGGTAATTTACCTCCTTCCTATTTCAAATAACTCTTCATAATAACTTTTGTTCATTTGCTAAGATTTTTTTAACTCTTTTAACTTACCACATTTTTGTTCTTGAGGAATTATTAATAAATTTTAGATTGAAAATCTCGACAATCGAAAATTTTTTTTCCGGAAAACTTATGGTTTTAAGTGAGGGAAAATTTAATAAAAACATAAATTCCCAATGGGAAAAGATCCTATGTTCTCAGGAAATAAACCCTAGTGTCAATTATATTAAAAGATAAAATAAAAGCATGATTTGAAGTTACAGCACCAATCAATCTAGCCAACATTTCCTTTCATGTCTGTGGTTGGAAATATGCAACCTCCAACAGTTTTATTCGTGCCTAATTGAAGACGCCCTGGCAAGAAAGAAGTTCTGAATGACAGTGACGCAGGATGGACTTCATCTTAAATCAAACCTACCCCACTGTAAGATGAATTACCTTTACCTTTACCTTAAAAGCATAGCACCCGCGTTAAGAACAACGTAGGGTGCAAGTTTGGTAATCATTTCCCCTCCCACAGTCCAAATTCACGGTGTTGATGGCTTGAGCCACAGAAGATAAACCTCAGGTGGCAGCTTTTTTTTCATTCTGAGAAAATTCTAAGATTTCAGATCACGATGATACAGAATGAATGTAAATATTAAACCGAATCTCATCACTCCTAAGAGGGTGCCAAGACATGAGTCGACTCCCTTCCGGGCCAGACCCAACAAGAAGATAGCGGACCTCATCCTGTTGTTTCGTTGTTGGAATCCCTGGCGGGAGAACCCCTGTGTCTTCGGAATGGGAAATCCACACTAATGAATAGCTGTTAACGTGTGGGAATCCAAATGAAGGTTTCTTACTGTGGTTATTAACGTGTCTTCGATATCGGATCTAGACTGCATCGGAGATTTATTTCATACAACAAAGACGTTTGGTATTTAATTAACTCGACGTAAAACTGTAAGGAATATCATCATACCCATGGGATTATTAGCATTGTGTCAGTTATATCATAAGAAATCCATGATATTATTGCCTTTTATTGGCCATAAATGGTCAACTGCATTTCGAACTTGCGCAATACAAATTTAATAAAAATGCGAATGTTACGGTTTAAAATTCAAGCAAGTTTTTGCTGATAAATTACAGGACTTAATTTTAAATCTAACTTTTTTTTATTTAAAGTTTATTGGTAATGGGAGTCTATAAGGTATTTTCTCCCTCCTTTCTGCATGCTTTCGTTGTATAATTGTAGCACACTCGGAGCGTATGCGAGGGGTTCGAGCCAGGCTAGGGCATCGCTCATTTTTCGTGTTTCCTATTTCAAAAATCCTAATGACTCTGCAGTGGCGCCCGAACTCAAAGATGGTGGAATATGATTCTTTACTACCAAAATTTGGCAAATGGGTCCCCTAATCCCCAGTACCCCTTTAAAAGGGAGAGTATATGAGGTATTTTCTTCCTCCTTTATGCGTGCCTTCGTGGTATTACGGTAGCACACTAGACGCGTATTCGAGAGGTCCAGGTTCGAGTCTCGGCGAGGGCATTGTTCATTTCTCGTGTTTCCTACTTCAAAAATTCTAATGACTCTCAGGGGTGAGAAATACTACTTCCTATCTTCTATAGTTTTATGCACAAAAGGATAATTAAGCACTTTTGGTTATTTAATCTGCAGGATAAACTCTATAACATGTTCTCTCAAAGTGGTCAGCGCCTCACTCATTTTGAAAGAGATACGCATAATTACAATACAAAGCTTCTTTCGAAGGAATAAACGTGCAGAATCAACTGCGTCGTCTCTGGGAATCGAACCACAGATCTTCCAGCTGTTAACCAGACATGTTAACCGCTGCACCACA
>KK112656.1:173259-205224 GCA_000611955.2 Stegodyphus mimosarum
TCCCGCTTAATTTTTGTGCAGGTTCATTATGTAACGCAAATCCTTTCCTCTCTCTGCGGCGTCAACGAACTGCCTTGAGAACTTGGCCCCGAAATCGATGTTGTCACTGCATCCACCCCATTCCCAGTCCAAGCCACTGGGTCCTCGACGTCTGTAATCGCAGCTACATGTACTCACCAAACCTTCTCTGCAAGCCCGTGCAATTGCGTGAGTGACACCCGCACTTGTGATGGCGTACAGAAATGCAGTCTCTCGGCAACCTAAGACAGCAAACAGAAAATATCACATGTTATGTTTCACTGTAATGCATTTTGCAGCAATTAAAAGTATTTTGATGAAAAGAATATCACGGTCTTCATTATGCATAATGTAACATCTAGTCTTTTAATTCTACTTCACACTTGACCAAGGTTTCTCAAATTTTACTTATGTGCAATTATTTCTTGATCAAACGAATTCTATGCAACTGGTTCATTCTGTCTACAAGATTTACTAAAAGTAAAGCAAATTAAAAATTGAATTTTACTCGTATATTCAAAATGTAAAACTAGATGAGAAAAATGGACACGTTTGAGCTGTGCTTCCTTACACAGTGTTAAAATAATATGAAGCATTAGTATTACACTTTGACGCTTTAGGTTATTATTCATAAAATGTAAAATTTCTAAATGCTTCTGTGACCCCCGTTGCTAAGATAACCTCACATACGCTACTTCTTCGGATGTTTTAGAGTAAAACTTTAAGAGCACCTGCATCATATGCTTTTGTAAGGCATTATTCCTCTGCATGGCCATGTGTCTCTGTTTGGTACACATTTCTCACAAAAAAAATTGGTGCACTTCAAAGAGGTGACATCGGTCTGTTTAAATCCTGAGGATTATTCTATATGTGCCTTATCGCCTTTGT
Source organism: Stegodyphus mimosarum (assembly GCA_000611955.2). Classification (NCBI taxonomy): domain Eukaryota; kingdom Metazoa; phylum Arthropoda; class Arachnida; order Araneae; family Eresidae; genus Stegodyphus; species Stegodyphus mimosarum. The sequence goes on from KK112656.1 coordinate 174,166, forward strand.
CCTGTCTCTAGTAATTCAATATCGCCAAGTAGGAGTTCGAGTATAGGTGTGGCTAATTTTTCAAGGAATCCTATACCAAAGGATTACTAGCAGCCGAGCGGATAAGGCCACTGAAAACTGGTAGTCTGACTGTGTTACAAACCTTGGGAAATGGGCTGGCTGCTTAGGCGTTTTTGAAACTTCCCACTTGTATAACAAGAACATGAGCCAGTTTCCTTTAGAAAGTCTTTCGCGAAAGCTTCCCTTTTCTCAGACACATAACCCAACATGCTTGTTCATAATCTATCAGCTGTAAAAATTCCTCTAATTTCTACTCGACGAATTATATTTTGAGTGTATTATAAGTAACTTGGAATCTAGCTAAGCTTACACGTTTAATCAAATAATAATAATAATATTTACGAACGTTTAATCGTAATAAAAATCTTATTGAGCGCAAAGAGTTAAAATTAGTTATACATTCAGCAAATTGCAGATTGAATTTCCACAAAATAATTTATTTACGAACAGAGAAGCATTTTAATAAACATTTTCAATAGTAACATTTCAAGATTCCCAGCCTGAACAGAGAGAGTAATTACACTCACGTTTGTGAAAATTGCAACACCAAGAAGGAATCGTCATAATTGAATGCAATTTAATACACAGTTGAGTGGTAGTGGTACAAATAAATGATTAAATGTTCAAAGCAAACAAACAAGAACAAGAGATCAGAATCAGTATTTTGTGTGGCCACCACGCGCCGCAATAAGTGCTGCTACACGACGTGGCATGGAGTCAAACAAAGTTTGAATGTCTGACTGAGGAAGAGCATTCCATATCGTTTGTACGCGTACCCAAAGTTCGTCTGCAGACGCAACAGGACGAGGATCACGAGCAAGACGCCGACCAATGACATCCCACACATGTTCAATTGGCGACATATCCGGGGAACACGCAGGCCAAGGAAGAAGCTGTACCTGCTGCGCTGCAAAGAAGGATTTAACAATCCGAGCAGTATGAGGGCGGGCATTGTCCTGTTGAAATACAGCGCCTGGCAAGCTTTGAAGGAAGGGAACAGCTTCGGGCTGTAGAACTTCACGGATATACCGGTTGCTGTTCAGATTGCCCACAATTCGTAGCAATTGAGATCGTCTATGATATGCTATGGCGCCCCAGACCATAACTCCGGGTGTTCGTCCACTGTGGCGTTCGATAATGCACTCCGGAAGGTGGCGTTCACCGGCATAGCGTCTGACACGAATGCGGCCATCATGGTACCACAAATTAAAGCGGGATTCGTCAGAAAACACGACATGCTGCCAATCAGCACGCCAGTCTCTATGCTGATTGGCCCATTGTAGCCGCAGGCGGCGATGGTCGTGCGTTAGGGGGATCCTGTATAAAGGAGTCCGTGCGCGCAGTCCACACTGCAGCAGACGTCTACGAATTGATGAAGCACACAATGAAACACCTGTAGCTATTGACCACAGTGCTGCCAATTGTCTAGAGGAAGCTGTACGGTCCGTCCGCGCCATGCGGACCAGGTGTCTATCATCGCGAGCTGACGTCACATTTCGGGGTCCACTCCCGGATTTCCGAGTTGTCCGACACTCGTCCGTCCACTGCTTCCAAACGCGCATCACTGTGCTGCTGTTACGCTGCACACGAGAGGCTACTGCACGATACGACAATCCAGCTTCACGAAGGCCGATGATTCTCCCTCGTTCAAACTCTGTAAGTTGTTCAAATCTCGCTCTCTTTCGTCGACGAGGCATAAGTACAGATTGAGTTAACGTTTACCACTAGCAGATAACCACCGATAACCATACACGCCTCGCTACAGCCGTCTATTTATTCGGATCCATCAGCCGTTCAGAGGGCGCTGCTCAGCATACGCATGCGCTACGGATTTGCAATTCTAATCATTTGCATATCATGCGCTACTTTGCATTTCCTGAAAATTTCAGCTCACTCGCGTAAGTCCTTCATGGTGTTGCAATTTTCACAAACGTGAGTGTAGTTTAATGTTATCAAATGCTCTTTTGAAAAAAGTGAAGTTAACCATTGTTAATTAAATTTGTTCCTTAAAATCGTTTTTAAATACCCTGTGGAATGAGTTATAAAAGGAGAATATTTAAAAAACTGAAACTGAAACTGAACCAAAATTTCTCCGTTTTCGTAAAGTTTATCAGAAGTCCGTATTTAAACACAGATATGAATTTTTTATTTCTGTTTTACATTCCGGAAATGAGAGAATATTTCAGTCATGCAGAAAGAAGAAAAGATCTCTTCTTACCTTCATTGTCCCAAATCGAGTAACTTTTACTCATATCACAATAAGGGTATTGTCTCTAACGCGTTGTGAAAACATTTTAGATGAAAAGACACAATAAGAAACAAAAAAGAAAAATTGTAAAAATACGTTGTCATTGATCTGATTAAACGCTTGGTGTCTGCATAAAATTTCTCTTTTAAGACGTTTTACATGCTTGGCTAATGAAAAGAAATTAATAGTTCAGTAATAAAATTGATGGTAGATTGTAACAACTAATATAAACAAGCTTATTCCTAAACGTTTTGCTCTGTAAAGGTATTTAAAAAACAAATACAATTTGGCAATCACAATTGCATGCATAAATATCATCCAAATTATTGTTTTGAAAAGAAGGAAACTGGTTTCTAAGAAGAATTTTTTGCGTTTTAGACAGTTATTACAGTTATAAATGATGCATATTCGTTAAACAGAAATGAAAATTTTAATCATATCGAGAAAATTACCAATAATAATGTTCTAAAAACTTATATAAATTCCGTTTAGAATTTCTGGACTGAAAATAACGAAGGTATTTTTATCGAGGTTTAAAATTTTACTTCTTCCTGAAAAAGAACGAAAGCATTTATTTATGCAGTTTTGAATCTGTTTGACCAGTCCTCATCTTAATGCTTGACTTAACACTTCGCTTTAGTTAAATTAATTTTGATATATTGATAGTAGAGAAGAAAAGGTCGTAATTAAGTTTGAAAAAGACTTACTTGTACTCTTAACAGAGTTTACATTTCCATAACTGAAATGCTAGCCTTTGTTTCTTCCGTTAAGAATTGAAATAAAATGCTTACCTAAATCCTCAATCTTTAAAAATGAAATATGTAAGTAAAACATTTTTCAAAATATGTATAAATATGTTTTTTATAAATGAGCATTTTATACATGTTGTTCCTATAGTGGTTGATATAGAAGCTCAGATAGAATCAAAACCGAAATTTTGGGTTTGAAATAGGAATGAATGACGGAAGTTGTTGAGACCATATAAAATGACGCAGAAAATTGAATTTCAGACGTCGAATTCGTGTAAATTTATTTGGGCTATAATCTACCTGCTAACTAGTGCACATTTTATCGAAATAATAGTTTCAAGAGATTATATTCTACGTACAGAAGATAAACAAATTTTGGAAAATAATTATAATAAATGCATATAAGTATTATCTGCTAACTATCCATCTCCCTAACGCAGACCATTTCTTTCTAAAGTTGCAAAAGACCTAGGTTAATTTTAAATTTACCAAAATATAGTTTACTTTCTTTTTTGGTATTTAATTTACTAACAAATATATGAATATATATAGCGTATTCGTAAAAGTATTGTAAATATTTCTAAGAAAATAAAAATAAAAGCAAATTAAGTTTAAACAGTATGGTACTTAATAACGTTACATTAAATCTTATATATATATATATATATCAATTCTCAAATTGTCCCTTAACAACTCTGTCTCAGTTGTATATTTCCCCTTTCTGTTCTAAAAATAATAACTGCCTATAACAAATTATCCCTCTAAACCGCAGCATTTCAAAATTAATCTGTCATGTCATTCTTGCATAACACCGATGACGCAAACACTTCAGCCAATAATAACTTTAGAAAGTTGTTAATTAATCTATCAAAATAAAAGTTAAATCACTCTGAGTAGGGATTCGATTTTAAATACGTCACGTTGTCTCTCGTTTTTGTGCGATCAACTCGTTTGCCCTCTGCTGTCCAACTGTCTACCGGAATCAACTGGAATGAAAACGTAGAAAACGCAAAAATGTTATCAAGAACTAGTGCACAGATTACGAATCTTGCACTGGGCAGTTCAATTTACAATTGTATTTCTTAAGAATGAAATCCTGTCCAGGTGAGAAAGTGGTTGGGACGCTGACTACCGTACTGAAATGATTTGTGTCTGAATCCCGATATAGGCATGGATATTTGTAAATGCACCGTGTATGGGGCACTTAAATGCACCGGCATGGGGCACTCAAAATATGCAACAAGCCGAAACGACCTCTAGCGAAATTGGTGATAGGCGAACATGAGTGGGAGAATCTCGAATCCCCACCAGTCAGTTCTCTTTCTAAACTGGGGTACAATTGACCATAAACTTGGATTGTCACCTATATGGTGCTCAAGGCTCTAACCACGATTAGATGCGATTTTGTATTCTTTGCCACGATATTAATTCGTGGCAGTACATTTTTCTTTATTCTTGAGAAGTTCAGTCTTTAGATTAATTGCACATTATAATGGGCGCAATCTGGACGACCGCGATGATTACATATTTGTCCTTCCCACGTCTTTTGACAATACGATAGATGAATGAGAAGTGGCCACATGATGTGAGGACAGTGAGCAAAGGCAGGAATAAAATTTTTCTAAGATGAAAGTTGAGTTTAGACCGATTTCAAATGCTTTTGTATTTTCCTACTAACTGTTGATAAAAATTTCGGTTCCAAATTGAAATCTTATTGGCCGAAGCGTTTCTATAATTGCACGCATCGTTAGTATTATGTAAGAATCATACAAGATGGATTAATTTTGAAACGACGAAGTTTAGAGGGATTTATTTGAAAGAAATTTGCTTTTCCTTAACGCATGCCTGCGTAATGGTAAGGAGAAGCACGATCGGCTATCAGTCAGGAGATTCTAAGTTCGAATTCTCACAATGGTAAAGCTCATTTTTCAAATTTCTTGCTCCAGTAAATACCTAATCACTCAATAAGTGACGCCCGAACTAAAATACGGCGGACGAAATTTCTTCATCACCAGATTTAGGGACTGGGTTCCCGCCTCCCCAATCATCCTTTAAGTGACCGGACAATGTTAAGCAATTGTGACCAGTGAAGAGACAGACAACTTACATCCATGCTTCCTTCGGGATTCGAGCTCTGGCTCTACGGTACAACAAGCAAGGTCACTAACCGCTTTCCCGTCTGGGAGGCATTTAATAAATATTTAGACGTTCTGACTAAACTTTCTGACTAATATTTAGACTATTCAGAATATTAGAATATTCTGGAATGATACTAACGGCTATTTAACGGTTTTTAGGGTATTAATTTCAAGTAATCTTTGAATGAATATCAGCCTAATATGATTAAAAATGCGGAAATATCTACAAATCACGAATTTGGGATATAATAATAAAATTTATTAACCTACCCAAGGGGATAACCACCTACTGCTCACGGATTATCATTAGGCAATCACAACTAAATACGATACTTGATGAATACTAATATTTTCTCTTACTATAAACAATAGTGCTTCAGTGAACAATAGTAGATTAAATTTTCTTTCCTTACAAAAACTAGTACTATAAAGAAAATTAATATATAAATGCTTTTCTTTCAGTAGACACTAGCGCTGGAATGACTGCCAAAGAAAAAGTATTTTCGTGTTTCCATAAACGCTAATGCTCCAGCATTAAAAGAATTCTTTTCTTTCTATAAACGAAGTTATTTTAACTGCAATTAAGAAATACAGTATTCTACTTTATCTTTGATTCCTATATCTCTCATTTCTCTCCCTCACGTATTTCTGCACATAGGTTTCTTTTAGCATATGGTTTAGAAACTTTCCGTTTACGGTAACAATGTAAAATATATTCAGAAATAGAAATTCTTTTGTGCAAGTAAAAATATTTTTTTAATTGATAAATCCTTTGAATTACATAATATAATGAATGATATTAGTGTATCTTTAATATTAGCGCTTTTAATACAGAAACGGTATAAATCGTATATTTTTCCCCTCCGTATTTTCAAGCGGTAAAATTAGTAGGAAAAGGGGGCGAACACGCGAGTATATATGCTATGTAACTGGATTTTCCAATTTCATAAATTTATTTGTGGGATTCCTAAGAAGCGATAAATCTTCTGGACAAATTGCTAGGAATTCTAAAAATAAAATCAACTTATAAAGCTTTTCTTTTCAACAGCAAAACTTCATACTGATGAAGGAGAATTTAGGGATTTTGGTTGGAGAAATAAATCCCTCCATCCCTACCGTAGCCCAGAGGTCAAGAGGAGATGTGGGGTGGGGAAAAAAGGACTTAACCGCGGTGATAAATTTCTCCGCTCATGAAAAAGAATGTTTTTAAGATAATTTTCATCCATTTATTCGAGTTTACGTCCCCCTTCATTAATTTATGGCTCTTTTAGCCCTTATCGGACGAAGAGCTCGCGAAACAAAATTTTATTTCATAGCATTCAGAGCGCGACTGAAATCGTGCTGTTGGCATTAGGGGATGGAGATTTACATACAGTGCATACAGGAAGGGGGAGGAGAATTTTTCCATTCTTGAGGCGCCATTTCTGTTGCGTACTAGTTGGTGTTGAGTACGCACCCGAAATTATGTGGGATTTCCGTTTGAAAATATAATTATCGAAAGGAAATAAAATAATAAAAAATAAAAGCTAACCTGGGTAATAAAAGCTGGAAACAATTGAAACTAATTCTTAGGACTAAACTGGCCTCTTGGCATAGAAGCATAGCTCTAAATTGAACCGCATTTTGAGAAACGAATTTATTTGCGTGTAACAGAACACAAATGGGATCACTTTGTTATGCCAGTAAAATAATGATTCATTTTTGCTTTAGGTATTTATATCAAGTGCATTAATTAATTTGTGTCCTTTTCATAAATTCGCAATTTATCTAACCGAAAAAAAGAGCTATTCTAAGTTCAAAATAATCTACAATAATTTTTATACATTAACTCCATCTGTAGAGTAACGAAGTGAATCTATTGACGAAAGAAGGCGGGAAATGGCAATTTAATTTGAAAATTCCTTTTTTTTTTACTTCTTCAGCTCTATTAAGCAGCGTATCGAGTAAATGATGTTGAAGTGGATGAGGAAGAATGGTGAAATGAAGGGACGGTGCCTGGTGAATAAACAGTACGAGAGAGAATTTTCAGCCCATGAAAATGGCTCCTTTGGCTATATTGCACCTAGGAATCATGCATTAATTTGCAACAGTAGCATTTATTTAATTTCGTTGTGAATATGCCACCTAATTATGTTTTCCCAGGGCAGAGTAAGTAATTTCTTTAGCCACAACAGCAATATTTTAATATTTTGTCAATTAAAATGCAAGATAGAATGAAGTATCAGATATTCTGCTTACTGAACGACAACCTTTCAGTATTGTTTTCTGAAGTTATGCTACCAATAGCGTTCATTTATATGGTGTTTTTAGTTTTATGATTTGCAAAATAAAAACCAAAACGGCAGGTTAAAAAATTCAGTTTAAAATAAATTTACAGTCGGATAATTGTAAGAGCACTAATTAATTTGGGAAATTAACATGAACATTTATTAATATATCTTCTGATAAATATGTCAAGTATTGCTCTAACTGAAATCCTAGAATAAGCTTGAAGCTACCTTAAAACAGTGCCTAAACGAATTATTGCTTCAATATAGCTTAAATGAAAAGAAACTTCAAAGTAATACAAGGAAATATTTAAATGGCAAATAAAACATGTTGTTGTTACTTATGCTCACTTGCTAGTTTACGCCTGCCATTGACAACAGCTTTGAGCACCTTGGAGGTGGCAGTGCGATTTTCCTCAGTTCCGCCTCCAATTTTGATGGAGAGCACCCCGATGGTGGACGGGTCCAAGGCTCTTGCACCAAACCACACCAGAGGACTAAACCACCGACAACCGGCTAGCTGCATTTTTAGAATGCCGCCTCTTTAGAAGCATCCATGCGTTGGATTTTTTATTGGATGCCGCCATGACGCACCGACACTATACATTTCCAAACATCCATGCTTTGTCCGGGATTCGAACCCGGGCCCTTCGGCATGGCAGTCAGCGACGTTAACCACTATATCGGTTGGGCAGCGTAAATAAAGCATAACTAATCTTAGTAGTTAAAATAAAAAAGAATTACAATTTAAAAGTTACTGTCAATGACAAATGTAATCTAACGCGCAGCTCAAGAATGTCAGAAGCTGAACAGACTAATTTGAAGAATTTCGAGCTTAGGCTTAAACTAGTCAGACAATGTTACAACAAAGGACTTAATTTAGAGTGCTGCATACGAACTCCAGAAGTCCTGTCTCTTTCTAATTATTTCTCTATTAACTTAACTTCAAATTTGGCAGATGCGTAAGATATTAATTCGCACAGCAGGCGGTGCATAGTAAATATAGCAATTAACTCCTATCTAGACCTGAACAGGACTGCGCTTCTTTTATATTATCCAAACTGGCAAAACTTTATCAAGTTTAAAATCTTTCACTATTAAAACTGTGACCAAAGCTTTTGGTAGAATTTCCGTTAATAAGTCTTAAAGTAAGTATAACAGAAATTTGCATATGTCGTAAAAACCCTTTATTTTAAACTCATAAGATGAACAAATGATGATGCTTGCATAATTAGAAGCACTTCCGGTGCTTCCAATTCTGACAGCATACATGGCAAGAACTTTATGGCAAGAAGAAGTAGAAATTTCAATGTAAATCTGAATCTAAGTAACTAATAGCCAAAGGCTACACCGAGTAATTTATCGATAAGTTGGTTCCGACTTCAAAGGCGAGAATTTAACTATTGGCAAGAATGATGTAAGGCCGAAGACAGGAACCCTTATCTTAGGATAGCAAACCTAGTAACGTGGCCTTCAAGAAACAGAACACGTTCTGAAAAAATCACAAATCCTCACCTAAATGCACGCAAGCTAATTTCCATTCTGGCAGGAAAAACGGTAAAAGAGAAATGACAGTAAAGATTCCAAACATAAAGTAACTACTTATTTAAATTAAATACAGCGCATTACATATGAGTGAGAAATGCGAATGAAAAGAACACAATCAAGAAGAAATGTGACTCATGAGAACTAGAACAAAAGGGAACAACCACTTAAAAGTAATGGATTATATACATGCCTTACAAATGACTGCTACTAACTGGAGTTTAATATATTAATTAATGATGGATTGCGTTGGACTTTCCCTTCCTTGTACGAAGGAAGTATTGTAATGGCGAAAAATTTCGGGTATCATATTTCAAGGAAAATATCCATTTTGACCGCTATCGAATGCAATTTAAAGATGGTTTTGCTTGATATCTGAGCATAAGGACAGAATAAAGGGCTCTTTTTTCCCACAAAAAATTATAAAACTGATTTAAAATGTATTCTGAAGCGATTTTTTCGTAGCATCTGCGCGTACATACTTATGTATGTATGTATCTTTTATAACTCAAAAACGAGTAGCTTCAGAACGTTAAATTTTGTATATAGGATTGCTTTAACATGTAAATTTGCACCTCCTATTTTGGTTGCAGTGTGCCGCATCAAAAGTATATATATATATATATATATATATATATACTCTGTTACTCGGCTCAGTGAGGCTCAGTTTATTCATTCTTATATGTTTGTAAATTGTGCATTTTTGCTTTAAAAATGATTGAATTATGTTGCTCTTATTTTCCGGTTAAGGTTTTTATGCCTTTAGTTAACTTGCACGTTATAATTGCAAAATTATAAACAATTTAGAAGTTGTTTAAGTTCGGCTAAGCCTAATTATTTTGGGCATAACGGCCATATTTTTTTACATTTTAAACTTTGCAGAATAGTGGATTCGTTGCCAATCTAGCGAAACTAAGCTTCGCAACTTCAAAGATAACGCCTTCTTTTATTATTGGGAATTAAATCCTGTTTAATCCATTCTGGAATTTATTCGAGGAAATAAGTGTTTAAGACTTACTTCGTAATTTTTAATAAAGATATTTTGAGTTTTTATGTAGTTTTGCCTTGTCCCGAAGTGACATCTGAATTAATTGAATGAAAAATACTGAATCATCTTGAAAAACTGTTTCTTTTTCTTTTTTTTTTTTGTTTAATTTCTTTTATACATCGTTTTAGATTTATCATTAGATAATTCTTCAGATGATATACATAATTTGTGTGCATTCTGAGGTATAAAATGAACTAGATGTAACGCTGTTAAGTGAACCTGGTATATAACAAACAAATATAGTGAATTTTAAAGAGTGCATTTATTCTGTTGTGGTTTATGCGCTATAGTAGATTTAACTCAATCCAATAAGTTTAAATGAAATGCAAAATGCATATAATTTAATATTCCGTACAAGGAAGTCATGTGGTGTCCACATCAGATTTTTTTTGGAGGAATACCTTCTCGAAGGAAACTATGCAGCATTTTTAGAAAAACTGACGCATATTTATAGTGCACTTGAAAAAAACTCCAGAGCTGTCAAGATGGGTTATCCTGTTGCTTTTCGTTCCATAACGCTTATTGCTTGAGCTCAAAACTTTGGAATAATACTCATGTGAATATTCAACAATGAGGATATTTAATCTCTTATTTATTTTAACTTATAGAAGAAATGAGATTTGATCTCTCCACTTTTTTTTGTTTGTTTTAGTTATATTTGGTGGCTACCATTTTTTTATGCAAACGAGAAGCGTTTCGAATTTGTTAAGCTTTCTAAAATTATCTACTGTCAGCAAACAAAGCCCTAATGTAACGAGCCGCAATTTTTCTGGACTTTGAAATCAAGAACTAATACTTAATGTGGTTGATTGCTTTTTCTGCTAAGTTATTACAACGATGAATTCCGTTAAGAAATAACATCTGTCAGTTTAGATTTTAACAACATTAGTGAGTCACCCTTTGTTAATTGGTTTAACGGAATACCACATAGCTCACCTACCTAACCACTCAAGGTAAGGGATGTCTTATTGGATGATTTTAAAGGAAAACAGTCTCTTTTATTTACTTTACGCTTGGAGAAAGCTACAAAATTACCTGTGCAGGTAGCCTATTCGATGGATTCGAACTCAGAACGAATTACTGCTACTCAACGTTCTTATTCACTCGAAAAATGGTGAGCAGAGCTTCCAGTTGCTTAGCTACTAAGTACCTATCTATTTCAAAATGGACAGTATCAATTCTACTTTCATAAGCTAATCGAAACAACTTTCCTTTCGTTTACCACTAGATAATAAAAAATTCTTCTTCAAAGAATAAAATTGCAAGGAGAAACTTTCTTACCGAAACAGGCCTGTTTAAACTTTTCGCGTAGGTCGGATTTAGACAAGTATAGTTGCAAAGCTGTATTATTTAAATTAAATCTTTAAAAATTACTTTCTTTTTAATCATTAAAATGGTATTTTTGTTATGGAATCTCGCAATATAAGTTAAACATGCAGAAGGGAAGAATGAGTTAAGTTGTGCCAAATGCTAGATGAAGTATTGTCTGAGATTTAAATATATATTTTTAGAATTTCAGGAGTAGTTGCTTGGTTGCTTAGCCGCTTGCTAACTTTAAGCCAGCATAATTTAGTTAGCTTCCACAAACAAAAACTACGATGCATAAAATGATGTAGATAGCAACAGCAGCGAAATATTTAAAGCAGGCTTACGTAATGAAGTTTTCAAACACTTGAAAAAACAAACTTATATATATTTCTAATCAGTAAGGAATAGCACAATGACGATTTCTTTTTCTACAAACTAAAATACATAATATAAGGAAAAATACTAAAACAAAAATTTTGCACTGAAGTATCATTTTAACTATATTAAAATCAAAAATTTTTCATTTTTCACGTAAATCTTATTTTAAATCATTCATCCGAAGTTAAGTCCAAGTTAAGAATTCTGCTAATTTCTTTTCGTTTTACTAGCCCAGATAATTAAGAAACAAATATAACAGTTGTTAACGGAAAAAAATTTGCATATTTTTTTGATATAGTCCCATTTGGGAACACCCACATCTAGTTCTTAACCCTCTTTCACTAATAAATCCATTTGCCTTATACATTTCTAAATTCAAGTTTACTATTTAAATAATTAGTTTGAATTTTGACTTTAATGATTTTTAATCTGTAGGATTTTTTCTTTAAAATAATTTCAAATAAATCAGACAAGCCTGAAAATTTTTGGCGAATATAAATAACTAAAATTATACGACATTTTAACTGAAATGAATTATTTTAAAATTCAGGCAGTAACTAAAATAAGTCAGTAATTGAATAAATCATGTATTATTTAAAATTTTAATGTAATGAAATTAAATATGGATGGAACTCATTCATGGTGACAACTTCCTCTGATTGTAACTAGAGCTTTTAGAATTTATTTAAATAAAGAAGAATTTATTAGGACTCTAAGAATTTATTTAAACGTCATCTCCAGTCATGTACTATGACGCGACCACCTACATAAGACCAAATTTACCTAAATTCTATGCTGTCATCTTAAAGATTTTTTTAAACATAAAAACCCCTGGTTAGGAATATTGTCGGACAAAAGATTAATGGGTATATATAGATGCGTAATTTATTTTTATGCCATAAAAGAAACTCACTTATAATAAATAATATTAAGCTTCGAGATTCAACATAATAAACATCTTAACCTTATCCTTGCAACAGCTTCTGTATTTAACAATCATTTATTCATGAATACTGGTTTATTTATCACTTATTGGCTGCGTATTGTTGTATTAGAATGCTTACCAGCTAAAAGGAGTAAATATGATTTAAATTAGGATCGGACAAGAGGTTTTGCCGGCCCACACAAAAAAATGCTCCTGGTAGTCTTAACTATATGCATGTATACATTATTGTAGTATATATACATCACTGTACTATACGTACATCATTGTGCTATGGCGTAGAGTTCAAAAGCGTCAGCATGAGCATTACTCAGCTGGAGTATCATGGAATCGTCGCTGTTTTCCCCAGAAATCATTGAGGCTTTGTCCAACAATTATCTCAGATTGACTAATACGTTATACGTAGGACTAATCATATGTATGATGTAGATACGATAATTGACGATTATTATTTCGAGGATTCCGGAAAAGTTGTAAAACGCTGCTCTGTATGAATTTTAGATATTTGAAGTTCAGAGGCATGCCAAGAGCTATTACAGAGTCACAGTTTATTACACTAAAGCCAGTGTCGAAAAAATAAGTCGCATGAATGTAATTATGGTTTCCAAGTGTATATAAAAGCTATATTTACGATGTTTGTGCTATAGTCTGTTTAGTCTACTTCTTACTTCTGTGCTTGTTGAAATGTTTGTTCTTTTTTCCTAGAAATTTTGCATTTATAACTTGACTAACTATTTAAAATCTAAAGCCTAGTTTTTGATCTGTCCAGGTGAACGACAAGTTTTTCTGTTCAAGATTAATAATTTTTAGGTTCTAATTGATGTCGAGTTCTTCCTTTCATTTGAACATTTAGAAGCAATTTTGTGCTAAAGCACTCCAAATTTGATGTCTATGAAAATTTTGAAATATTTTAGAAAATTAAAATTGAAGATCAGTCCATATTAAATGAACGATTTTTTTGAAATTTTATATTATTTTAATAAAGCCTATATGAAATAAAAGTTAAAAAACATTTTTGTTAATTCTAACTAATATATACCCGACTTACAGAAGTGGAGCGGAGAAGAGCTAAAGGAATGAGAATCCTGTTCATATCCTTATCATCTGGATAAGCTGTACTCCCAATTAATGCGGGCATTGAATTCTACTGGACACAGTTTGTAATCGTGATCCAAGCGACTTCTTTTACTCTGACACGTTTCATCTCTTAACATTTTTCGGGTCAGGCTACTTTCCTTATTTTGTACATTATGTCATTTGGCAATTACTAGCATTTCTGCAAAGACTCGTGGCGAGGAAATGGCGGGGTAGTTGTCTGAAACAATGACTGTGGGGAAGACTTTCCCAAAGAGTGAGTGTCGCATCTCGGGGCGCGGCCCCGTTTACAGAGCGGAGTCAAAAGGGCAATGGAGATAAAAAATTCCAGAAGCTCAGCGACGAAAGAGCGGCAGAAGATAACAATGGACTGCTGACAGCATCTCTGTGACGGAATGTGCGATCGCTTATCGCTTGCGCAAATGGACATCGCGGACCACCCTCGTAAGAACCCTACTCCCATGTCCGCGCGAATGCGTCTGCATCAGGTACAACAATAACTACATTTTGAATTCGTCTGAGAGAAGCATTTAGCTGCGCGATTGGAGCATTGTAGAAATTAGTGGTGAAAGATATGACAGCAAACATAATAGAAATGATGATGATCAATGCAAAACTTTCTCCTCTTGCATTAGTTAAGTAAAAATATCACAGCCTTGTTACATTTGACTATATCGAGTTGTTATATTTGACATAAGTATATCGGTATTGCGAATCAACGTTGTCACTAAGTAAAAGAAATACCTTAGGACAGAAAAAAATAGTATATTATTATTGGCAGATGTACTTGTGGTAATATTTAAAGTCGTGAAACGACCCTACAAATTTAAAGGCGTTTTATAAGAAAGAAGGACTTATACATAGATTGTTTTATACGTTATCATTTTCATATATCGCAAGAGTTATGCAAAAAATGTATCAAAGATGCTAAATGCCATATTTTACAGCAAAACTAAATAATATATTTTAACACGAACGTTCAGGTAACTGTTTACTTCCATGCCTCTCGAATTAATTCAAACTTTTCCGTTGCTCTGCTTTGGCAACACTCTTTAGTTTCGTCGCCGATAGAATTCGGTCGCTAGAGCGTAGCTGACTAATACTTATTTGACTTGAGTAACTGGTCTAATACTTATTTTAAAACTTAACTCTGTTATTGAATTATTACCAGATGTTTACGTATTTATGTTTCATTATTATGTGTTTACAGCTTGATTTAAATAAACTTGAGAGTAGCGGAATTTATTAAGTTATTTCGAATCGAAACTACTCATTCGATTTCGGCGCCATTTGAATATATGAACGTAAACAGTAACTGATAAATTACCTAACTATAGCTTTTAAATACGAGGTTGAGAAGGAGGTATGAATTTCCGAAAGATATTTTAAGGAAGCGAGGGCCACTTTTTTTATTCGAGTCGATGTGATAATCTCTTAATGTTTAATCAAAACAACTTTAAATGACAATAAATTTTGAAGAGAACAATAAATTAATTCTAATTCGTGTTGTAAAAGCATTTACTTAAATTCGTGTTGTAAAAGCATTTACTTAATCTTTACAGGTATAAACAGTTAAACATTTGACTTAATTTTACAAATTTTTATCAATGCAGTTCTAAGGCTTATTTCGAATGCTTAAATTTGTTAAATAAAAATGACTTCGAGAATAAACCTTCATTATTAATATTTTCTTGCAAAAAATACCAGTAATGTATTTCTAATAGCAAGCATTTTAATGAATTTTTCATGACATTTATAAATCAAGGAAATCTTTTTTATCACAAATTTAAAAAAAAATAATTAATATTTTTAAATTGTTCGCAACTTCTAAATTTTATTAGTAGTTATATAAATACTTAAAGGCTTCCATTATTCAACTGTTAAAAAAACTATACTTCATTATTAAAAAAAATAAAACTACATCTTGAGACAATGTTCATTGACCTTTATTCTTCCCTAGCAATAAAATATTTTACTTTTCGTACACTTAAGCATAATTTTGATATAGCCTTTTAAATAATTTATTTGGTTTTCAAATCAGTCGTAAAATTACAGGAGCACTAAAGCAGTGATTTAAAATGCTACACTTCAGTTCCATATACGTTACCAGAAATTAAAAGGCATTTTAAATATTACGAAAGGGGCACGGTGTCCGCCGAAAACATCGCGAACGAAAACGTCGCGGAGAAAACAACGCAAGGCGAAAACGTCGTGGGAGAAAAGAAAGCGAAGAGAAAACATCGTTGTACAGAATATTGTGGTCGAAAATAAAGCGGTTCAAAAACTTCGTCGTCGAAAATATCGTGGTAAAAATATAAAGCACCTATAAATCATCGCATGACGATAACATCGCACGCATGAGTTTTCAGGTTTTAAAAGTTGTAATTGCATATTCGCATAATGATTTGGGAGAGCAAGAAGGAAACAGGGGTATTTTTACTTCTCATTTCATATCTTTGAATGAACTAATAGATTTTTGCTGAAAAAGTAAGAAGAAAACTTAAGCAGTTAAACATTGAAAATGAGTGTACAATTAATGGAACTTATAATACTTAACAGAACTTTAAATTTACATAGTTAATTAACCTCATGCAGTTATTTATCTCCCTAAACATTTTGAGACTGTATTTTTCATGAAAAATTTATAAAAAAAAAGATTAATTTGTTAATGATATTTCTTAATTAACTATGTAAAGTTAAAATTCTATTAAATGCTAGAAGTTGCATTATTTTCCTACTCATTTTCAATTTTTAAATGTTTAAGTTTCCGTCTGACTTTTCAGCAAAATTCTGTTAGTTCATTCAAAAATATGAAATACAAAAATAGAAATATCCCTCTTTCCTTCTTGCGCTCCCAGATCATTATGTGAATATACGATTGCAGCTTTAAAAACCTGGAAACTCATGTGTGCAATGTTAACTATCATCATGCGATGATTTGTAGGTACTTTATTTTTTATCACGATGTTTTCGACGATGATGTTTTTAAACTGCGAAGTTTTTGAACCGCTTTATTTTCGACCACGATGTTTTAGATCTGCAATGTTTTCTCCTTGCTTTCTCCTTGCTTATGTTTTGTACTCCGACGTTTTCGCCTTGCGTTGTTTTCTCCGCGAGGTTTTCGTCCGCGATGTTTTCGGCTGTAACCATGGGCACTATGTAGAGTTTGATAAATTTTTAATTAAATATTTGAACATTAGTATAAAAAGGTGGAATTACTTTATGCCATTTCCATTTGTCGAAAGACCTGAATTAGTACTTTTCTCCGTTAATGAAAGTAATCCCAAAAGCACTTTTTTTTTTTTATGTAAAAAGAAAAGATAAATTATTACTCACAGTTTGTTTTATCAATGGCTGATGAAAAATATGATTTTCATTGCGAAAGAACACTCAGATTTAATGTAGTTTCATAGGATAAGTGATTGTTTATGAAGAATTGCATGACGCGAGGAAAGTCTATATACTCAGGCATAATGTGTCGTTGTTAGAATTTCACATCAACCACAGAACATGAAAAACTTCCCTTTCAATACCGAGAGAGGCAGATTTAAACAACTGTAGACCTATTTATGTTGACAGATAAAAAAGACGGTAACATATCAATGGATAATCCTGTATTGCTTTTGATGCCACCTTAAAATTCTTCTGCTGTTATGGCTTCCTTTCCTGTTTTGGAACATGAAGCTACTCTGCTGCACATTTTAATTCATATCTGTACATCTGAACTGGAATTTATTCCATCAGTTTTTCTGTTAATATTATGTTTAACTTTACATGTTATTGTTAAAGGTATCAAAATACTATAAAATATTTTCCATATAAATTAATTACAATTGTTTCTTCGTTTTGTGCCATTTCGCTTTACCAATGATTTCACAAGTATTCTCTGTTTTTGTAAAGCGAAGGAAATATATATTTCTTTAAAGTTTGTTTTCTTAACTGCATTTAGAGCTTTCTCTAGAAATCTCTAGAAATTCTCTAGAAATAAAATGAGACGTTAAAACCGTAGTATTTCAAAATCTTTCATTTTGCTACGAAATTATGTTCAGTTCAGTTTTATCATCAATGACGTATCTATCCACTTGCACGCTCGGAGCTCTTTTCGATACAGTAATTATTTACTCGTGTAAAAATAAAACACAAACGCATTTTATTTGATATTTTTTCATCATACAGATTTTGCAAACGAAACCGAAATTCTCTTGAAAAGAATTATGCTTAAAGATAAGACGTGGTTTATACTGCGAAATGAGTAGTTATAATTTTCACGTTACCAAAAATTTTCCCAAGGCAGATTTAGGGGGAAAAAGGGAAAACAATACTGAGTCTCGTTTCTGAAACAGAAGTGTTGTCAGTTAGAAATGCTTACCAAAAGTAGTAAAAGAATTCGGTGGAATATATAAAGCTGCAAGATATCTGTGAGAAAATAATGACGAAAAGGGTTCCGGAGAATCGCCTTTACGAAAAAAGCTTCTACACTTGCATCGCTATTAATTCGTGATTATGGCGGTAAAAATGAGAAAAACTCTTCTTCGGACTCTTTACTCATCTGTCTTCTTCCTGTCAGATTTTCTGGTGTTTCCGAAGTTAGCATCCACTTGGAAACGATAAAAGATCGAAACGATCAATATCAGGCTAAGTTCTGAAACACATCTATGCGCAGCTTGGAAAAAAATTATTACAAAGAATTAAAAAATAGAGTTTGGTGCTATGTAGCATCTCAAAGGAAGAATACTTTTAAAGTATCAAAACTGAATAATATTAAAGTGTATCTAAAAATACGAGAAAGAACTTGAGTATATAATTTTTACATACTTAAATTACTTAGTGCAACATTTCATCATATATCTCTCATGTCTACTATAACACTCTTACTAAACTCATTTTTCTTTCTTTGTACGAAGTGAAGGAAGTATTGTAAAAAATTTCGGGCATCGTACTTCAACGAAAATATCCATTTTCACCGCTCTCGAATCCATCTGAACAATGTTTTTGCGTGACATCTCTAAGTACGGACAAAATAGAGGATTATTTTTCCAAAACGGATTGTGAAATGGACTTAAAAGGGTTTCAGAAGAGACTCTTTTCGAGGCATCTGTACTTACGTATGTATGTATCTCGCATAACTCAAAAAAGAACAGTCTCAGAACGTTCAAATTTTGTATATGGGGCTGCTATAACATGTAGATGTGCACCTCTCGTTTTGGTTGCAATCCGCCTCACCAAATTTATAAATATATATATATATACACAGTCCAGTCACATTAATGTGACCATCTGTGAAAAGCCAGAATAACCACCTTTCGCAAAGCGGACTGCTGCGAGACGTGCAGGAAGAGAGTCACATAGGTCCCTGAAGGTGTTCTCTGGGATGTTGAGCCATGCCGACTCTAATGCCGTGGCCAGCTGCGCTAGATTACGCGGTTGAGGATCCATGGCGCGAACAACTCGATCGAGATGGTCCCACAGATGCTCGATTGGGTTTAAGTCAGGTGAGTTTGCTGGCCAGGGGAGGACGGTAAACTCATCCTGGTGCTCTTCGAACCACGCACGTACACTGGCAGCTGTATGGCACCTCGCATTGTCCTGCTGGAAGATGCCATCATCCTGAGGAAAAACAATGCGCATGTAGGGGTGAACATGGTCCGCAAGGACAGATGCGTACTTGTATTGATCCATTGTGCCTTCCACAATGATCAGTGAACCTAGAGAATGCCAGGAAAACATTCCCCAGACCATAATGCTCCCGCCTCCAGCTTGGACCGTTCCGGCAATGGTTGCAGGGTGGTTCCTTTCAGAGGTTTCACGCCTTATACGCCAACGTCCATCTGTCCGATGGAGCATAAAACGCGATTCATCCGAAAACGCAACCTGTCGCCACTCAGTGGACGTCCAGCTGCTGTACTGGCGTGCAAATTCTAGCCTTCGCCGTCGATGAACAGCAGTCAGCATAGGTGCACGAACCAGGCGTCTGCTTCGGAGGCCCAGACGCAGCAATGTTCGCTGAATAGTACTTTGGGAGACACTTTTGGTAGCCCCTTGGTTCATTTTGGTGGTCAGTTGCTCAACGGTAGCCCGTCTATCTGCCCGAACGCATCTCCGCAACCGTCGTTCGCCTCTGTCATCTATGGCCCGTGGTGCACCACATTTGCCACGTCGCTGATTTTGGACAGTCCCATTTTGCCATGCACGGTACACTTTTACCACGGCGGCACGCGAACAGTTCACAAACTCAGCCGTTTCGGAAATGCTTCCACCCTTGGCCCGAAAGCCAATGATCATGCCCTTTTGGAAGTCGGATAAATCGCTTCGTTTCTGCATTACGCCAACGATTGAAATGTTTTCCGAAGCCCTCACACACCCTTTATATACGCTCAACTGCACTGTGCTGCCACCTGCCTTCTGTGATTGGTTATTTAACTCTGACATGGAAAGTACGTGGTGGTCACATTAATGTGACTGGACTGTGTATATATATGTAATAATAAAATTCCATATTCAAAAATACACTTAAAGCCCTAACTTAAATTCCGTTTTTTATTTTTATTTTTTCCCAGTCACAATTCTAAATGCATATTCTTTTCATTTTAATGGCGACGATCTCTTATTTGAAAGTACGTGGAATTAAATTCACAGCCCCGTAGTCAAGTTGATTTTCCCGCTTTTTCTACACGTACAGTTATTGAATGTTTTGGAAATATCTAAAGCGAACTGAATTGGTTGACGTCATTTCTTGGAAGCTCCGCCTTTCCAGAGATAATAAAAGGACCCAGCAAAGGAATATCGAGGGGTCTTTTCATTAATGTAACGATGGATTAAACTTCAATACAAAAAGTTATTAGTTTCTTTTTATTTACTCCGGGGATCTGATTTTTGTAACTGCTGTTTTTCATGGAAATTAATAAATGGATCCTGTTTTTTTCTTTAAACTTATCGTCTGATACTTTGAGCTACGACTACATTTTGGTACATCACACACACATATATATGTATAGCTTTTTTAGTCTTACATGTTGGTTAACTGTGCAGTTTTCGCTTTAAAAATTATTGAACTATGTTGTTCTTATGCTCCGATTAAGGTGTTATGCTTTTAGTTAATCTACATGCAAAAGTTGTAGAATTACCAAGAATTAAAAGTTGTTTAAGTGCTACTAAGACTAACGAAACTCCTATTTGTTTGCATTTGAAACGCTTAGTAGAATAGCAAATTCAGTTTCCGCACCAACCTTAGTGTCTTTTTGCGAAGTCGAACTAAAAGTAAACTTTTAATTTTGTGCACCGAGAAAACTGTCTTCCTGCCTGCTGGCCGAATTGGTTGTTTTTGCAAAGAAACTAGAATTCCTTTTTTTTTTCTGTTTTTAACTGTATTTGGTATTTTATGTTTTTCTGTATTTTACAATATTAAATGAAGATGTTTTGAGTTTTTATGTGTTTTTGCCTTGTCGCAATGTGACAACTAAATTAATTGAATGAGAACTATATATGTAACGAAATTCGGGAAAGATGTTAAAATGAAATGCAGCAAAAAATATGTATAACTTAATATGCCCTACAAGGAAGTCATGTAGTGTCCACATCAGATTTCTTAACTGAATTTAGAGCCAGTACAGTGCTTTCTATGATAAATATTTTAAAACAAGTGCTGTACTACGAAAATAAGCATGAATATATTTTAACTTTAGTTAGTATTATATTTACACTGCTGACCACCTAAATTGCAACACCAAGAAAGACAAGAGACATCACAACAAAAGTTATTTAGTAGATAACATGCTGACCAAGTATCAAATGATTAAATTTATAGACTTTGGGAAGTGTGGTTCCTTCCAGAATCAGTAGCCAGAGCAGCCGCCATTGTTGGAGATCCCCTCTGCCACAGCCTCGGCAAAGAGACTTTGGATGTGTTCTTGGGGTACAGCAGACCAAGCAGCTTCAGCGCGTTGCCAAAGTTGATCTGGTGTGGCAGCCTGGGATGTAAGCTGGGTCAACCGTTCAGCAACCATGGACCACATGTTTTCTATCGACGAAAGATCCGGAGATCGAGCCGGCCAGGGAAGCAATTCAATCTGGCAATTGACGAAGAACCTTTGGACAATGCGTGCCACGTGTGGTAGCTCACTATCCTGTTGAAATATGGCTGTGGGCAAGCCCTGAAAGTAAGGAAAGACAATTGGCTCCAACCCCTCGGAAATGTATCGCTGGCGGTTTAAAGTATCGGCAATGCGTGCTAGAGGAGTGCGAAAGTGATATCCAATATCGTCTCATACCATAATACCCGGTGC
Source organism: Stegodyphus mimosarum (assembly GCA_000611955.2). Taxonomy (NCBI): domain Eukaryota; kingdom Metazoa; phylum Arthropoda; class Arachnida; order Araneae; family Eresidae; genus Stegodyphus; species Stegodyphus mimosarum. The sequence goes on from KK112656.1 coordinate 196,227, forward strand.
AGGACCAGTGTGGCGATGCATGACGCAGCTGTTCAGCATCCTCTCTCCACGGTGTCTCCAGACTCGAATCCGACCATCGTGGTGTTCAGACAGAGCCGTGACTCCTCAGTAAAGACAATTTCGTTCCATTCTGCCGTCCACATCCTTCTTTCATCGCACCATTGGCGGTGGAGACGTCTGCATCAAGGGTAGACGAAGCAATGGACGTGTTGCAGATAGATCACTCTGCTGTAAACGTCGTCGAATGGTACGCGCAGACACTGGATGATGCGTTACAGACTGAATGTGCTGTGCTATGGTTCGTGATGTGACTGATCGATCCGTCACTGCCATGTCCACAATGTTCCTGTCATCACGTGAAGTGGTGCACGGAGGTGGATGCGATCGAACGCGTCGGTCCGTCGTACCCTCCTGCATCCGACGGTCGCATATTTGCATTACAGTTGTTTGGTTTCGTCCAACACAACTACCGATTTCTCTGAAAGATAATCCACACTCTCGGTAGGCCATTATATTTCCTCTGTCGAACTCGGATACTTGATCAAACGATGATCGCTGTTTACTACGAGGCATAATTGATCTTTTTTTTTTTGAAAAAACCACAAGAAAAAACACAATTGCCGAACTTGAAATCGTCAAAAATTCCAAGCCTTAAATAGCGCTTTGAAGTGGCGCCACAGGCGCGCGTGATGTGCGTCTGCGCTGAAATTCTAATCATTTGCATATTTCGCCTCCGCTAATGCATGTTGTAAATTTCATGTTATTTGCGTGCTTTCTTCAGGGTGTTGCATTTACGGTGGCCAGCAGTGTACTAAGCTATGAAATGAGACCAGAAGACTAAATCTTAAAGACTTGGAAAAAAGGAACTAACAAAGTTTTTAACCTGAGGGTGCTACTTTCTGTCTTATTTGAATTTGCAGTTATGCGAGGTAACATCTGTTCATATTTTCTTCAGCTCTAGTATTTTCTTCAGCTCTAGTATTCTATCATACAACAATCTGCAAATATGAGAATTTTTTTGTTTTAAATAATGAATTTTTACCAATGTTATAGTGGTAATGTAAGTATTATTTTTGTTCCACAAACGAACAAAACAGATGGAGCACTACATAGTCTTCTAAATAAAACTATATTCCAGATTACCTATTCTACTTCCTCAAGATTACCATAGAACTGAAGTATACTTTCAAAATACTTTGCATCATATATATATAGGCTTTTAAAGACACTGATACATGCAACTCCCTTGAGTTCCCTAATTTAATCTAAGCATTCTAAATATGGCGTTCTCTATGCCGCCGTATTAAATCTAGTGAATCCTGGCAGTTTGCCCTTGATTCAAACTCCGGCGTATAGATTGGTAGCATAAAAATTCTTGTGATTTTCTTTCCTGTGAAAAGTAAATGTGAGAAAGTTTGCCTTTAAGATTCTTCTCCGAAAGCATTCCTTTCCCCTTCTAATTTGCCTAGTATGTATGCAAAGGCCTAGTATGCTTTGTCATCAATCGGGAAAAAAATAAATGTATGTCAGAAAAAGTGAAGTAACACGTTAGTTAAATATTGGTTTGAGCTGAATCTAGTTCGTCAAAAAGATGCTATTTCAAAGAAAGAAGGTTATAGAGGAAACACTTTTTTTTTTCGTAATTCGACAAACTTCGCTAAACGTTGAACACGCATGATTGGTAAAAAATTAATGAAAGTGATAATTTAGCAAAAACATATTATTGGAACTAAATGTTAAGGAACTGAGGTAACAATATGCATGTCAAATCATGAAGATAATTTCTTAATTTAAGAGGAATATCTAAAACTCCATTTAATTTCAAATATCGTGTTAAGTTCTAAAAAATACTATAGTTTTTTTTTCTTTTACGCATAATTACCCCATTCCATTGCTATCATTATGAAACAAATTTAGTGGCAAAAAATAAATAAATAAAAATACAAATTAATAGTAGAAAAAAATCTGAAAGCTCTCAAATTTTATGTTTCGTCCAAAGGGACGTTTTTTAACGTTTGTGAGTTATCTTTATTTATTAAATATCCTGTTCTTCGCACTTAAACCATAAAATTTAATTCAATAGCAATATCGCAAAATAATTTTAAAATGAGCCTATTTTTAGAATTACCGATACATTGTCTCGCGCGCTGGAGAAAAATATTTTTTTTTCTTGTACAGTGTTGCAGTTCCCCGCTTTGAAATCGTTGAATTTGTTAATGAAAAATTCTTTAATGTCTGACAAAATATGAAGTACATAATAAAAGAAATTCCAAATTAGGGTTTCTAGATGCCCATACTCGATGGAGGATTACGTTATTCAAAATTGGATGGCTTTAGGTTCCGTTGTTTTATCATAATGCAAGAAACATACGTACATTTATGCAGATTCTTCATTATTTAATTTCTTGAAATATAATGCAAGATTTTAATATTTGGTGGCAACAGTTTGAAAAGTGAATCAACTCAAAATGCCAAATTGAAATTAATAGCCATTCTGAGGTGACGCCGTAGAATAGAAATAATAATAGAAAAAAAAGAATCTGAACGTTTTCAGATTTTATATTACGCCCAAAGGGGGCGTTTTTTTAACTTTTCGTGTGTTACCTTTATTTATTAAATATCATGTTATTCGCTCTTAAACCATAAAATTCAATTCAACAGCAATATAGCAAAATAATTTTAAAAAAGCATAACTTTAGAATTTCCTATGCATACGCGAGAGCGCAGCAGACAAAAATTTTTTTTTTGGACAGTGTTGCCATTTGTTCGCTTTGAAAGCGTTGAGTTTCTTAATCAAAAACTTATAAATGCTTTAAAAGTATGAAAGAGATAATAAAATCAATTCCAAGTTTGGGCTTCCAGATGCTCATATTCGGCTGGAGATGTGCGTTATTCAAAATTTGATGGTTCCAACTAACGTTGTTTAATCACAATGCGAGAAAAATTGCATTTATGCAGACTCTTCATTATTTAATTTCTTTAACTATAATACAAGACGATAATATTTGGAGGCAAAAATTTGAAAAGTGATTCAGACTTTTAAAGTTTTCGACGCAAAATGCCAAAAGGAAATTAATAACCCTTATGGACTAACACCCTTTGGGCTAAAAAAATGTATATTTGGATATGAAATAAGAACAAAATTTCAGTTGAGATTTTGTAATTTTATTTAAATAACATAAATATCAGTTTAAAAGCACCTAATAGACAAATCTGAAAAATTTAGAAAATGAGTACTGAGATGAAGAATTTACCTCTTTGTAAATGAAAAAAAGTCAACTTCTTAATACTAAATATCTTTTTTTTACCAATTTAAAATATAATTAAATTCAGTTTTAATAGATGGCGCAGTTTTCACTTATTCGGAAATTTTTCCAACTCTGTGTAGGTTGCTACTAATAACTAAGTTGTGCCCAATAAAACAAAGCAATATGACTGCATGAAAAGTTTTTGAAAATATACAAATATAATTAGCACAAAATATTGTGGAATGATGTATGAACTGTTGTTCAGTTCATTGCCGGAGTTTACAGGCTTTTAACAAGGCATATATTTGACTATATCAGCAAGAGAATTAACCTGTTGTCTGATAATTTAACTTTATAGGCAACGTTTTCAATGCAAATTTTTTCAATACCTTTACTGAAGATAGGTAAACCATTATGATAACATTTCTCTTATTTTAATCATTGTTTAATTGGCTATCATAGTTTCTTCTTGTCTACCTATACGTTTTAAATATAAGCTGCAGATTTTGGCTTCAGAGATTTAAAACTAGCAACAGCGGTAATGACTTTATGAATGAGGTAAACACCTTCTGATTTTAAGCATAATTTCATTTCAGGAGAAAACCAAAGACTGATTCTGAAAGATTTATGGATTCTGATTATAGTTCCGAAACGAAATTATTGAAAATTGGCGTGGAAAAAGAACTTCTTAAAGGCAAAGCCTAGGTTATTGTTATATAGCAAATAAGAATAGCGCGTTACAGTAAGATCCAAGACTGGGACATGCAGTGAGCACAGTTCTCACGTTTTCGGATACTGATTGAAGAAAGAACAACTGCTGAAAAAAATTTTAAATCATATTTCATATTTTCATAAGGAAATCCCAGCAAAAATAGAGTACCTTTCTGAACTATTTTTCCAAATATATTTTTTCCTCTAGCGTAATTTAGAGTAGGACAATTCCACCTTCTTTTGTGAAACTGGTGTTTGCATTCCACGATGGCAACTTGGACTCCTTTGCCAATGGCTGCCATCGCACCAGGATTTTCTCGAACCAGTCTTCTTTGTTTTTTCCGCAGTGGCAGATGAGGTGGCCCTGTTACTGAATTGCCCCTCTGGAAATCCACAACGAGATTTGTAGGTTCCTCTGAATGGGCGAGGTTCCTAGGAAGAAAGAAAAAATGTAATGAAACAATTTTTTTACTCTTAGATCTTAAATTTTGAATTCTCTTTTCCCTGCGTTTGCTGATGATGCAGCCTTTTAGACAGTTAAAGCTTAGGTGCTTAGATAAATTTCGAAAGAAATTCAGCAAATGAGAGGTAGATGTTATAATCTTTGGCTTAATGCATACTCTTTGAAATTTTCAACAGAAGTTGCTTTCAATATTTGCTTGTTAATATGGAACACATGATATATGCAAAAGAGTAGTATTATGTGCAGATGCGGTGTCGTATAATTTTCTTGCATCTATACATAAACTGAATACATCTATACAATAAACTGAAGGTAAGCACGTACAATATTTTTAGCTGTATCATAAGATCTTAACATTTCCAGTTGTAACGCTCGTAGACGCGTTGGCACCTATACATGGAAATCAATTATTCAAATGTATAGTAATATACAAATGCCAGAAAACCCTGATAAACTTAATTTCGTTTGGGCAAAGCAGTGAAGGGGAAGAATTTGAACCTGAAAAACGAAAATGTAAATTTTTCTTTAAAATTTCTTTCAATCATTCATTCCCCGCCCCCCCCCATTGTTTAGTCCCTTAGAAATAAGTACATATTTTAGGATGAAGAAAAGCAAGGTATAGAAATACTGAATTGCAAGAAAGCTTTTGTAGATTCATTACATCATATCGATGCCAGAAAACAGAAAAAATCCTCAATGCCGTTGCTGGGATTCGGAATCCGGACCTTCCGAATACTCATCGAGCATGCTTCCAGTTGCACCACGAAACCATGCGGAAAAGAGAAAGAAAATATCTTCTACTTTATTCATATTACATGCTCCGCCCTTAGGCACTACAATGGGAAAAATGTCTCTTGGAGGTTTATTTTAAAGGAAAGCTGACTCTAATCTACCTTACACATAGGAAAAACCTCGAAAACGTCCATGCAGTCAGCACGTTTACGAGGACTCGAACCCCGGACCGAATTACTAGTGTTTAGCGGCTTTTACCGCTCGGCCGCTGGTGGGCCCTTCTGCTTTGTTCAAAGGATAATTCTCATATATTTGCATTCATTATCATTAATGTTAATCAAAGTTTGCATTTTTTAAAAGAAACCTGCTAATTTATCAAAAATGGGGAGCATCAAAGATTCCGATAAAGGATTAATAACTTTGCAGAACCTTATAAAGGAATTTTTATCATTATGTCACAATGTTTAATAGCGGCCAATCACTCTTATTAACTATTATTCCAGAAGAAGAATTCGAAAAACAAATTTAAGTTTATTGAATGGAGTGCCAGAAATTCTTCCACATGTATATGTCTGTATATTTATATTTATCTAGTTATCTATAGCTATTTATCGAGGTATGCAGATTGTTTCAAAATTAACGAAACAAACCCTAAAAGGTGGTAGAATACACGGTCACAAACACTTTTCATTACAAAACGATTGGTCGCATGTTAAGAGAATAGACACTATACGCCGTTTTCTGGTTCTTCATGCACGTCGTTTAGTATAACTACCCAACACAACAGATGACGCTTTCAAGCGCGTGTAAAAAAAGGGTGCGCCATCATTACTGCCTTGATATGAATCTTCTTCATTAATTTCATGCATGATACAGATCGTGGAAGAAGTGCCAAAACTCCGGATACGCTAGAAGTTGAATATCAGGTAGAAGATCATTCTAGCACCAACACTCTAACCCATAACTGTCCCATACCTCAAGTATGTGTATTTTACGCACTCACTGATGACATCCACACCACAAACTGCTAATCATCCTTCCTGCAAATTCCGAAATCCTTCAGAAGTGTACTATATAATTAGAGTATGCGGCATATTTAATGTTCCTAGTTGAAGATCACCCGACTATTTGATTAGTCCATATGTCTTACCGAAATATTGGCATGGCAGGATGTACACTGCCCCCCCCAAAAAAAAGTAAAAAATGGGACAGTTCTATACCTGCCGTTCTACGGGACCGATTGGCGAAATTCAAATTGCATTTTTCATGTCTCGAAAGCGCACTTTAGGATATATATTAGATTATATATAGCATTCTTCTAATATAGATAATTTGACACAAAATCGGATTTTTCTGAAATGGCATGACAATGTTTTCTCATATTTCAATTCTACGACTTAAATTATGCTTGAATACCAAATTTTGTAAAAGTTGGTACAAAATGTACGGAGAAATTCAAAAATTAATCTTGGCTCATTTTTTTTTCAGTTTGCGGCAAGAATAATTCACTTGGCGAATTTCTCAATCTATGGCAACCTATTTTTCTTTCCTTTTTTTCCATTGTCCACGAGCAAGAATAAAAGTCATCGTTCATACTTCCAAATAATTTTAAAAAAGTGCGTAAACCACATTTGGCGTTATTATCGCTTATAACAAGTATGCCAAATTTCAACATGCACCAATATGTAAATCCACGTTAATCTTAGGAAATTTTGAATAAAAAAACTCCTAATTTTTTGCAGGTATGCTTAGAAATACATCTACTTTAAGATGATGACTTAAACTTTATAGGTTATAATTCAATGTTTTTCGAAAAATTTTAAGAAATTATTTTAAAATACGAATTTTAAAAAGAAATCCTAAAGAATAGGTGAATTTTATTTAGAATGAACCTAAATTTCGATATGTGAAAGAAAGAATCAAATAAGTTTGATATTAATGAATATATATCAAATTCAATTAACATTGGGAAGCTAAAATTTTGAGAGCTAATTTTTTAAAAACTTATGTGCGATTTTTTCAAAACTGGCAGTTTGGTATAATTTGAGTCGTAGAATTATTGACTTGTTATTTCAGAAAAAGTCCGATTTGTGTCAAAATACCTATATTAGAACAATGATATATATAAATCTAATACATATTTTAAGTTGCGCTTTCGAGACATGAAAAACGCAAGTAACGGGAGATATAGAACTGTCCTATTTTTTTTCGCAGTGTACCTTAATTACCTTCAACAAATGTGCCTAAATTAAAGAAACAGGTACCATCAGCCATCTGCCATGAAATACAGTTCCAGCATGATACAAGCCTAGATTCTACCCATTGTTTGTTCCACACACCCAATATATTCGTCCCCTTTGAATTTTGTTTTATGAAGATATCTTAATCTGAATGTTTTTTTAAACATTTAAAATTAATGATGAGCATAGGTGCAAAAAATAATAAAAATTTTTCTACTTATTAAATATTTATTATATTTTGCATATTTTGTCGAAAACGTGTTCCAGTGTATTGACAAGTACAGGATGATCATAAAAAAGTGAACCTATCTTCTCAACCAATCGAAATGAAATTTCAGAAATTGTTACTTCATGGTATGCGCTAGAGATTGTGATGATTTAAAATAACAGCAGTTTAAAACAACATGACTACATTACAATGCAAAAATTTCAAAATTTTCGAATGGCAAAACCCACTTTTTATGCTGTGTAAATTTATCAGTGCATTGAGGAACCAGTTGCTTTCAGAAATGGCGTTAGGAAAATATGCGTATGACGAAATTTAGCGGGGTAAAGCATTTGCAAGAAAGGGCATTATAAAGGGTCTCAATACAAAAGAGGAGAGGGGAAAAGACTTTTGTTGGAATTACAAGTTTCCAACATGTTCGAGACAGAGACATATTCCGAAACTTCGCAATTTGTGGCCACCGCGATACCTCGACCTCACACCGATAGATTTCTGATTCTGGGTTATCTGAAATCTAAGATTTGCACGTCAAATCAACGAGATTTGTCAGAATTGAAAGATGCCATTAAACGTAAGTTATATCGATTCTTCCTGCGATGTTACGTTCGTCACTGTTATCAACAATCTCCCGCATGCAATGCGTTATCTTGGGCGAAGGTGGACATGTTCAAAACATATAATTCTAATAAAAGTTTTTTTTCCCTCTCCTCCCTTGTGATGCCACTGGTCCTTTATAATGCTCTTCTTTGCAAATGTTCTACACTGGTAATATTCTTCATGTTTGTACCGTTGAAAAGCCATTTATGGTTTTTCAGTGCGTCGATCAGTTTGCTCAGAAAAAAAAGTGGGTGCTTCTATTCGAAAATTTCGAAATGTTTTCATTGCATCCTTTAGCTAATTAATGCTTGTCTCATATTTAATACACTTTTCATTTTGATGATGCAGAAGTCATTGTTTTTTTCCCAAATACTTAATAACCAAAACGGAGGACCTCGGATCAAGGACGGGACCGTCAGAGCTCCATTGTTTTAAATCATCACCAATCTCGAACACATACCTATAAATAACAATACCTGAAATTCCATTTCGATAAGTTGAGCGGATAAGCCTAGGAATTTGTACATGGAAGAAGTTTTTATGACCTCCCTGTATATTCGTACATAGTATAGAAACGCTTACGATTTATTGTAAGTATACTCGTCCATGGTAGTTCACAGATTCAAAAAGTAATATACGGGATTCTCATGAACTATGCACTAGTCTTGGGCCTTCAGTGGTTGCTCAAGAAGCGCTTGTTATTTTCCAGAACGCACGGGTAGATTTGCGTCGACAATGTGAGATGGATATCAGGAGAGGTGCTGGCACTTTTGAGCAGCAT
>KK112656.1:216515-294719 GCA_000611955.2 Stegodyphus mimosarum
AAAAAAAAAAAAAAAAAAAAAAAAAACAGAATTTTACTTTGTTTTTAGTATGTTTAAATATTTGTCGAAATTCATAGCATATTTTTGGAAGTGCTGTTTTATAACTGTACTTGAATCCCCTTTGGTTGGCGAAGTATGTTAATAAAAGTTATTCTTGCCTCGAGACTAATGTAAATGACAATATCATTTTTGACTGCATTTACAGTTTTCGAGTGCATTCATTTTATTCGACTGCCTCTTCTCTCTGAACTTCTAGCTTGAGTTTTATTTATTTTTCAATTCTAAAACCTTAAAACAGCTTTTAAAAGAAAAGGAAGAAAACATGCACGAAATTATGCGGCTTTCCGATTTTGCAGTCAGTAAAGAAATAGTATAAGAAGCAGGCAACCCATCGCTACCTTGCCATACGTTGTTTTCAAGTATTTCCCTTTGACTGTTTTAAAAAATGTTAGATTTTTTCTTTTTTTGTCGCTATGGGTTTTTGTCAAATATTACTTAAGCTTCATTGATTTGTTTGACAAAGCTTTACTGAACAGAAGTCATGTAGGTAAAGTTTTATATCCTGGTAACGTAAAAAAGTCTTATTTTAAATATTCAACACTGCATTGGCTGCGTTTTTCCTTCCGCCCACTCATACTTTTATCTTTAAGAAAATGATACAACTTGTTTTATTTTTCTTAGGACGAAACGTTTTTTCAAATTTATTTATTCCTATTTATTTCAACTATCATAATGATGAAAATTAGTCACAATTAATTTATTTTACATTAAACCATTCGTAGACCCCCACCCCGACATTGTCCACGCACTCCCAAATTAATTTTGATTTATCACAGATCCCCTCAGCAGCCATAAGGACCCGTAGGGTCCGTGGGAAGCACTACCTTAGACAGATTGCCTTAGTTTACTTTGTCGTAATCATAACAATCTAATTTACTTAATGGTATTTGTTATAGCCACCGCCGAAAATCCAGCTTTGTACAAACATGACGTGGCATGCATGCTTTCACCTTTTAGCAATATCCCATACTCAATCAGCTGTCAAATTTCTTTAGTGCTTTGTCGCAAATCAGATCTGAAAAGGAACTTAATGCATTGGAATTTATCAGCATTCGGCCCTTGAAAATAATTTGCAAACCAATTGATGAATGCTTTATGAAAACAGTGGTTCATACTGTATCTGTTAGACAGTCACAGCACCAAAATATTGATGGCCTGAATCTAAAGCCATGTAGCCTTATATTCATATATATTAGGACCTATGGGAAAGGAGACACAAATTATTTTTTAGTCATGGCTGAGATGGTTATAGATTTTGCTCACACATCAATATGGGTGCGACCAGTACCCCACTATTTTATACAACTGATCACATCTCGAGACGATGGATGAAGGGAGAAGCAAGCAACATACGTTAGCACGGCAAGAGGAAGGCAAAAAAATCTTTGCGTATTTCAGCAAAGGGGTAGAGTTGACATTCTTTGCTTAAATTTTGGACTGCTATTGTATAAAAAATATACATAACTACTCTTACATAACAACGCAATGCGGATTAATTTTTAAATGACGCACTTTAGACCCTGGGATGGGGACGCAGCCAAATTAAAAATGAGGAATTAAAAGGACTATTCCTAACTTAAAGTTAGTAGTTTTACTTTTTATATCTCACATACCCCCCACACAAAGAGCAATAGGCTTGACGATGGAAAAAAAGGCTGATGAAGGCTGTTCTAATGCACAGCGTGCATACTTCAGTGTGTTTGTGTAAGTTCCAGTGCTCAGTGGGTACACGTGAGTTCCAGTGCTCAGTGGATATGCCGACTGAGCATTAGGAAAGCTAAGAACAAACAATATTGCTGAAAGGTGGAATCACAAACTCAACAACCTTTAGCGAAGTATTTATCTGAAGTTCAAGCAGCTCCTTAAAGCACTCAGAGGAGGTTCAAAACACAACGACTACCAAATCCATTGTGCAGATGGGAATTTTCTTAGACAGATTGAGCAAAAATAATGCATTTAAGTGGCCAAGATCAAAAGCACTGTAATAAACTTAGCAGTAGCGAATGGCATTACAAAATATGTTTAAATGTTCTAATATTCATTTCAAAACTGGAACATAACTCAGAATACATAGCCAACAACTGAATATAAAGTCGATAGTTTGTTCTTTGAATATAAGAGACTAATTGTCTTACAATTTTAAAAAAAAGCTTTACATTTTTGTATTAACGACGAACAGGAAACTCCATTGATAATTTTTAAGCACGCCAGCATTTTGCTGCCCTTTCGACACCTGAAGACAGGAAGAAAAGAAATCATAATAACTTTCAAGATAGATTTAAGGTGTTTATAATAATAAATTTTAATTATTTATACTTTGTTCAATTAGTAACAATACGAGTTAATAATACATAATGTGAATATATTCTTAAAATCTATATTTATGCATTCCAGTTAACCTAAAATTTTGCTAAAATATTTAACCAATATTATCATCCCAAGTTTATTGAAACATAATCTATAAGGTTTCACCTGTAATCTCTTGATCTTCTTGCTAAACATTCGCTGTGAAACCCTATATGGAGGACAGTGAGCAAATCTAGGCTATGTCCTTTAGTGTTCAAGAACTACAAGTCAGAAGGAGGGTTTAAAGGACCCTTTAATTCAAATAATTACAACTCTCCAACTTGAGAGTAAGCCACTACTTGGGCTGAACTAAAATAATATGAAATAAAGAGCGTTAACAATTCAATTTCCTAAGTTTAACTTTAAGTAGGACGGCGAAGGAAGCCTAACTCTCAATGAAATGCAATAATGCGAATTTCATGAGTAAGAACCAGTAAATGCAATTGCCTATGAAGGCGAACTTTCACTAGACAGAGGAATTATTTGCGCGCCACAGCCTTACTGCGATAAATCCAAGACTCTGTCTCTTTTCCTCGTTAACCCCTGCCTTTTAAACTGCTATCAGATATCTGCGATTTGCATAAATATCTCGCTCGCGCTAAATTCGGGCAGCAACTGAAACTTCGAGATATCGATAGGAAAGTTCAAACTAAACTTGGTTAGTTAAAATAATGAATGCTACAAATCTAGGAGGATAGATTTTCGTGGAAGTTCCACTAAATTTTACAAATTACGATTACTCGTCCATTACTGAAGAATTTCTTGCAGAAATGTCCCTGATTTCGATTTGTACAGGAATGTTACCAAATGACACAATTTCCAAAGGGAAAAATAAATAAATAAGTGCTGCAGATCTAATAAAAGTAGTGTCAGACATATACGTATCTAGTATTGCAGTTGTTCATTTGTATCTGCAAAGCTTTTTTGGGGGGTAGGGAAAGGGTAAAAAGAAATAAAATTTCTATTGATCATTCATTCTATCCTAAAAGAGGAAATTAAAAACATTTTTAACAAAACCTTTATATACGAAAGATACAAAGCCACAAAATATGAGGAAAAGAATGGAGCATGTAACCCCTAAGAACGGGCAGTAATTTCTTTCCTTTGAACTCATGATTTAAAAACACTGGACTTTCATATTTTAACTGTAAAGAGAATGAAATATGTAAAAAGAAAATTATATACATTTGTGAAAAATTTCGATACTTTTTTCGTTGTTTTAAAATAATTGTTTGCAAAATTTAAGTCGGAATATCTGAAAAACTCTTAAAAACTTTAAAAATTGCTCATTTATATAAAATATGAATGAGCATTTTTATAACAACCAGGATTACTGATTTATATTCCATATTATATTAGCTTTATTTCTACGTTTGGTTTCTTTATAAAGGTCGGATAATAATAAAATGATACGTTTCATCGATTTTTGGAGGAAAAAAAATTCGATCATATGTTCCAATATTATTACATTTTGTTTCGTAAGAAAGTACTTAAGCAGTAAAGTCCTCAAATGCAAAATTACCCTTGGAAATAAATGCTTCCACTCAGTTTAAGTAATTTTTATACCAAACTTGTTTACTTCGATGGCATCAAAATTAACCGACTTGTTTACTTCGATGGCATCAAAATCAACTGTACATTAAGTTCTTTTAGACACTCCATGCAGATTAAGAAATAAAACAGTTAACATTAGATTTTATCATTCATGGAAACATCTTTGTAGAAGAAAGAGTACAGACGTCCAAATTATTGTCGAAAACATAGTAATTAAAACTAACTGTTAAAATAAAATTAATTTATTTTCTTAATTTGAATTGTTGTCTGAACTTAATGAACTGAAATAATTTAATTTCTTTTAATAGTGTTCAGAATAAAAATTAGTTTATCTTTTTAATTTGAATTAAAGGAGTTTTGAACTATATAAACTAATTTTTTTAAAACTTGAGCAAAATGTTAACCTAGAACCAGTCTCCTTAATTTCTGCTAAGTGTTAACTAAACAGAACGAAACTTCTTAATTAATTTTTAAACTGATACTATAAATTCAGCTAATCTCTATAACTGAATAAATTTTTTAACATAATTTCAATATTAAAATGTATAAGTCAATTCAAAATTTAAAAGTAATGTATTAAATATTACCCTTGAAAGAAAGATGATGAAAAGATTAATTCTATAATATTCGATTCCTATTTCTTACAAATCTTGCCCAAACATCAACTATAAATATGAAGTAGTTAAATAATTGTATGACCCGACATCTAGGAGACAGCGTGTGTCATTTATTGTTAAAATGCATGTCTAGATCGCATCATATTTATTGTAAAAACAAGACATAAGATTTAAACCATGGAAAAGGGGGGGATTCTTTCTTAGCTAAGCCATTCTCTCGGCACGTCCTACTGTAGCTGAGTCTTCATTGGTTCATTGAGCTACATCCAATAAGAGATTGAAGGAGATGAGTCTCAATCGGTCGAATATGAGGAAGGCCTCTGACACAGATTGGAACAAATGGGGAAATTGACATTTCCACTGTGTTTGCCTCGCAATTGTTTCATCTCGTGCACTCGTATACGAGTTTTGATGCTTAGACCATATTCTGTATTTAGGTTTTGAGAGAACTCGAAGCATTTGGAAGGAATGGTAAAGGTTTCTGACTGCGCAACCCATGTTTGAGCAATCTGAAATGATATAATGAATACGGATTTTAGAGTCTGAATATATGAATTTAGGTTCGACGTTTCTGTTACTAATTAGTAGCACTCGAAGCTCGGTTGAGATTCAAATATTCTCTCCTACTTTTCCTCTTATGAAGCTGGAAATTTTCATTCTAAAGAGACAATTTGCCCTGAAGGACTATTAATTTCGTTTCTGCATTTTGCGTTGGTTCACTGTTAATGTCGGCTCATTTTTTAAACTGTTGCCACCAAGTATTAGAACCCTGTATTTTAAAGAAATTAAATAATGAAGAATCTGCGTAAATCTATGTATGTTTCTCGCGTTGTGATAAAACAATCGTATCTAGAGCCACCCAATTTTGAATAACGTACGTTTCCACCCGAATATGGGCATCTGGAAGCCCAAATTTGGAATTTCGAATTAGTTTTAGTATCTATTTCCTATTTTGTAAACCTTTAACGAATTTTCGATTAGCAAACTCAACAATTTCAAAGCGCGTAATGGCAACACTGCACGAAAAAAAGCATTTTTGTCTCCAGCGTGGGAGACTGTGTATCGGAAATTCTAAAGATATTCTCATTTTAAAATTATTTTGTGATATTGCTGTTGAACTGAATTGTATGGTTTAAGTGGGAGGAACATGATATTTCATAAGTAAAGGTACCCCATAAAACGTTAGAAAAACGCTCCTTTGGGCGTAATGTAAAATCTGAAAGCTTTCAGATTTTTTTAGATAAAATATTTTTATAATTACATTCTTGATTAAATTTGATCTCAAAAATATCTGAAGCATTTTTAGTCCTAAGGGGCTTTGTCCCTGAAGGACTACTTTTTTTGCAATTTTGCGTCGGAAATATTAAATGTTGGTTCACTTTTTAAACTGTTGCCACCAAATTTTGCAGCCCTGTATTATATTTAAAGAAATTAAATAATGAAGAATCTGCATAAATGTATATATGTTTCTCCCACTGGGACAAAACGACGGTATCTACAGCCATCGAATTTTTAATGACGTAATCCTGCTGCGAATATGACCATCTGGAAGCCCAAATTTGAAGTTTGGAATCTGTTTTATTATTCGATTTCATATTCGTAAAACTTTAACGAATTTTTAATAAACAAAATCAAGGATTTCAGAGCGAGCAATGGCAACGTTGTACAGAAAAAACCTTTTTATATCCAGGGCGTGAGACTGTGTATAGGGAATTTTAAAGATATACTTAGTTTAAAATTATTTTGCGATATTGTTCTTTAACGGAATTTTATGGTTTAATTGCGAAGAACATGATATTTTATAAATAAAGGTAACACACAAAATGCTAAAAAAACGCCCCTTTGGACGTAGTTTAAAATCTGAAACCTTTCAGATTTTTTTCTTTCTTTTTTTTTTACAGTTTATTTTCACTATCATTTGTTTTTGCTATTTTTAATAGCTCATATTACGAAAACATTTAGTCTACATTTATAATTTCTCAGAAACCATTTCGAATGTTAAGGCATAACACACATACACACACAAAAAAAGGAAAATAAAAAAGAAGAAAGTGAAAAATAAAGAAAATGGAAAAGGAAAAAGAAAGAGAAAAAAAGGAAGAAAAAAAGAAAAAATCAAGAATTTATCTTATTTATAAAAGCTTGCAGCAACTGAGAAAGGAGCATTTACAATGAACGCAATTAAAACTCTCATTGAATCATCAGCTGCTGAAGAAATCTTCTGCACTGGTGCAGTCTTTTGCGCTAACTAAGTTCAAGCATGTCTGATGTATTAGTAAATATCAGACTTTGGTTTTAAAATGGTTTTTAGATATAATTAAAATGTAATATATTTCATTTATAGTTAATCAGTTACTATATTTTCGTCAGAAATGAGGTGAAAAAATTTCACTTTTTTAAACGGATGCATTTAAAGAAGGAAAAAAAAGAATTATGCATTTTTCGAATTATATATTGTACTTTTAGTTAATAATTTTAAATAGTTATTTTTAATCTAAAATATAGAATTTAATATTTACGTATAAAAACATAAATTTAAAAAGTAAATTTCACTAATATCCGCAATAACAGTTTGTTTCAAAAGTCATTATTGAAGTTAACATTTATGACTTTTCCGCTAGACTTTGATTCGATATTTCGAAGCTGTTTCATTTGTTTTGGCTTTTTCTCAAAACAAATACCATGTTCTCTCAGATTTTTGTCATGAAATTACGCATAAAGACTTAAAAATTGATGCATCTTAATAGCAAAGTTAAAAACTCGTTTCAATCTCGAAAATCACCGCATAGCTGTGGTAATAGAACATGAGTTTGCTTATTTCGATGTCATCAACAAGAAACGAATTTATTAGGACACCGCTAACATTAAGTGACTCATCTTGACAAGCCAAATCCTCTGTCATCAAATATATAACGCAATAATTTCCTTAAATAGACTTTTATGCTCGCAAGAAAATATTTTATGGGTTGATGCTATAAGCATGGTGGTGTTGTATGAGATTTGATTTAGAAAACAATTTGTTACGCCTGTGCAGTTTGGTTCATCGCTTTTTACTTGATCTAAATACTGATGTTTTACGTTTTCCTTATTCCAGATCTCGGGAATGACAACATGGAAAGGTCTTATAAATAATAATAGCCGAGAGCATTTGTCTTTGTTACTGTACACTGACCTTGAACTCATATGTCAATACAACACTGTCCTGTATGATATCAGTTTCGATCAAGAATATACTTGAGATGAAAATAGAGTATCTCTTATATCTCTTTCCTTACCAACAAACTCTCGAAAGAACTTTTGCAAAACGGATTTTAAGCCCCCAAGCTCTGCAAAATACTCAAAAAAGAGGGCCGCAACCTCCAAATAATAATAGAAATGAAATATTATAGGAGTCATGAAAGTTTCAAGCCTCTTTCGAAACCTCAACCTGGGACTTCAGCATACGAGCAACATGTAGATTAGGCAGCAATCTAAATTGTAGGTCATCCTTTCGATAAAACTGAAAGTGCAGAATACAGAAAAAGAGATTTCATTTTTAAATACTTTAAAAGCGTGACATCATCGCATAAGACAAATGCGTATAAGCGTTGACTTATGCTATAAAATAATCTATACATTTTAAATAGTATTTACTACCCTTATCTAATTCTTAAAGCCGCGAGTTGAATTTATCGAACTAGCACAATTTTCAAGTACCACAATAGGAAATTTAATCTTAAATTATTGTAAAGTATCTTTGTATTCTTCTATATGTTAAATACAGGTAATTATGTCTGCAGTTAATAATGGAAGTTATTTATTTTACAAAACACATTTTGTTACATTGTAAATAAAACTATAACTAATAAACTTCTCTTTAGTTGTGTACGGGACAATTTAGGTTAAATTTGATAAGAAACTATTAATTAGAATTATTGCTAAAATTTAGATAAAGAAATTTAATAAAATATTAAGTAAGATTTACTGAAATAAAAGTTTAAAGAAATTTAATAAAATATTAAGTAAGATTTACTGTAATAAAAGTTTTTTAGGCATTTAATTACTTTAAAATCATTAGGATTGAAACAACAATTAACTAATAAGCAGCTGTGTATGTAACTAATAAGTAAAATTAAAGATATGCGAACATCAGTTGAAAAGACCTTCAGCAGGTAAAAAAGAAAAGGAAAGCTTTAAAACAACTTCTCTGTGTTTAACTTAGAACTTCTTAATGCTGTACCACGCATGAAAAATTTTGCGAAACATGAAGAAAAGAGCAACAGTTCTCGTTGTCGCTCTTCCCAAACATTAATTCTAACTAACAATCTGAGTCTTATGATTAGGTCTACATTAAATACTTTTCCCCAAGCCTCCATGAATGCCTCTATTCTTTTTTCTGTTGCTTCTCTGCTTAAGTTAGCCTTAAAAACATTCATTTATGATACACTAAATATTTTCGATTCTCTTTCACTTATTTGTAAAGTGAAAAATGTAACTGTAACAATATGTTTGAAGTTAATCTGGTAATTTTCAATTATAAGATCTGGAATTATTATCTCTCAAGCTAAACTATTAATGTCAGTGTCTTTGTTGTTAACAACAATTTAATACTACAAACCGGACATACAGAAAGATCAAAAGGGGAACAAAAATCATGGCAATACGGAACTCTATGAATGTTTTGCTATGTTCCCAACAGTTTTCCAAATGTACCAAAAATAAGTTTGAAATATACAATCATCGATTTATGCCTCCATCAAATTCTGTTGGGTATGAAGTTGATTAAATAAATTCTTAATAATCCAAGATTCATCATAAATGCCTTTACTAATTTCTTTACTCACTGATCTTTACCCTTTACTTTTAAATAACTTTATATTTTCTTTTAAATATCCCTATGTACAGCGAAGAGCATTTCACTTCCCGTTATGAGGTTGCACTTGACCTGGTAATTCGATTTTAGTCATATAATTCTAACAGACGTGAAGCGACTTATCGTTTAACCACAATAACCATAACTCATGGTTATGCAACAACTAAATAGAACAGTCAAAATCAAATTAAATTTTAATCGAACACAGCACAATTACACACTTTACTCATCTGCTTCAATAACTCTGACGGAGAATCAGAATTAAGTGTTGGAAGTGAGAGACTGCAAAGCGAAGTAATTACAACTGTCAGAGCTGGCGGGGACTAAACATGTAGCGCGCACGAGATGCCAGAAATGCTCTAATTTGCTTACACGTGATTTTAAAGTCAAAATAGATTTAAGCTGAGCTTCGTTGCTAAGCAACCAAACTTTGCTACGTCATAGGAACTGTTTCGAGGATTTTGCATAGAAGTTCTAATTTTTCAGCCTTAAGCTAAGTTGGTATAAGAAACATCAATCACAGCGAAGAAAACATCGGTCGATGGTTTCGCTGAGTCAACCACGCATTTAAGGATGCGCAACTTTCGCTTCCCTGATTTGCTATGGCTTAAACCTTGCTAAACAGGTGCGAATGAATTTAATGACTTTTATGACTTTAACCACAAAACTTTATGACGACAAAATCATTGTCTGAACGAAGTCTTAATGATTCAAATCGCAAAACCTCAGATTAAATACTCACTACGAAATTGAATTCTGATAAAGAATACAAAAAGGCGAAGTTATAGTAAAGGCCGATGTCATAATAACCGATTAAATAAGGTTTTCGACAGCGTTAAAATATTTTTAAAAATAATAACAAGAACTTTATCTTCTGGTTGTGGCATTAGGAGTTTCAAATTTCTAAACATGTTTTTGAAATCTGCGATATTCATTTACTTTATATACACCATAATCTTAAAAGACATTAGTTTAGAAACATTACCAAAAGATATAATTCCCATTAAACACGTTTTCGTATCAGTTAATATTTATATAACGCTCCAAATTAGGATATTCTTAATGATGCTTTACTTTAATTAGGTGTCATTTAACCCATTTGGAAAATGCATTAAATAGTTAAATCAGACAAAATTTTATACTGATGAGGAAAAAAGTATAAGTGAGAACCTGCTCCTACTTAAAAAGTAAAGAATTGTTAAAATTTAATATTATGATTCCTCTTTAAAAGTAGAAATTCAAATTATTCTACTTAAGTGACAGGGCTTTCTATCTAAAACTAGGAGCCCTGTGGAGTGTAGTCAGCAAAGACATCATTTTTCTTCTCTGCTAACTAAACAAAATGTATGTGAGATAACAGCACTCGCTTTCAGTTTTCCAAACTGCTGCTTCAAGTTTTGATGCTATGCTTGTTTGGACAAATTCTGTTAGACCGGAATGGTATTTTGAATAAGAGAGAAGTGCTTCTTCTATTGAAAATGACAGAAGAAAGGTGATAAGCGTTGGCAACTTTCCAGATACATCAAGCGCCCCATGTCCGGCAGCCGCCAAATGATTGTTGAACTAATCTGGGATAGTTTTTTGAGCTGCTCCTTTTCGGCTTCCTTTTTACAAAAGAGAAGGAAATTCAAATTCGAATCACTTCCTTTTTCATAAAAATGAAAGAAAGCCAAGCCCAGAATTCAGATGCTGGACAGAAAACTATTTTAAGGCAAGTACCGCAAAAAGTATTGAACTTACTTATATTTCATGAAACCAAGAAATGTCCAAAACTTTCTTGAATACAATGTGTTTAAACAGGAAGGTTAAACAAGGCGTCATTTCTTTAAACGGGGATTCTATGTACATCTAATTAGAAAATTTCTTGAACTATGGCAAATAATTTTATAAAAATACTACAATTTTTTCATCACTACAAGTGACAGGGTTCAACAAAATTCAAATCAGACTTTTTTTTAATAATCTATTAAAATTGTCTAATTTTTTAAACTAAATCCAACGTTGTCAGTAGAGCAAAAGCTTCAGTTCGTTAAACACAGTCTCTTTGGCTTTAATGAGTTAGAAACAAAAGTTCCATGCCAGTACGAGCAAAATTCGCACAAATATTCAAGAGCGACTTTCCCTATCGTTTAGAGATATAAATCAAAACGCATGGAATGCAGATCTAGGGAGTAAATGATTGTCGAATTAATGTGGAATAATTTAATTGGTTGTTTGTTCTGCCGAGTGTATATTTGATTTAGTTAACAGCATTCTTTACTAAACATGTAGATGGCCCTTTTGAAGACAGGATAATTCCATTGTGAAATTTCCAGATAAGCGTGAACATTTCTCATTTAATTTGTAGAGTCATTCGGTTTCCTTGAAGCGGGAAGCATGAAAAATGTGCAGTGTCCTCGCCGAGACTCGAACCCTGAACCTCTCGAATACGTGTCGAGTATGCTTCCAGTTTCATCACGAAGGCATGCGGAAAGGAGGGAGAAAATTTCTTATATATTAAGTACATAATAACACAAGTTTCGTTAATTGCAATGTTTACTCTATGAATGCTCTAGAAGAAGTCAGATTTTATATTTGCTTATTATCAAAAATCTTTGAAATATTTTCATAAAATTCTTCATTTTACTTTTAAAAAATCAGGAAAATAAAAACATACATGTATGATTATTTGAGAAGTAAATGCTGCATCCCTTTTTTGTCGATGAGACTTCGTATTTTACAAAAATACCGTACATGTTTCTGATGACCAAATGGTAGTCAAAGATTGTCTTATTACATGATATTATTACCTTTAATCTTCTAAAATAATAATGAGCTTCTTTTTTACGCCGAGCTACAGTAAATATACGTGCAGTTAAAAACATTTAAAAATAATGGCGGGTGAAGAAATGATCATGAAGAAATACACACATTAAAATGTATTTGCCTTAATGACCGGTTTAACACCTCTTTATCTCCAAAATATTCAATGTAGTTCGATTGCCGCAAAACACATTCATATTGCAAAATGCCAGTGACTGCGCGGTGAGATAGCTTCTCTGCAAAGCGGATGAAAACGAAGCTCCTCCAGAGGAGCGGAGAAAGAAGTCTGCAGGCTGAGCAGTGTGAGTCTTCAGCAAGCTTAGGATTGCCAGAAAGTAGCAGAAGAAGGCAGGGTTGTCAGATTTGGCCCAAAATCGCACATTTGGCAATATTTCGCAACAAACTTGGCGATATGTGATAGACGGAGCAAGAACATTCTAGAACTCGTTTTTAACACTTTTCTCTGGATTATTCTCGAAGGTAAGTTAAGGGCCGTTCAGACTGGGGCTTGTTTGAGCTAGCGGAGTCAGTTCAATGTGTCGACTACCTCCTCTATGCGTGCAGTTCGGATTTTTCAACTCGCTGCGCTATAGGGAAAAACTGGTTTTGGAGATGAGTAGATTAAGTCAGTAGTCTTCGTTAACTCAGATAAAACCCCAGTCTGAACGACCCTTTAAAGATATATATATATATATTCTGCCTGTACGAGGGAGAAAATATCTTCTTGAGTTTAGAGATTAGCTTGAGAGCGATCAGCCGAGTCGGGATCTGCACTTTAGTGCTTTGCCGTAAAGCTGTCTTCCCCGTTATAGCCTGAAGGCTGTGTTGCTGATTGTTTCAGTGTGTTTGCCGTAGTTTTTCGACTAGCGTAAACGTGCTTTTGAAACTGTCCTGTGTAGTAGTGCTTATTGACGAATAAATTATGTTTTGATTCTTTATGAAGTATTATCATCAATTACTTCATATCCACAAACCGTAGAACACACCAGTATTTATAAAGCAATGCATTTATGCATATATCTTTATACGTAATACATATATCTTTATAATACTTATATTTTTATAATCATTCAATATTTATTTCTTTTTCAGTACATATACTTGTATCTTTACGCTCTTTCAATGCTTATATCTTTTAATACATTGCAGGGATTTATATTTATTTTAAATAACCAGTTTAATTTAATTTGAAGTTTCTTTCCTATAAGCCTTCTTTCCCCTAATTGTCAATGCCAGAACATTTAAATTTGGTAGCGCTCGTGAATTAATACAAATTCTACCAGTGGGAGAAAAGGTTTATGTATCAAATTCTAGAAGGGAAAGTTACAGAGTGTGGGAAAACTCTGTGCTTGTTGTAGCGTGAGCTCCGACATAGCATTTGGTGCTGGATAAACGTGGCGTAACAGCTATTACTTTGCCTGCCACTAAATCTTCAATGCTGTGTTAGGAAACAGGGTAGTCTGAGCCCTGTAGCGTAATTCTACTACTTGTTAATATCTTCAAATTTTGAGTTTAGTTCGCACTGTTTCAGTTACCGTCCAAGCAGAGGCGTAGTTTGTTAGCGTCGAGTTGACGCAGTATAATTGGTAAATAGCGTAACCCTTCTTCTGTGCAGTCACTACTCTCCAGTTTTCACACAAAAGTTATACAAGTAACATATACCTCTTTTAATACTATAGCTTTATAAACTTTCTTACATATATCTTTACATTATCAAATCTTTATGATAGTACGTAAAACATATATCTTTATAACAATACATTTCAAGTAAAATAAAGCAGCGGACTACTTGTTAACAGGATGGGTAAACTTAGGAGAAATGCCTGGATTGCATTATAAATGCTAGTGACGAATATTTCACCTTTATTTATTGATTAGTTAAGCTTTTGGTTTACAAAATTTAAAGTTGTTATCATCTAAAACAAGTTTTGCTTTATGTAAGCGTATGTGTAATTAGCCTTACATAGCAATCATGTGACAGGATTAATTTTGAAATGAGACAGGCCACAGAAATTTATGATACAGAGCGATTTACTCATGTTAATATTATTAGGTAGAAAGAGGAAATAATCAAATCTAGAATTTTACCTTACATGCATACTATAAATAAGTTTTCTCCTTTATTTTTGTAACTTGTTAAGCAACTAAGCTTCGAAAGAATGTTCAAAGAAGCTTCAAACCTATTGATATTACTTTAGCTGTTTGAAATTATATTAAAATTTTCCACGTGATTATAGATCTTGTAAGGTTTTAGATTTTTCACTGTTGTAAATTATGACCAACCTTTTGGCAGATGTTAAGCGACTTATCGCTATAGCTAGTGCAACAGAAACTAGAGAAGGGTGTAAAAGACCCTTTATTTAAAACTCAATAAGATGAAGAGAAAGCACACATGGTGCTTACAAATCTGCCAGCATTTATGGCGAGAACTTGAAATAGAAATCCAGATGTAAAGCTATGCCTTTGGTTATTTAAATAACTAATAACCAAAGGCTATCCAGAGCGATTTAACGTGAAGTTGGCTTAGATATCAACGGCTTGAGTTTAACTCGTCGAGTATAAGACAAGTCCGAAGACTAGAATTCTTATCCTAGAAGAGCAAACCCAGTAACGTGACATTCAAGAGACATAACACGCTGTAACATAACAATCGCAAATTATCATTTCAATGCACGCGAACTAATTTGCATTTTATCTGGAAAACGGAAAGAGAGAAATGACAGCAAAGATTCAGAACATAAAATAACTGGTTATTCAAATTAAAAGGAACCTCACAATTTAAAATTTTATACCGGTTCTAAAAATATATTTTTAAACGAGAAACTTATTGAAAGCACAGAAAAATGTGAATTTTAAGAAGAGATTTGCAGATATAGGCAGATTAAAAGGACATGTTGGAGAGGCTCGCATAGCATGATAAATTAACCGGAGAAAATACGTAAATAAATAAATTTAGTAATATAGTTACGCACGTTATAACGATCTCTCGTTAATAAAAAAGGAGTAATAATATTTCATCAATAACTGATGTAAAATATTTGCATTAGCTGAGGACCTTTTGCATCTCAAATCGTAATGTAATGATTGCCATCATAAGCAGTCTTTAAATACAGCGGCGATTATATAAGAAATCATTTTAACATTATTTTTTTAATATCTAGAAACCGTTTTACATTAAAGGGGTTCATCGAATAAAAAGATACTACACATGTTTTAATCTTTTCCCTTGGGATTGGTTTCAAAATCTTTGAATGAGTAATGAATATATCTTGTGTTTATATACTCAAAAAAAAAATAAAAAAAACCAATCATAGCCTTCTGCTGTGGGATGCAGCTGAACTACACATAACCGACCTAAATTAGCCTACAGCTAATTTACACACTCAGGAGAGAAATAGGACAATCGGTTTTTTTTTTATGTGGACCAAATACTCATTTATTGAAGTGAAAGTAAGGGAATTTTATTATTTCTTTTATCTCTGATTTAACTTCAGCAGAAATTATATAATTAAAAAATAACCTTGTAGGGGTTATTTTAAGTTTCTAAGAGTTATTTTAATTCTTAAACATTCTTTACTGTCTACTCTCGTTTCCCATCTACTATTCCCTACCAGAATAAGTTTTCAGTATTGCGTTGTGAGTAAATGAGCGAGATAAGAGTATTTAAAGAAAGGTTTCGCTTACTTCAGCAGAAAAGCTTAGAAGTCCTTAGTGGT
The DNA here is from genome assembly GCA_000611955.2 of Stegodyphus mimosarum. NCBI lineage: Eukaryota > Metazoa > Arthropoda > Arachnida > Araneae > Eresidae > Stegodyphus > Stegodyphus mimosarum. The sequence goes on from KK112656.1 coordinate 232,463, forward strand.
GCATGCTTGCCGTCAGGTTATTCCATTGTGTAAAGCTATATCTTACTACGCTCGGCCGTATTGTACGTGCCTGCTAATATTCGCCGGTTAATTTAATAAAGGGTCAACTACGTTAGCTAGTTTTGTACAGCTTCGGCTAAGTTCAGTTTAGTTTAATCATTAGATTAGTTTCTTATTTTCTCATCTTGAGTTAAAGCCCAAGTGGAGGCTTTTTTGTAAGCCCGTGAAAGGGGCCATTTGTATCATTAGTTTGATAGTCTGAGATAATTAAAAATGAGCTTAACCCTTCTCTGGACTTGTTCATTTACACAGTTGGACTCAGTGATAAGTCACTACATAGTTCAACTAGGTTTCTACAAAGTTTAGCATAGATAAAGTAGTTAGAAATTTTACAATTTTTTATATTTTTGTTTGTTTATTTACAAAAAGAATATGAAAGATATTTTGTTTTGAACGTTTTTATTTGAACCCCTTCAATGTAAGTCCCACTAGATGTTTAAAGAAGGCTAGAGGGAATTACACTCATCAATCTACTACGTAGTTGATGTTCAATCATCAATCTACTACGTAGTAGTAGGCATTATTTCTAACATCCCCACTGTTGTATATGGTAGACCATACACTACCACTACAATATAATATACCATCATCCAGTTCCAAGTTGTTGAATATAGGAGATCACTTACCCATCGAAGGGCCCACTAGAAGAAGGTATCACAGTTGTACCAAGAAAAAACAACAGAAAAGAACTAAAACAATTTGTGTGGCATGAAATCTACCTGTATGCAAAAACTGTTTTACTTCTTATCACACATAACTTATGGAAATAGAGTTTCTTTTGATTTTTTCTTTCATGTGTCAATAATTTAGTACTAATGGTACACATATGTCCACCATTACTACCCAGTGAGACATAGTTGTCCCAGGCCTTTGAAGTTTCCCCATTTTAAAATAAAATGTTTAAAATGATATTTTTTAATTTTTTGTGATAATTACGAAGAGTACATAAAAATAGCAATTACTGCTGGTTAGTCGCTATTATCTTGCTGTTACTAGACTCATCTACGCGCTGTAGGATACAGGATTGTAGGAGCCCTGTAGTGTAATTCTATCACTGTGTGAATATACTATGTGACCACTATGTGAATATCTTCAATTTTAAGTTTGATTCTACTGTTTCATTTACCGCCCAAGTTGAGGCGTAGTATGTTAGCGTCCAGTTGACGCATTGTAAATAAGTTAGAGTTTAATAAAGGGCAATTTTAACCCTTCTTTAGTGCAATCACTATTTCTTAAGATTCTACACAACAGAAAGAGAGTGGAACTTTACAGGGTTAACTAAATTAAAACTGAAATATTATTCACTTAGTAGGCTCTAAAACAAAAATTTTACTGCGTTAATTTTAGCTCATTAAAATAATAAAATCCTAAATTTTACTATTTTTACTGAGCTAAAATTAGCCAAAAAACTGCTTTTGGATAAAAATTACTTGAATAAAAATAATAAAATTTAAATAAATTAAAATCAAAGTGATATATTATTCTTTTACTAGCAAAATATAACAAGATTTTTTTCCTTTAACATAATGCTTTGCTACATATTTGACGAACATAGTTATAATAAGATATACGTTCAACTAAACTAATTTAACGGCTCCAAGCGTTGTGATGTATGATCACTTTAAAACATTTTGTTAATAATGTAAAAGAAACTAAATAAATTAACAATAAGCTTCACTGCATTTGATCTAGAAAGAATGTCAACGAATAAAGAAAACTGAAATTACGGATATGTGGAGTCACGGTAACAAGAGTTTTACAATAAGGGCGAAGCTAATTAGTCTTTAAATTTTATAAAAATGGATGATATTTTAAAGTATTAAGCTAATGTTTACATATGTTGGAAAAATATTAAGTTTTATGCTATTTGGTGATTAAATTCAAAGTTGCTATGAAATGGCCAGTGATGGACTTATTCTCCTGTGACTGTTATATGACCAGAGCAATTATTTAACAGTGACGGCGATAAATGCAATTTGCTGCTTCGACGGGCTGAAGATGGTAGTTGGGAATTGTTCTAGTTTTTATGATCTTATTTAATTTATTTGAAGGTACTAGAAAAGCACATATATACAGCGAATTTTATAAATATTTCTTCAAGCACTTAAAAAAAAATAGAGCCTCACTCAATGCTTGATTATTGCCAAGGCCCACAACGTCCGGCCCTAGGATCCGAAGTTTTTGGACGTCTGTCCTCACGATTCCGTTTATCTCAAAGCAAAAGAAGGAAAGAAATGCGCTGGAGGTGCTTGCGCTGTGCTCCAGATATGTTTAATCGGACTCTAGCATTAGTCACAGTTCTTATTATTGAAAGAGAAATAATAATAATAAAAAACAGGAAAATTGTTTATTAAAGAATATGTTTGCGGGCAAATAAGTAAGTGGCTTCGAATCAAGTGCTTAATGTTGCGCAAGCAACTTTTCTTATTTTTAATCAAGGAAGTTCTTGCTCAGGATGGCACGTTTGGGGTATTTGCTCAGAGTGGCAAGTTTTGAGGCGGTAGTACTCTGAACTATGTATTAAACGCATGCTTAAGTGGCAAAGAGGTAACAATATGTCCCATTGCAGGGAAGGCGAAAGTCGTAGAGCAAGTTCAAATACAGAATTTGGGAATATAAAAGAAGAAAAACTCTGGATCGAGAAAAGCAATAATGTTGAAAATTCTAACGTTTTATTAGATCAAGGAATTCTCGTTGTGAGAATTGAAAAGGAACCAACAGACTAGTGTGACAATGCAAACAAAGACGAGATGACAAAAGTGGTCACAGTGAAGCAATGGCTTCTGTAGAAGCTATTAAACGTTACTGAACTGAACTGAGGTGAAGCAACTGAACTCGAATATAAGAAAGTTCTAACTTTGAACAACCTTTTGCTGTTATATCTGGAAGAATTATAATATGAAAGTATACCTTTAAAATGGAAACAAATTAGAATTTTATGTTATTCGACGCAATATTTTGTTCAGAATACATTTATACCATTGTTTTGTCTTTCATTTATCAAGTTATAAAAGAAAACATGAACGCTACTTCATGTTTCTTATTAAAATGTCCTCTCAGCTGATATGACAGCTTTTTTGTACTTAATAAATAACACATAAATATAAACAACGTCGTATTTATTACCGTTTAAATATTAATTTTTATTTTTTAAATCTAATTCAAAAATTGATGCCATTTAAGAACCCAATTTACTTAAACGTTGCCTTCATGGCAGAACTCAGATTCTCAACGAACTTTTAAATTTTAATACGTGAAAATTTTGTTCAAAAATAAGCAGCTCAAGCTAGATAATTGCTGAAACAGCTGTAAATGAAGCAGTTGTATCGTTTAATGAAAGAAGGAAGGTAATCATGCAAAATTTTCGTTTTCAGGCGAAAACAGCTTTCTTCAGTATATGGAGACATTAGATCATTTTGATGCAGGAGACATGAAAAATGTGCAATGTCCTTGCCGGGACTCGAACCCGGACTTCTAGAATACGTGCCTAGTGTACTACCGTTACACAACGAAGGTATGCTGGAAGGAGGGAGAAAATACCTTATATACTCCTCACATGATTATTTTCATTTAGTTTATTTCTCTTTGTTGGAATGGGCGTGGACAGTTATGACCATAAGACCAACTTGTTTAGTTAGGTATGTTGTGCCGCGCCCATTTCTGATACCTTATATACACCGCCTTTTAAAGGGCAATTCGGGATTAGGGAACCCAGTAGTCAAATCCTTATGATGACGAATTATCGTCCACCACCTTTTAGTTCGGGCGCCGTTGTTGAGTCATTGGTTTTTTTTTTTTTTTTTTTTTTTTTTTTTTTTTATTTTTTTTTGAAGCAAAAGATATAAAAAGTGCACAATGCCTTCGCCGGGACTCAAATCTGCACCTCTCGAATACGTGCTGAGTGTGCTACCGCTACACCACAAAGACATGCTAGAAGGAGTGAGAAAATACCTTATAAGCATAGTAGCAAAATGATGCGATTTATCTTACATTTTTGCTTATTCTGTCTACAGTAATCTGCCATTAGAAATAAAAAAAATGAGTAACTAGGTTGGATAAAATCGCTGCAAAATTGAATTTAGCCATTCGAAGAAGCATACATATAATAAAGGAACAGGAACGAATTTTACGTGAAAGCGGAAAATTTTAAATTTTTACAAAAATTAATCATGCTTTTATGAAATTTTTCACAGAAATATACATAAATAGTTTTATATCATATAAGATCTTGATAATTTATTCAAGAATTTTGTCTTAATCAATCTGTATGGCTAAGGTTTACAGTATAATGCGTGATTTTCATTACTACTTTAACTATTCGATGGGTAAATACTCTATACTATATTTAACGATTGCTTATTCTATATTTAAAGATTCTTGTTTTTTCGTAGAATATTTTGTGTCATTTTACAAATGATTTTACATTTATTTCCCAGTTACCATCAGATATGTTCTTAATTCCTGAGTTATCACGTAGAAAGTAATTTTATCGCTTCTGAATTCGAAGTCATATGTCAAAAGCAAAATCTGAACTAATAGCTTTTTCTCAAAATACTGCTTTTTAGACTTTCGCGCATGATAGTTATAAAACTGTTTAAGATAAATCTCAAAGCTTTTAGTCCATATAAACATCAAGGCAGTAATTTAAATGACCTATAAGTATGAAGATGCGTTAAATAAAGCATTGTTTTAGTATAACTGCAAACAAGGAATTAATATTAAATATTTTAACTAATGTTTAATTAATTTTTAAAACTTTAACTTATTGAAAGATTATGATTCAGATAAATAATGAAAATAACTCGTTTAATTTGACATTAAACACTTGCAGACCGTATTAAATTTTCATAAGATATCTTGCTCGCAATGAAGTAGAATAATTCGAGATTTGAATTACTAGAGCTTAACAAAAGTACTTTTTAAACAACTCTAAGTTATTTCGAGTCTACTTAATATTTTTCACACGTAAAGTTACATCTAACAACCCTGAAAACGTTGTGTATCTAGGTGAAAAGGTTATTTTATTTATTTTGCATAATCGAGTCTTAATCAGCAATTATAATCGTGAGTACTATCTTAACTATAAACCATCTGGTCGGTTCAGTGGTTATTGACGCTGACTGCTATTCGAATTCATAACAGAGCTTAAATGTTTGTAAGTGTATGGGATCAGTGCGGCATGAGAACACTTCAACTATCAGCGAACCGAATTTTTTTTCGAAATGTTTAGTGGTAGGTGAAACGAGTTCTTCTGACCCTTCCTCCGAAGTATTTTCCATCAAAATTGGGTAGAGCTACACGGTTAGCGGGATGGGAACTATGCATGTAAAACTATTAATAAAATTCAGGGGCCCTGCCTCTCCTTCGTGTCTTGTCATAACCGACTATTCTGTCTGGTATTTGACTGCAGTATAATACCGTTTTGTCTTAACCCTTAATTATATCTATCAACTTTAACTGTGGAGCAATTTTTTTAAATATAGCGTATATAAAAATATTAGTTTACAAGAGTAATTTTACGTACGTGAGCAAAAATTTATTCACCGCAAAAATACTTGAAAGTATTGACGAATTGTTAATAATATTTTTGAATTAATTATAATATGCATTATTATTCTTCGGTAGTCATTTTAACTACCTCGAATTAACTATAGTTTTGAGTTGACCGTACATATCATCCTCTTTTGCAGGTAAGCTTTCAGTAGGATTAACGATTTCAGTCAAGTGCTGTTGAACGATTATTTTTTGAGCGATGTCTTTAGCCTGGGCATAAAACTCTTTGTTACACTAACCAATCAGGATTTTAAAACAGGTACGCATTTTTTTTTCAAATTATATGAATATAGTTATTCTTTGTATGTTATTTATTAATTACTCTTAGCTAAAAAATTATTGTTTACCTGTAATTTTTTATCGGATTAAAGAAGGTTTTTATAATTCGGTGCTTTCCAATGTGCAAGCATCCAAAGTATTTTCTAAGATATCAATCAAGACCAAAAAAAAGAGAGAGATAGAGAAAGAAAGGCAATTAAAAAAAAATAAAATCTGAAAGATTTCAGATTTTACATTAGGCTCAAAGGGACTTTTTTTAACGTTTTGTGTGCTACCTTTATTTATTAAATATCATGTTCTACTCACTTAAACCATACAATTCAATTCAACAGCAATATCGCATAAGCACATCTTTAGAATTTCCGATACACAGTCTCGCGTGTGGAGATAAAAAATTTTTTTTCGTACAGTATTGCCATTACTTGCTTTTAAATCGCTGAGTTTTTTAATCAAAAATTCGTTAAAGTCTTACAAAATATGAAATCGATAATAAAACAAATTTCAAATTCCGAATTCGGGCTTCTAGATGCCCATATTCAGTGGAAGATTACGTTGTTCAAAATTTGATGGTTCTAAGTACCGTTGTTTTATCTCAGTGCCAGAAACATAGATACATTTATGCAGATTCTTCATTATTTAATTTCCTTAAATATAATACTGGGCTCTAATGTTTGGTGGCAACAATTTAAAAAGTGAAACAACGCTTTTAGTAAATCAAAGCAAAATGCGAAAACGAAATTAATAGTTCTTCTATGCAAATTGCCCCTTTGGGTTAATAATATCAAGATATTTGGTAATTAAAAATAACTGAAAAAAATCAACTTTAAAATTATTATAATATTTTTCAAAGCATTAAATTAGTATCATATTTTCCATGCTAATCTCAATCGTTCTAGCATGTCACCTAGAACGACTGATGCTAGCACAGTATAAAGTGTCATGCAAAAATGAAGAATGACTAGATCACGAAAGCTTCAAATAGAAGAAACAAAGTTTACGTTTATATCACCGTTTGATCCAACGGTAGCATACAGAAACACGACATCGACGAGCATTCCCAAATAGCTTTAACTTTCGTGATATTTTCTGGGATTTATTAGACTGGCAAAAGTACCATTCTAGACTAAACGAGTTAGTTGCGCATTAGGTTTTAAGGCTCAGATTAAGGCAATGGTCACAGTCTCTCCTCGACTGCTTTTTAAACGTTTGCATTTCAGACAAGAAAGCAATTTATGAAAGGAGTCATTTTATGAGGGTTACAAGGTCGAGTTTGAGTTTCTATACTTTTCAAATTGCATTGCAGAGACTTTAGTTATGTCTCTGGGTTTTAGTGGGATCTGGAAAATAATTTTATGATTTTTTTTGACATTTATTAATAAGGAAGATTGTATATAGACTGTTGAGACAAATTTAATAAAGAAGATTGGATGTAGATTGTTGAGACAAATTTTTATTGACTTCACTTCCTTCTTAAATGACTTGAGCAAGCTGAGTATATATTTCCTGTTTACTATATTCTTCTTTATGCTGTCTATAATAGAGGCATTACAATGTGTCTATGTTATACTTGCTAAGTATAAGAAATTTTGGCATAAAATTAAATATTTCTTTTTTGTATGAATGCGCTAGTTGAACTGAATTCAAATTGAGAGAAAAGTTGCTGTTCATTAATTGTGAATCCTAAAGAATTCCCCCCCCCCGAATATCTTAGTATGACACTTTTGAACATGTCATGAGTTCATCATCACTGATAATCACAGAGAGGGGGGACAAAATGTCTGATAAGTTTTGGCTGAATTACAGTATCGTAAACGTACTTTCTCCATTCGAAATCTAGCAACGATTGCTTTTTCTTTTCTTTGTTTATTTATAAGGATTCAGTACTAATATAATGTGCATTCAAAATAACATTAATGCACAGCTTGTGCTTGTATTATTTACAAGTTTTCCCCATCCATGTGTTTACTGATGTGAACACACGTTAATTATTGATAAAACATCGGTTTATCTAAATGAGTGTAAAGATATAAAAGTAATTTTGAGAAGAAAGTATAAGGTATTTCTCCAGCCGTCTTAGCATGTTTTCGTAGTGTAATGGCCAGCACACTCGACGCTCATTCGAGAGGTCCGAGATTCGAATCCCAGAGAGGGCATTGCTCATTTTTCATGACTGCTACTTCAAAAAAATCATAATGACTTTATAATGAAAAAAAAAGAAATTCAGACTTCGTCTTAGAATTTTTGTAAAGATTTGAAGGTAATCTTATTAATTAACCAGTTACTGATAATTCCAGTCTTAACTATAACTTTTCCTTTCCGTATTCCTCATCAGAATGGAAATGCGTGAAAATTTTTGGGATCTTAAACTGAGAGACTTGGATCAGGTTTTTGGAGCGTGTTCTTGGCATCGCATGCGATCTATGATTGTTAGTTACCTGCTAGCTCTGATACTAGTAATTATTCGGCTTCAAATTCTATCACTGCCGATACTTTGATTCGGGTAGAATAGTGAGCGAGATTCTAGCAATATTTAACTGTGCAGCCATTGATACTGTTCAAAGTTTGATTTAAATTTGAATGTTCTATTTAGTTGCATCGTCACGAGTTGTGGACTATATTGAAGCACAAGAGTGTGCCTTTGTGTTTAAAATTTTGCTTAAATAAAAAGGCTATTTTTAACTTTCTGTCGACTTCGTCATTATTTCAAACATAGCGATAGTTCACTTCATGTCTGTTAGGGTTACTAGACTAATCAGCATTACCAGATCAGGTAAAAGCCCTACAGATTTTAAAGGTGATTTATGACTGTTGCTGATATCTGCTACAAAAGAAGTTAAAGTTGAGAAATGACAATAAAAAAGGTCAAAATGTTAATGTTTCATATAGTTCTTTTACATGAAGAAATAACTGTATCTCTCTATCCGCAGAGCTGTCAAAAAGTACTATTCGAACTCAGTAAACCTTTTAATCGCATATTCAAATGTACTGTTAAAATTTTACCTTTATTTCTAAAAAGAGAAAGAGCAAAAGAAAAAGTATTTGAATTTAAAATTTTTATTTAATCAAATTAGCTCTTGCTTCAAAAATGATTAATTTTCAAGTGTTCTTGTAATGAGAAATGGAGGAAAAACTTTTGTGATATTTATAACATTAAATATTTGTAAAAAATTCTATATTTCATTAAAAGATGTAAAGAAAAATCTCAAAAAATAAAGTATCAGCATTTAAAGTTTTAAGAAAGAAATATAATGCTAAAAAGAGAATGCATTTGTATAACGAATTAAAAACTAAGGAAAAATAGGTGAAGCTTTTGATTATTTTAATGCAAATTTAATAATTAATGAATAAATTAAGTAACAAGCTCCAGAACGCTTGAAAATTTATATTTAAAAATTTTTCTCATCTAGCATATTCCATGAATGACTTACTGCATTTTAAATATTAAATTTTTTTCATTGGTTGAAAATAATTATCCGAGGAATGAAAATTTTAGTTATTAATTATTTTTATTGACCAATGTATTGTAATGCAATTTTTACTGACCAAATTTACCAAGCTTTATCATGCATTTCAGAAATCATAATGCATATATATCGAAAAATAGTGTACAGAACGTGTTAAAAATACCCCCCCCCCCAAAAAAAAAATTTCCAAAATAAAAGCAAGAAAAATAAAAGCAGACGCATGAAAATATGATAATAAATCTATTCTTTTCTCTTTCTTGTGGTTCTTTTAAATTTTCAAACGTTAAGTCTAAATAACTGAGGCGAATACAACTGTACCTCAAAAAGGCGTCATTAGAAATATTATCAAAATGTGAAAACAAAAGTTTCTAAAAATATCTGGACAACAATAAAATTTAATAATTTTTCGTTAGATGCCAGAATTGTAGAAAAGAATGAAACTGGTGTAATAATTAAATGTATATTAGTAAGATGAAAACTAGGCTATATTTTTATACAATTATAGGTTTCTGAAAAAAAAAGAGGAAAACACTCCAAGAAATATATAAATTTAGTACAATGCATATTGAATAAATAAAAAATCCGTTGGAAATATGAAGATCTTGCCCAAATAATGTATTGATTTCAAGTACATTATACCAAAGTACTTAGTATAATTTTTTGTAATGATATTCTTTAATTAAGTATTTATTTATTAAATCTTATATTATATTGGAAGTCTTTAAGTGAGAGTGCATTATGATACAGATGGCTTAAAGTATGCTCGTAACTTAAAACGTTTAGTGAAAGGCAATAACTAAAATATTAAAGGTAACATTGAGAAAAATAACTGTTTGATTATGAATGTTGTATACATGCTTTTTTTTCCACATACTCTGGTAGCAATCAAATTACTTTTACCATGTTTCAGATTAGTCCTCAACTTAAATTTAGTTTTCAAGAATTGTTCTTTAGTTGTCAAGAATTGTTCTTTAGTTGTCAAGAATTGTTATTTCAAGAACAGATTAAAGATAAAGAAAGTAAACTAAAAAACATTTTTTAATAAATAAAAGCAACATTTTGCTAAACGTTTTAGAAATAAAGGACAGCATTTGATTCATTTTGTAAAACAAAATTTTTAAAAAACTGTATTTCTGTTAGTGTAGATTTTAATATGGGAATATCAAAATATATTATTAATACATTTCCGAGTTAAAACTAACTTAAAAGATACGTCTATGGACGACATCATTATTAAATAGTTATTAATCATTAATCATTATTAATCACTTACAGTACATAATTTTTTCTTGAACAAGAATGCATTCCAGAATTCCTTTTATTTGAAAGTTTTAATTGCAAAAAAGGCCATCTGAACATTTGTTAAACCGAAACAAATCACGGTGAAAAAATCAACTCAAAATTATGCACACACACACACACACACAAAAAAAAAGAACGAAGGAAAGAAAAAAGGAAAAAAAGAAAAATCTCAAAGGTTTCAGATTTTAAATTACGTCCAAAGGGGCCTTATTTTAACATTTTGTGTGTTACTTTTATTTATTAAATATCATGTTCTTCGCATTTAAACCATAAAATTCAGTTCAAGAGCAATATCGCAAAATAATTTAAAACGAGCACATCTTTAGAATTTCGGATACACAGTTTCGCATGCTGAATATAAAAAAAAATTTTCATAGAGTGTTGCCATTGCTCGCTTTTAAATCGCTGAGTTTGTTCATCAAAAATTCGTTTAAGTTTTCTAAAATATGAAATAGATAATAAAACAAATTCCAAATTTTAGCTTCCAGATGAGCATATTCGGGTGGAAACATACGTTATTCAAAATTGGATGGCTCTAGGTGCCGTTGTTTTATCACATTTTGAGAAATGTGCATACATTTATACAGATCTTTATTATTTAATTTCTTTAAATATAATAGAGGGCGATAACTTTTGGTGGCAACAATTTGAAAAGTGGTACAGCCGTTTATAGTGATTCAATGAAAAATAGCAAAACGAAAATAGTCCTTCAGGGACAAAGCTCCTTTGGACTAATAAAAATGAAAACGAAATTAACAGCGTAGTAAATAAACCGATCCTTTCTGCTTAACTTTTCTACTTATAGCGTTGATTTAATGCCCGGATATGTAACATATTTACTATTGTTCAGAAAACATAATAAATTGAAACCCTAGGGGGAGGGGGAAGCACAAAATCTTAACTTTCATAACTCTAAACGTTAAATTATAAAATATTCTGAGCATTAAATTACTTTTTCATAATTCTGCGCATTATACTGCGATGTAAATCATTGCCATAAATTTTTCCGATCGAGAATTTATTTATTTCACTGCATTTTAGTGTCATACTGTTTAAAAACTACGTTTTGGCTTCCCATTGTTTGTTAAATTTTTTAACAAATTTAACCCTGTATTATAGTGTTAATTGGAAGTTAACAAACGAGTTATCATAAATAATTTATGAAACATGGTTAAAGTAAGAGTTTTTTTTTTACTATAGAACTATCAAAGCTTTCATTTTATTATTCACTCAAACCTAGTTTACACACTAGACGTTTTCACACAGTTATGGTTCAACTTAATTAGGAAGAAAAATTCATTTCTTTTTTATGATTTATTTTGATTTAATGCCGTTCAAACAGTGTCTTTTAAAATAGCTATCTCTTATTCCTAAAAATTAAGAAAAAAATTCTTATTTATTACTTATATTTATTTAAAAATGAGGCGTCAGTTATAATCGGTAATTCCGCCTTTAAAAATAGATATCAATTGCACTAAAATTATTCAAATTAAATCTGCATATTTTATTTCAATTTATAAAAGCAACAAAAAATTTCTTTCTTTTTAAAGGAGCATTTCTTTAGTATTTTAACTTAAGCATCTCCTAGGAAAACAAAGCAAATAATGTTAATGATGAGAGGGAAAGTATAGTTAAAGTTATTAGTAAGACTTTGAATATATATATGGATAAACGGATAAAACTTCTTCATTAGAGAAGCAAAATGCATAAAAGTTGTCAGAAATGACAGGGGTCAAATCTAATTTATAAGTGCATACATAAAAGTGATTATTTTTCCTTATCTTTTCTTTAGAGTATTAGTGATATGTTATTATTCTCTTTATGAAGTGTAGTTTATTAAATAAGTGCTTTCTTTACGAAGAATAATTTACTTTATTTAAACTTATTTAAAAAGGAGTTCATATTCAAACTAATAAAAACTAAATTAAGACTTATATAATTTATTTGATATTAATGAACTACATGCAATGGGGCTTTTGCATTTTGAACTAATATTCTATCTTTCCTTGTGGACTATTCCTCTTCTTAAGATCTTTCTTTTACGTTTCCTTGGAAACCGAATATTGTTAAAATATAATTGGGAGAACTTGCAATGTTATTACAATCTTTGTTTAGATGAAATAAAAAAACGAAAAACAGCAGAATTTCATTCACAGCGCGATGCGAATTAAGTTTTACCACATAATTTTTCATCTGTGGAGTTTTAACTTAGGGTGTCAAGTAAGATTTCCGAAAGAAGACATACTTAGACAGACCATGACCACGCTAATCATGTGAATAAAATAAAGAAAGGAATTGGATATTCTGTGAGATTCAGATTTGTTTTAAGCACTTACTTTCATATTATAATTTGAATGGAAACTTCATAATATATGCTATATTTATTTCTATTTTAGGCACATGATTAGTTTCACGCTATGTCAAACACTGCTTTGAATGTATCCTCCGAATATTGCTTCTTTCATTTCATAAAATGCTCTTAATTTTACAATGATGAAGATTAAAAATTTCTAGATCCATGCATGTCTGCAGTACATTCTCTATAATATTCTAATATCGTAAAACATTCAAATTTTCTGTGAAACATTAAAGATACGGCTTTATTCCTCTTTCTAAATTTAATTATCTAATCATGTTGGGGACATGATTAATTATTTACTTTGCCCTTATTAGAGGTACGCAATAATAATTTAAGTTAATTTTTTTTCGTTTTATTAGGTAAATTTCTATTATTCATCCAATGCCCTGCCTGATAAACATAAAAACCTTACCATTTGGAATATTTTGAAACTAATCAATCGCAGACTTTTTAAAACACAATGAATAGTTTTGTAAGATAAATTATAAGTTTTGTTTTATAAGAAATACAATTCTGACATATGGTTGGAAGTTTCACACAGTTTGATGTTCGAATGCTGTTTTAAAGTTGGTGTTTAATGAATGAATTTGCAGCTCATAATAAAGCATCATGTTAGTCATGAAAATCACACTGTTTTTAAATGCTTTCTTTATAAATAAACAATTTTGTTTTTATAATGCAAACTTATAAATTTACAAATGTATATGTATATATATATATACATAAATTCTAAATAAAAGTAGAATTATTGGGCTATATATATATATAGGTATATACACAAGTATGTATGAAAATGTTTAGCATGGAATATTATATCACAAATACAAGAATGTGAAAGATGCGCAAAGGAATGACTTATGCATATAGGAAAAAAAAAAAATCACCCGTCCCGGCCCCCCCCCAAAAAAAACGAAAATATCAGAGGGGAACTCAGAAATATAAGAAATCACCTTTCGCCAAAGCCTTTTGTACACATTTTCCCATTCAAGTTTAGAGATTTTTCGAAACGCTATTGAATTAACGCATTGTAAAATAACGTTTCGATAAGAACAATACAAACAAAAATCTCTCGAGCTGTAACATAAAATAAACAACATTTTTACATAGTTATGAGTGTGCGGTTTATATTTTGAAGAAGTTGGTGTATAAAAAGTTTTCAAAGTCAAAAGTACTTCGAAAAATCCAACTATAATTTGACATATTTGTAAATATAAATTTTCCTTCAATAAGACTACTATTTTTATAAAATTAAATTTAGATGGACATTTTTAAAAAGCTCAATTTGAGCTGTCTTAGATCGAAATAAATTATGTAAAATGATGATTAGAATTTTTTTCCTTAATTCCTAATAATATAAATTCCTAATAATTCCTAATAATAGAAATTACGCGTATAATAGAATTTTTTTGAGGGGAAATGTGCTGTTATGTGGATTTTTGGATTCTAATATACTTTGTTTTAGTTTTTGAAAATTTAACTTTCTCGTTTTAAGCAACTAACTATAGCTGTTTCTTTATTTTGTTAATTTTTCCAAATATCAACAGGTGTTTTACACTAAGAATGTTTTTATTTCACATGACTTATTGCTTCCACCATTTGGTTTGGTTATCGCTTTTTATTACTATCAAAATCCACAAGCAAACTTTGTAAATTAAATTAACGGAAGTACTGGTATTTAAGCAGAGATCAAATAGATACACATTGCCGCAATTAAAAAATCAAGATTTAATATCCTTTTTTAGTTCAATTTATAGCGATCATTTTTTTTCCAGTAGACAATAGAGTTAAATACCAAAATATTTCATTCAGCATATGTACACCCAAACGTTTTCTAGCGCATCTGTTAAAATGTAACAAACAATAAATTTAGTCAACAAAGTATAATACTTTAGTACATGTTAAGTGCAAAAAATTGATTAGGATAAAAGACATCCAGCTTTTTTAAAACTTGAATATTTATCAAACAAACTGTTTCATACCTTTTACAATATATTCTTAAATTTTATAACCAAATGTATATGTTACCGACAAAGTATGAAATTCCGGAATTCTATGGGCGTTTTTAGGTAAAGTATGAAATATGACAATTATTACACACTTTCCCTAGACATTGTATATAATACCTAGGCATTCTATAGAATGACAAATGCTCTTTAGGCAAAGTATGAAAAAAAGGTTATGATGAGGCTTATTATTTAAAAAACGTTCATTCCTCAAAAATACAAATGTTGTTTTAAAAAATTAGCGGGAGTATCATTAAAAACTGTTATTCAAAACATGTAAAAATAGTGAGATGATTTTGATACAACGTAATAAATTCGTATTATCTATCTGGCTGAGACTGGGAATCAGTAAGATCTACCTGACAAAGGAAATTAAATTCAGAAACAGTATAAGTTTCACAACAATGTCCTTTTTATCACCTTATTTTTTCTGGCAGAGCTCACAAAAGGGTTTGTATAGTTCAATATGATTACATGAAACGTTTTTATATTTGGTTGAAAATTCTTTCACGTCGTCCGTGTCCAGTACTCTAATGAGTTTTCGTGAAGCACGAGAAATAACTCAGCGTCCGTGATGTAACCTGTATAGTACTGACGCTTTCTTTAACAGGATAAATGAATGTACCTTTGTTTTCCACAAACATCATAACCTAGCGATTCAGTGGCCTGTAATTCTGTGGTTCCTCCCCAGTAGTCATTTTAGCTTTCCTACATTATTTATTAACTTTGATAAGTAGTTTCGGTTCTTCGAAACGAATCGAAAATGTATTTCATACTTTGACAATTTGTGTGAATATGTGAAGAAGAAAATGTGTGAAAGAAGAAATGCCGGAAATATGAATAATTTCAACATTGCCGTCTAGTTTTAGGCATTATATGCAATGCCTAGGCATTATGCCAAATTTCAAACTTTGTCGGTAACATATAACACAGTTTCTTAAGTTATTAGGATCTTAATTACGGAAGTCTAAATGCCACTGTGATAAAATTGTATACATCGCAGAGCACAATGTGGGTCAAATTTGTTATAATAGTGGTAAAACAGACGTAGTATTAATATCTTTAACATAGCGCACAAAAACATTAAGAAACGCTTTAAGAGTATGAATACTAATCATGGATCAGCAGAAAACATTTTTCACATAAATTTCGTAGACTGCAAAAATGAACAAAGCCACAAAAAATAAGTTGCTTTATGATTTTTAAATATATATCTTACTCCCAAAATGTAAATAAAAGCAATAATAATAAATCTTTGCGTCTTACGATGAAATTTAAAGTAAACAGTAAAAATACACAATTTTTATGTAAGCAAATAGTTATTTCGCAACTGGGGTGCGTAATTTATGACGCTGGTACAGACTTTTATTAAGCTATATAAATCAGAGTGGTCAAATCGTCAATAGCGAGATGGCCTGCACTTTTAGACTTTACATTTTTAGATTTTATATTTCATAATTAGTCCAAAGGGATTTAGTCCCGAAGGACTATTACTTTCGTTTTGCGATTTTGCGTCGATTCACTCTGAATGCCCGTTTCACTTTTCAAATTGTTGCCCACTAAATGTTATCGCTCTGCATTAAATTTTAAAAAATGAAAAATCTGCATAAATGTATGCATGTTTCTGGCATTGTGATAAAACCTAGAGCCATCGAATTTTGAATGACGTAATCCTACTGCGAATATGGGCATCTGGAAGCCCTAATTTTGAATTTGAAATTTGCTTTATTATCGATTTTATGTTTTGTAACATTTCAACGAATTTCTGATTAACAAACTAAATGATTTCAAAGCGAGCAATGGCAACACTGTACGAAAAAGAAAAACATTTTTATCTCCAGCGCACGAGACTTACGGAAATTCTAAAGATATGTTCATTTTAAAATGATTTTGCGATATTGATTTTGAACTGAATTTTATGGTTTGAGTACGTAGTACATGATATTTAATAAAAAAAGGTAGCACACGAAACGTTAAAAAAACGAGCCTTTGGACGTAATTTAAAATCTGAAATCTTTCAGATTTTTTTTCTTTTATATTATTTTTTATATTTACTAATTTTTAGAATTTATATTTTCTGTTCATTAGTAGATCAAAAAGTCGCCGGTAAAAAAAGAAAAAAAAATGTAGTTTACTCTGACGGAATGTTTGGGCAGTCGTGATATAAATAGTTGTTCAATTATCATTAAATTAGTGTATGTAATGCTATAAACAATAATTATGTTAATCGGGAAGTATGCTGTTTTTAATAGCTCATTTTTTACGCTGTTAAGCAATTTGCTGCTATAATTTGAAAAATAAAAAAAAAGTTTAAAATATTAGGAAAATCTACGTGTTATTTTTAAATTTAAGATTGCATTACATTGATAAGAAATGCATATTTATAATTTCGAACATAAAGACCTTAAGCCTCGGGAATGGCAACAGACTTCATAACTAGCATAGACTTACTAATGTATCCAACATTTCTAGACTTTTCAAACTTCAGCAGTCCAATAAGCATTTAAATTTGTAGGAGAACTTACAATACAAGGAAAATCATCCAATTACTGAACATTCCAGTTTTCTTAAACAAATATTATTGTACTTATTAGACTTAAAGTGAACAGAAAGCTGATCATTGCTTTCAGAGAAAAAAGTAATTCACAATAGAAAAATAAGTAATTAGGACATTAAAACTAAAAAAGAGCATTTTTATAAAGCAATAAAACTTATTTTAGATCCTAGTCATAATTCAACAAGCAAAATATATTTTAGATTCCCATGGCTCGTTTCAACAAAATAAAAACTCATCAGTGTTGTTTCTAAAGAAAGATGCAGAGATTATGCAAATGAAAAACAACCGATAAAAGCAGAGAAGAGATTTTTTTTCTACGTTTCAGCCAAACTCTACGGCAAAGAAACTTTTATTAAGAAGTTAGAGCTTCCAAAAACGAGTTTTGATGGTTTTGTGAAGCAGGAGTAGATTTTTATGACAACATATTGCCAAACAACCAGGCACATGGAAAATTTATTTTACAAATGATTTAGTCACATTTGAATTCATATTATCACTTAGATAATTCAGAATGAAAACCAATGCTGGAATGACTAACTGTGTTTTCACTCCTTAATTAGAAAATTAAATGGTATTAAATATGTTCCTTTTCATTCTCATTATAATAAAAATGTTTAAACTTTTACAACGAATCCTATGCTAAATTGGAAAATACCTTTAAGACTTTGTTAAATTTTATTTTATTACACTTTTTATTGCATTACCAAAGACTTAAAATAAAGAAATATTTATCTATTATGAAGGAAAAATATTTCGTGTAATTTTATGGTAATTTCTAAATATGGAAAATTAAAGTTTAGTCCAAGAGAATTCTTTAATTAATAAATTAATAAGTATTTTGTAGTTTATAGACCTATTCTGTACGTATTGAATAATTTTGCTTCCAGTTTTAATTTAATTTAATTGTTTTCTACTTGAGAAAATTTGGAAACAGATTTTTTATTAATTTTTTTAAAGAGGATATTTAAAAAAACTTTCACCCATTCCCTTGTGGCAGTTATAGTTCCGGACATTTTATTTGCTTCAGCCTAAAAATAGGGTACAACAGTCTTAACAGAACTTATATTAAAATCTTCAACCGAAAGACTCAGTATCGCGGTACACTTTATAAACTTGAAATGAATGATTTGATGGTGAAATTTTGAGAAATAAGTATTGAACTCTTTTTCTTAAATGATCTCAATTGGGATCATTATGCAAACTGCTAAAACATTTATTTCTGCTATGAAGATTATTGCAGTTTCACAATTTTCATTTGAGAGATCGATTTAATGGTATTTCGAAAACAAATGGATATACATCATCAAAATTGAGGAATGGAGACTAGATAGTTTTACAGATTTAATTCTGCCCCAAATAAGGAATTCTAATTTTTCTCTCAATGATCAGTTTTTATCTGCTACAGAGGGAGTCACCAATAAAAAATGTTTAAAAATTCACGGAAAACACAATAAAAAAATAAAAGACAGTGTAGTAAAAGTAGTAATTGTCACTTACCACCAGCGGGACCCTCTGCTTTTGGTTCTGGATCTGGGCTTCGCTGACTGAACGAGGGCGAATAGAGAGATGAAGAGGACTGCTCGGAGAGAGCAGAAGATCATCGTCGTCTGCCTTCCTCTCGGGCGACCTGCCTTCTTAGCCCATGCCTCGTTCCTTCGCTCCACCCCCACCCCGCCCTTCCACCCCGCTATTCACAAATACGGAGCGCCTCGCTAAAACGTAAACACACTTTCCATAACAACGAATTCCACTGACGTCCCGCTGAAAATAAAGCTAACTTCCCCTTTAAAAAACGAGGACTTCATGTACCAACAGAAATCAGACATCTTTGATGGATCTTAGAATGCAGGCCAATTTTAAAAGGAAAAAAAATCACTATTTTATTTTTTACATCGGAATCCTACTCATTCGAGAAGAAAGATGCATGTGTCACCATCACCTATTGCCTATCGTTAATTTACATATTTTGCTCTTTTATGTAATTATAATCAAGTTGGTAAGTATGTCCTACAGAAAATTGCTTGTCGAGTGTTATTTTATAACGAAAAAGATCCGATTAGTTTATAGAAATGGTGGTATTCAAGATATGTTATGACATTCAGGATGACAAGCCAGCCTCCATCAACATCGGACTGCAGTTACTTTCCCAGTCTGAGGTCAATTTTCTGTTGAGTTCACATTTGAGTGAACAATAACAGTTAAGTATTACACCTTGAAAAAGGTATATCGTTTTCACTAGCACATAAGATACTGTCCTGGCAAAATTTGCAGGCGAGGGGCATAAAAAGAATTTAATTGCAGTCCTTGGCAAGTGTGGGCACTGAGCGAAATATAAGACCTTTAATTTGTTTTCCTCATGACTTCCCGTATTCAGTAGGTTATCATTCAACAAAGAGTAGGTCGTTACGTTAGCTTTCAAATTTAGCCAATCTAATAATACTCATTAATAAAACTGAGAGATTAAAGCGACGTGTTGAAAATTTGTGTCGAACATTTTCAACAGTTCGAAACAAAAGATTTTATTTTCTAAACTCTCTCTCCTGTATACCTTTCTCAATGTTTTGCCATTCAGCGAAACATAATATTTCTAATTTATTTTTCAAATTAAATCAATCTATTACCGGTAGCAAATTGCGCATTTTAAAATCCATGAATGCCCGTCTTTAAAAATTTAAAGCTTTTTGCTTTTAATTATGTATTTAATTAACATAAATTTAAATAAATTTAATTTTAATATCTAACTTATAATTTTTATGAACATTTTCCAGCTTTCCTGCAGTTAATAAGAAGTTTGTCTAATGTTGTATGTTACGTAGCTGGTGCAGAAACCTTTGTTTTTAATTTCAAATGTTTTTTATTTTTTAATTTTTGATACAGCTTTAGCTTTTTAAAATTCTTGTGATAAATGCTTCTTTAAAAATTAAGATTTTAATCTGATTTCTTTGTAATTTTACTACTTTTTCTCCTTTCGTAATCCTTCGTATGCTTGCATATACGGCTTTACTCTTTGATATGGAGGAAGGATACACCAAAAGATTCAGGTAAGCCATTTTTCCGAATTTTTAGAAAACGAACTGAAAATATTCCTATTACTGATTTACATTAGTTTTAAGCATAACTAGCAAAAATAGTGAGGCACACGTGAACTGTGGGGGGGAAAGAAGAAGAAAAAGAAGAAAAGGGGCTACTTCATTATCTCCCGTTCTACTGCGCCGATTGACGAAATTCAACTTGCGTTTTTTATGTCTCGAAAGCGCGACTTAGGATATGTATTAGATTTATATATGGCATTGTTCTAATAAATGTATTTAGACACAAAACCGGACTTTTTCTAAAATGACATGCCCATTTTTTTTTCATATTTTGATTCTACGACTCAAGTTATGCCAAACTGCCAAGTTATGTAAAAATCGCACGAGTAGTTTTTAAAAAAATAACTTATTTTAACTTCTCAATGTTAATTCAATTTTATATATATTTATTAATATTTCTTCTTTTTTACTAAGCTTACTTGATTCCTTCTTGCAGAATTCGAAATTTAGGCTTAATCCAAATATAATTCAAACATTTTTTATGATTTATTTTTTAAATTTGTATTTTTAAATATTTTTATAAATTTTTTGAAAGATTTTTCTGCTGTAACCCATAAAAGTTTTGCCATCATATTAAAGTAGATGTATTTCTAGGGACACCTGCAAAAATTAGAGTTTTTTATTCAAAAGTTTCTTAGATATACATGAATTTACATACTGGCGCGTTTTTGAAATTTGGGATGTTCATTATAAGCGATAATAACGAATATGTCGTTTACGCACTTTCTTAACATTATTTGAAAGAATGAACGATGAACGTTTTATCCGTCGTGCATCAATGAAAAAAAAATAAAGTAAGTAGGTTGCCATAAATTAAGAATTTCGCGAGGTGAATTATTCTTGGCTCAAACCGAAAAAAAATCAAGATAAATGTTTAAATATCTCCGTAAATTTCGCACCAAATTTTACAAAATTTAATATTTAGGTATAATTTGATTCGTAGAATCGAAATTTGGAAACAAATTGGCATGTCATTTCAGAAAATGTCCGATTTTGTGTCAAAATACCTGTATTAGAACAATGTTATATATAAATCCGACACATATCCTAAGTTGCGCATTCGAGACATGAAAAACGCAATTTGAATTTCGTTAATCGATCAGTTGTACTTTTTCCTTTTTTTCCCCGGTGTACATAAGTGGTATACTTTGATAAGCCTTTCCCTGAAAAATTCTGTCAATAGTTCCTTCAACCTGTGGCAGTGTTTCAAAATTTCTCACCTGTTGCAAGGTATTTTCCTACCAAAACTTCCACCCCATCAGCAACATAGTATCGGATCCATGCCTCCGAATGTAGTTATTGAAAGACTGGTAATCACCCAGACTGACCTTTAGCATAGCCATGAATTCAACATGAATTAAGCAACTGACAATATTTTCAAGGTTCCCCGTTTATTACACTCACATAAAGTTCAATTGTTTAGGGGTAACTTTCACCGAGCATACGTTTTTGTGCTTAAAGAGCATTTGATCCAACATACATCTCATTAAGCTGCATTGGCACTCAAGCGATAAAATCTGGGACATTTACCAAAGCACAACGAATCAAAATTATAAAAATCTTGGAAACGTCGTTGAAAGGGCTATAACCCAGAAGAGGAACAGTCGGCTGACGGAACTGGAGCCCACTGAACGTACAGTCTTCTGGAAGTATAAGATTCTGTAATTATAGAGATAATAAAAGAAACTGTTCATTGCAGTTAACGCAATTGGGTAATAAATTCATAAACGTATTTGGCACAGAAATAATAAATCGAGAAAGAAATGATATTTCAATTTTTTTCATTGTCTCTTCTTTTTTATCTTTTTGGGTTCTTATAAATTATCTGTTGAAATCAAATAGTCCAAAATGGTCTAGAACCGAGGCTGAAAAGTGGCCATCCTCTGTTCCAGACCATTTTGGATTTCTACAGAAGTAATTAGCATTTATGAACCTGACAGCTGATGTATAGCTTTTCTTAACTACATTCTATACTACAAATGGTTTCAGAGATAACCAACTCCTTTATCAAATATTGTTATTCCAGATAGCTTTGCTTTTGCTTTCACCTTAATCATCAAATCTTCATATGAATTACGTTGCATCAAGTACTGAGAGATCAACGGAACACAAACGTCTCTCTTCTCCAAAGTTTCTGTCAAAATCGGCATATTGATATTGGTAAAATCTCTTAAGCTTGTGATATTTTCTCGTATTTTTCGATTTCTTATTTGATGACCTTCTTCATTTCTAACTCGCACTAGATTAGAAGTAATTTTACTGTACTAAGTTACAGTCGCCGGTAAATAGCACTAGGTTAGAGGCATTTAGCTGCCCGGCATATCTAAAATTTTTCAGTGCTTAATACTACCGCTCTGCAGCTGCACCGGTTGTCAGCATTACTGTTCTTTTAATCTGTGGATACTTTTTGTCTTCCTAATTTTCAATCATCATGTTCATCTGGCACATCCTTCACGAAAGCTTAGTAGTCCAAAGATAACTTGTACAATGATTAACAGCTTGATCATTACAAATTGCAGTGTTAAATTCACTATAATGTGAAATTTTTTTCTCCTTAAACTTTTAAAGCCTGATCTTTTATTTTCTAAAGCATACTCTACTTACAGACACCATTTGAGCTTCATTTTCTGTACACAGGTTAGGTAACTCAATGGAAAATTGTACTATGTAACCGTTACTCTGACAAAAATTTATTTTAAACTTTCTTCTGAGTTATTCTAGTTAGAAATGCAAGGGATAGACGGCAAGTCATTTGATCGCCTTTATGAGTCTAACAGTTAGAATATGGTAGATCCGCACACCTATTTGGCGAGATCTTAGGAATTAAACTATTGTGCAGACGTCTACGTGTTTCAAAAGGCCTCCACATCGAACCTCTGTGCATGTCCATAGAAATATGCAGAATTACGTGTCCATGTTAAATCTGAATTTGTGAAATATATTCATTAAGGCACTGACAGGTGTGCTTTCTTTCTGTAACACTAGTTTTGATTTGCCATGTATTTGAAAAACAGCTCAGAACTGAACAGCTAGGTTGAAGAGTTCGACTGGTAGACAGGTGGAATATGTGCTCGACGAAACCTCTATATAGGCTGGCATGAAGTAGTAGATTATTAGTAATAGGTTATGTATACCCAGAATTATCGCAACTATTTAAGAGGTGGTTTCGAGAATTTTTTAAGAGGTGGTTTCGACAATTATGCTCATGAAGTTCATGACTTCATGAGCATAACTGTCGGGACTATTCCGGGGATAGTTTCACGAATTTTTAGTGATGCGCAGTGTACTGATTACTAAACAATTCTGGAAATTACTGTGTCTGTCAGGTCCGTAATGAGCGATACTGATTATTCAAATACTACTGAAACTGCAATCATATTCTTCTTTTGATGAATTCTTCTGTTAAACGTAATTATTCCAAAATTTGGGTAAAACATTTTTAACGATTTCTTAGGTTACGATCGAAAGATTCGAATGATTTTAGTATGTTGGTTCTCATGGTAACTGTGTGGAAAAACAAAGTTATCTTTTAAACAAAAGTCTAAAAATGTAAATAGATTTGTAAAGTTCTACTGTCCTTCTGTTGTGTAGAATCTTGAGAAATAGTGATTGCACTGAGGAAGGGTTAAAAATACCCTTTATTAAACTCTTTAACTTATTTACAATGCGTCCACTTGACGCTAACATACTACGTCTCAACTTGGACGGTAACTGAAACAGTAGAATCAAACTTAAGAATTTAAGATGTTCACAAATAGTAGAATTACACTACAGGGTTCATATAATCCTGTAGCCTACAGCGCGTAAATGAGTCTAGTGGCAGCAAGATAATAACGATTAAGCCACGCCTAACCAACAGTAACTGCTGAACAGAAGTTTGCGTATAAGCACCCACGGCAATTTCCCGGTCTCTCTCTTTACTGGAACGTCGATATTTAACTTATTCTTCCATTGGTAGAATTTGCAGTTCTTACACGCGCTACCAAATTTGGAAAGTAACTTCAAATTAAAATTAACTGGTTATTTAAAATAAATATAAATCCCTACAGATTATTTTAAATTTTCTTGCTTTATTATTTTAAATGTTCTAAAAAAACACTCAATTTTCTTTAAAGTAATGATATTTAATTTACTCAAGTAACACTTTTTTGTAATTGTAGACCAATGCATATACTTCCGATTCAGTTTATTTCTACTAAAATCAAACAACGATAATCATAAACGAAGGGTTATAAAGGGAATCAGAAGAAAATATTTGGTGAAACCTGAAGAAATTGCTACCTGAACAAAAAACCCTCAGTTTCCCAGTACAAGAGTTACAAATTTGTATTTTTGGGGGACTTAACTTTTCTGAACACAAAACAATAGATATAAGATCCACTTATTCATATTGTCGCTTGCGTACGGGTTCGTAATGGATTGAATGCACAAGTCGTTAAAAAGTTAATACAATTTATTCTTTTCACACGAAATAAATCAAAATACTGAAATATTTCCACAGAGATATTCGTACAATATCTTAATATCTCAAACGTTAAACAGAATTCAGTTCAAAACAGATAAAGTTAATCCAATCTCACAGCGAATTCGCTACAATCAATCACAACATTAATTAAACAATCAGCAGTTCATTTTAAACAGCTACAACTGAAATAAGGTATTTTAATTCGGCTTTTATAAGCTTTTAAATTATTCACTAGAATATTCTAGTAAAACCTATTTCCTCGATTTTTGTGGACGGCAACAGCAATTATGAGATATTTATTTATTTATTAAATGCACGCGCTCTTTTATTTTTACATTTCCGACGTAGCTTTCTCTTCAAAAATCGTCTGCGTTGAACGAAACAATAAAGCAATTTTAATTACAATTCTAAAAAAATACGAAATCCGTAACACTGCCCCCTTCCCAAGGACTGCACGTCCCGGGCAGTACAATCCCTGGACAGGAAGCCAAACTTACAAATAAGGCATCAATGTAATAATAAACATAACATTACAAGACAAACATTACAAACATTAACATTAACAAAATAAACAATAATTGCAATAAGTAACTTTCAGCATTTCAAATACTATCAAACGCTTAATACAATTCAAATACTATCAAATACTAAATACAAATCAAATACAAAAAGGATCATGGTCTTAAATAATTTACATTACTATTTACGATAATATACACTACATACTATAGCCATAGTAAGGAGCTAACCTGTCGTAATGGACGACTTTAGACTTCCTGGAGGACTTTTAGAGTTTGATGACTTACGGATCCGAACCACGACTTCGTTCAGCCTGTTTAGGACTCTGTACGGACCATCCCAGGGTGGCTGTAGTTTCGGACAGAATCTATTCCGTCGAGTCGGATTCCCCAACCACATCTTGTCTCCTTCGTTGAAACGATAGCCAGTAGCTCTCGTGTCGTAGGAGGCTTCATCTTCTCCGTCGAAATATTGACCTCGCTCTCGTGCAGAACGGTGCATCACTTCAAACCGGGTCTGGACATCTTGAATGTATTCCTAAGGCGATGAAGGCGCATTTGCAGGGCGGCCAAACAAGAGATCACAACGCAAACGAAGATCACGACTGATGAGCATCTGGGATGGAAAATTGCTGGTATCTCCGGTTTCTCTTCGATCCTAGTACGATTTCGACAGCTTTCTGAGCAGGGCCTTTCAGACGAGACGTCGGCGTTTCCACCATCGAGCTCCCAACATGGGACCACCATCGAGCTCCCAACATGGGAGGCATGAGCAGTTTCCTTGTCGTACATCATAATATTACACTTACAAAGCAGTACACGACGGTGGGTGCTCTGTTTTACCTGGCGATGGTCGTAATGGGGTCATCTTGTTGAGACAGGTAGGCGCGATATTTACAGACGGTGATAGGGCTACTGATACCTTGGGACTGGATAATTCCAAGCCTATATATGCACTTTTAAACATATTTACAGAAGTTTGTACTTTTGCATTTTTTCTGGAGTAAGTTCTGTAAGTTGGAAGTCAAAACCATGCTTCCATAATGGTTTCTTCCTTGTGATCAGAAACCATACGCTTTCTTCGATCGATTATTTTCTACTAAAATTTGCATTATGATCATTTTCATGTAACTTTTATGTAACCTTTTTACTATTTTTTCACATTTTCCTGGAATCCGTGCAAATTAAATCAATAGTGACTTTTACCGACTTACCTATGCATTACTGGATGCTTGTATATTACTTTTCACCAGGCATACTGCTCTTCAAGCAGTCGCTTAAGATATAACTTTCTCAATCCTAGTGGATTATCTACAAAACTCTTAATATATTAGGCAGGAAATATATTGTTTTCATAGTACTGTCTTTTGTTTAGACAGTACATTATTAGATATAGTCTTTTGTTTAGACTTGCATTACTAGATGCATGTTATGTCTTTTGTTTAGACATGCACTACTAGAATGCTTTTGTATTGCTTTCTGCCAGGCACACTGCTCTTCAATCAGTCACTTAACATATACCTTTCTCATTGCTAGTGGATTATCTATAAAAGTCTTGACATATTAGGCAGGAAATATATTGTTTTCATTGTAGTGTCTTTTTTTTACCTGCAAATAGCTGTTCTATTTGCTTTGTCGTTTAAAATATGTGGTATCACACTTGCATTTTCTTCCATTAGTTACGCCAAAAGTCTTGCTCTTTCTCTAACACTCGTAAAGTTCTACTGTCTATCTGTTGGGCAGAATATGGAGAAATAGTGATAGCACCGAAGAGGGTTAAAAGTACCCTTTATTAGACTCTTTAAATTATTTACAATGCGTCAACTTGACGCTAATATACTGCGCCTCTACTTGGGCGATACCTAAAACAGTAGAATCAAAACTCAAAATTGGAGATATTCACAAGTAGTAGAATTAAACTACAGGGCTTAAACAATCCTGTATCCTACAGCGCGTAGATGAGTCTAGTGATAGCAAGATAATAGCTATTAAGCCGCAACTAACCAGCAATAACTGCTAAGCGAAAGCTTGCGTACAACCACGCACAGAGATTTCCCCACTCTCTGTAATTTCTCCCTAGTAGAATGAGGCTTATAGGAAAGTAACTTTTAAACTAGAAAGTAACTAATTAAATTTAACTGGTTATTTAAAATAAATATAAATCCCTACACACTGATCAGGTGAGGCAAATAAGAGCTCTAAAAACTACCATAGGTTTATGAAATTTTGAAATGTACTTTATTTTGCAAACATTGTTTAAGTTAACTGCACTGTAACTCGTTTTTTTTTCCATTTTTAAATCAGAATCCATACCTCTTGCTTATCTCTCTGCGAGCACATGATTAAAAATACTACTTTTCGCTCTAGAATAAGAATTTTTTCATGATTTTTGTGTGTTATCACGTGATGAGATGCTATCTTTTTAAAGTATATTTCCTTTTAAACCGGAGTTTGAACTATGAGTAATCTAGATTATGTCTACGACTCGAATTCCTTATTTTGTACTTTCAGTAACTTCCGTTTTGTACAGCATTCATAGATGTTGACATTTTAATTGTGAATACTGTAAACGTATGTTAGTAAATACTGTTTTGATTTAAGTAGTTTGGTGTTTTTGATTATTTTTCACGTGATGCGATACTTTTCTCCCATTGGATCAGGATTTGTAAATTTTTTTGGAGCAAATTACTTCTTGCTATTAATCCTTTTCTTACTGAACCAAGATTAGGAATTGTGTTTAAGCCCTCACATGCAAAATCATCCTTAGTTTTATAGTATTTATCTATCTATCTATTTATCTATATATATATGTAATTACAAAACAATTTTTTCTTAAAACAAAATATAAACATGCCTAGTATTTTTGCGCATTAAGCTGCTGAAAAATTATCAGTAAAGACATAAAGTAAGAAATTTCGAACTAATTTTTCATAAAGACCAAAAATTGAAATTCATAATTAACAAATTTCAAATAATCCATTTAATGTTACAAAGAATTTTTAAAATGTTAAAACCCAAACTTTTCAAATAAGCAAAGCCCCAATTCAAAAAATTAATGAAATTTAAAGAAAAATGAACCTAACAGAAGAGGAATTCAATTAAATTCAGTGCCACTTCGTCAGGGGGGAGGAACATTGAAATGAATTGAAACCTCACTTCTACAAAAATCCTTGCTTCTCTGTATCCAGAATTAGCCGATGAACCATTTTGACGTACTTTAATTATAATAGTTCATTCGAAATCCGGACCTTCCGCAAAGCAAGGAAAACACAAAGTAAATTCTAATTAGAATATTCAAACTTAAATAAAGAGAATTCTATTTTATTTAAAGAACTGAAAACGAAAATGTAAAAATAAAATACTTTAGTGAAAATTTTAAATCAAAATTTAGAAAATCAAAAACATTAGAAAACTTAGGTGAAAAGACTTAATTAAAGTTAACAAGAAGTAATTGAAAACTTCGAACGCATTCAATAGACCAGAATCGAAAATAATATCATTATAGTAGTGTCGTACGGGTTTGCCATTTTGGCTTCACTGGCGAAACTAAAAAACCTTGGCGAGAAAGTAATCGCTGAAAAGTCTAAAATCTGGAAGAAAAGATGGAATTCTGAAACCAAAAGAAAAACTTAAGTACTTCAAAGAAAAATTTTAATATTGACTTTCCGACGTATAATGCCCATTATCATTGTTCAGGGACATCTCACGCCTGTCTCTGGCTACCTGCTACGGAACAGAACGTGCATCTTTAGGAAGCTGCAAAATATTACATGTTCTTATAAAACTTAAGTCAATAATGTTATGTAAAAGTCATGTGATGGCGGTTACTAATATTTAAATGACGCAGTTTATATGTATATTGTTACGTGCGTACGTTTCGTAATGGATTGAATGCACACAGATCCGATGATAGCTTGATGAAATCTATTTTTCGAAAAGCACTTTACAGCGCTTGACCTTTTCATACAAGAGTACTCGTTCATCTTCTCACTATGACAGAGTACCATTAATAGTTACAACTTCAAACTACTAAGAGCGTTAAACGTAAGGCAATACAGAAACCTCGAACCTCTGAACAAAATTCTGAACTAAACTGAAAACTAATGCTCTCTCCCGTCTTATATAATTTCCCCGTACGCTGATAAATTTCCAATATATTCTATTTTTCTAAATTGCACGCAGTTCCAGTTACATAAGGGGTGACAGAGTTACAGTCACATAAAGATCGGATCAACTACAGTTACCAAGGGATCAGACCAAAATGTCACCAAAAGGTCTCCAGGAGTGGTAACTGTTCGCGATTTCACGTCAAACTTAGCGGCAAAAATTAGTAGCCAAAACCATTGCCAGCCTCGCTCTTAGCCATTTTCTCTAATGCTAAATTGACTTTCCCCTGTAATCCTGTTTCTCCGGCAAACTTCAAATTCTGAGGTCTTTGATGTTACATTATACAAAATAAACAACAATTTACGTATAATTTTACTAATTTTTTTACATATATACAAAACTCATAACAATACATGTGTACATTTCTTTGCCTGACAATGTAGATCATGCACTAGAATGTATATAAATCTGTCCTGCCAGTGAAGTAATAGGCCTCCTAATAGTAACATTTCTCCCTCCTTGAGGAAAATTATCTGTAGTTCTTCTGCTTCATGTAACTAATACGGCATAATATGCAGTTCAATAAACAAAAGCCCAAGTAATAGCTAAATGTTTGTAAAATATTATTTAATAAGAGCATTACAATGTACGATGCAATCGGAATTCGAATTATCAGAAGGGCCAGGGCAACTATTGCTGCTACATTGGCGGAGACAGGAAACTAGGGGCAGGAATTTTTTTTTTAATTTAGGGAAGCACCCAGCAGCAAAATTTAGGGATGGCAAAATGTTTAGAATTTCGGAGAGGCGCTGGACAGCAGAGCTTGGGAAAGGTAAAATATTTTTAATTTACGATGGCTCTAGAAAGCAAAATTCAGCACCTGCAGAGATTGCCCGGGTGGCAAAATGCTACCGCAAGATCTGATTGCCAGCTAGAGCCTAGTTCTCTCTTTTAATGCGCAGATTTTCGAGCTGATGTACTGTTACTACTTGCCTTTTCCGCTTAGAATAAACTATTTTAGATTTAATATATCCCAGTCACCTGAATGAACTGTTTTTGTTATTTCTAAATGGACGGCACAACCAATATTGCTGTCGATTCTCGTGAAAAATAAAAACATCTTGTTGAAACTTAATCACAGTTTCGACTTTGGTTCCGCAAAAGTTATCCATAAAGCTTCTTCAGTTGAGGAATTAGATTTACTTGAAACAACAATTTAAGGAGATTAATTCAAATGCTGTCCTTCCTGAGGATGTTAGAATGCGATGACTTAGTTTATGCTGTTTCATTACTAGTTCCGTCAACAGATGTCATTATATTCCTTTTTACGCTGTCACCTTTTGTTTCCAACATAAATAAGGTTATTGTTCCTCCCATTTTGCTTATCCTCATGATCAAACTGCTGTGGTCACATCATTTTCCTTACCTTCAAACTTGAACCTCCGCGCAACTTAATGTGCAACTATTGAATCAGTTACTTGCAAGAGTCAGAATACATCTAAGTCAGATACTGGATAATCGCTGCATGCAATTGAAATCCGAAATTTGAGCTCACTTTGCCATGCTCTGATAGTTGCCTGTCCCATGAGAAAACGTTCTTCCCTTTCCTACGCACCTCCTGGGACTTCACCAGATTGTTATTCAAGTGATGCTCCAATAAGGCGTTAGTTGAATAAGCTTACTAAGGCACATATTTCTTGGACCTTATATAAGCTCAATCATTTGACTATTGGATAATTTGCTAATTTAAAGTTCTCAGAGAAATTAACAGTATATTTTGTAGTATGTTATTCTGAACAGTGGCCACTGGTGTGGCTGAAATTTGCCTCATGCCTACTCCCATTGGCAAACTATATTTCTTAACTGAGATTTTGAATAATTTGAATGTTTAATTTTTGTACAATTTAATGAATAATTTTCGGGGATATCTTCATCGGATATACTACTGGCAACAACAATTAATTCATGTAAATATTCATAATTTGTATGCATAATTTCTCTTATGTTTCGATGCGTAAATAAGGTGCTCTTTGTTACAAGTATTCCATGGTATGTTTTTATTGCTTCCTGTTTACAGGATTTCTCCTCACAATTGTGTGTTCCCTACTGATTTCGTACTATTTTGTAAATTCATGATTTCATCTACAAATTAGTGCGTTACAGCCGAAAACACACGGCAAAAATATCGCGGATGAAAACGTCGCGGAGAAAATAACACAAAGCGAAAATGTCGAGGTACAAAACATCGTGGGAGAAAATAAAGCAAAGAGAAAACATCGCAGTTCTAAAACATCGTGGTGAAAAATATCGTCGTCGAAAACAAAGCGGTTCAAAAGCTTCGCAGTGTAAAAACATCGTCGTCAAAAATATCGCGGTAAAAAGAAAAGTACCTACAAATCATCGCATGACGATAACATCGCAGACATGCGATTTTCAGGCTTTAATAATTATTAATGGGTATTCGCATAATGATTTAGGAGAGCAAGGTGGAAAGACGGATAATTTTTACTTTCATATTTTTTATTTAATAATAAATTTTTTAAAAAGTAGAAATTTAAACAAAACAAAAAATAATTTTCACTATAAGAGTATCCGATTAACAAAAGTGAAGAAAATAATCTCATAATTAACTTAGCAATGTTTGATACATAAGTTCATGCAGTTACTTATCTTTCTTTTTAGATTATACTTTTCATGAAAAATTACCAGTAAAACTTTATAAAAAAATGTATTAATGACCTTAGTTAATTATGTCAGTTTTGTTAACAATTAATGACCTTAGTTAACAATGTTAGCTAACTATGTCAGTTTAAAATTAAATGCTATAAGTTGCGTTAATTTTCTATGCTTAAGTTTCCATTTTACATTTTCAGCAAATATTTATTAGTTAATAAAAAATATGAAAAAGAATATTATCCTTCGCTCCATCTTGCGCTCACAAATCATTATGAGAGTTTTAAAAATGATTACATTACAGTTATTTATTACATTACAGTTATTAAAGCCTGATAAACGCATGTCGGCGACGTTATCGTCATGCGATAATTTGTAGGTACTTTATTTTTTGCCACGATATTTTCGACGGAGATGGTTTTAAACTACGAAGTTTTGGAACCGCTTTATTTCCGACAACGATGTTTTGTATCACGATGTTTTAGAGCTGCGTTGTTTTCTCTTTGCTTTATTTTCTCCACAATGTTTTATACGACGACGTTTTGCCTTGCGTTGTTTTCTCTGCAATATTTTTGCCGCGATGTTATCGGCTGACACCAATTTGTGTATCCTCAGGTCGACTGCGTATCATCAGCTCGGCAATCCTTGAAGTATACTGTATGACAATACCTTGAAGTACGTAGGTATCCTGATTACAATTTAAATTTTCCGAAGGGCTTTCTCAGATTTCGCTTGGAGCCTTTCTTGATATTGATAATATCGAATAATTTATTACTCGATGGATGTAGGTCCGTGAACCACTTAGGAGGCAGAGCAAGAACTAAAAAACCGCACTACTCTGACCAAAAGCTTATTTTGAAAATTTTTTGCTCCTGAAAAAAGGGACGTATCTGATCATAATGGAATCCTTTAATTTTTTTTCCTCCCGTAGAAAAGGGAACTAGAGTTTTGTTCAAAATCTATGCACAACCGAGGTTGTTTTGCCTAATTTAAAATTTTACATTAGTGTGTTTCTCTTTCAATTTTAGTAATATGTGGATTGTTCCAAAAAACATTACATGACCAAAATGAAAAATACTACTCTAGAAACAAGATTTGCAAACGATTAATGCAGAAATTATTGTTCGGGGAAAGTTGGAAATGTCTCTAAATAATGTTATTGACTTTGAAATTATTCCGGCAGAACGAAACAACGAAACAATCACACGTGAAAACGATTGTTATGGAAGTGATGAATCGACATTCTGTTGTATATCCATATACTCTACTATAATATAATAGTATGTAGTTTGTTTGACTGTACGTTTTTCTCACTGTAGAGAAACAGCAGCGATTGGAGGCATCAAATTTTGAACTTCTCGACGATGCGCTCTCCAAAGCCAAAATTTTGATTTTCGACTTTGCGTGTTTACATTTTTCTCCTTTTGTGCCAATTTAATGAACTTTCGATTAAAATTCAAAGACAAGAAATTCAAAAACTTTGTTTACCAATCGGAAAAACGCAAGATATTTATGCTTCAGATTTAATCAGGAAACCCAGAGGTATAAAAAAATAACGTCACTTGGCAAAACTCAATAGATTTATTTTTCTTTCGAACATTATCGAAAAACACCGAGATTTAAGACAAGTGCGTTGCCTCTGCGCGAATTAAGATATTTTTGTCTTGCGTGTGGCAGTGCATTCTCTTTCAGCAAAGACGACTAAGATATTTAATTTTTCATTCACATTTTATCTGTGTGTTACTGAGTGTGGAATTAAGAGATTTGAAAATATTAAACGCAGTTCTTTATCGCTGTTATTACTAATTTCTACCTAGACCAAAAAAATGACATTAGCTGAACTCATTAAAAGCATTACTTTTTTTCTTTGATAATAACTATTTTAGGTCATTGGCCCCGTCTGTGGCTAGTAAGTAATAAAATTAAATAAAAAATTTTAGCGAATTGTTTTGGATGCTTTATTATTACATATTTTGAAATACTTGTCAAATAGGAAATAAATTTTAAAATTTTGGTTAACATGAGGTTTAATAACAATTTACAAAGCTGCAGAAGTTAGCTTTTATCTCTGTAGAAGCACTTTTATTCATATAGAAGAAGCATATTCAGTTGTCTTCACATGTGTCTGATCCTAAACGTAAAAGAAAAATAATAAGGTGATTAATGTAAATAAATTTAAAGAAAAACTGCGATAATGAAATAGCTGAATTTGCGTATTCATAGAAAAAAAAGCGAAAGTTCAGAAACACAGATAGTTAGAATTCCTTATTCTTATATCTTTTTGCTATTTGTGTTCAGGTTTACTGGGAAGGATAACTGGTGTTTGAAGTGACGCAAACAATTTGTTTAAACATCACAAAGAAAGGCAAAGTTTTTAAAAATTTTTATCAAAAACAGAGTAATATTACGTAATTCTTTATAAATTTTATTCAATTTACGAAAACGTTTCCAATAAATTTTACATGTCTAGCTTTAATTTAAAACCTCATATTGTAAAAAAAGTACACTTGAAAAATTCATATATATTTGAAATGATGTCTAAAATCCTTTAATATGAAGCATGCATACTATTTAAAATTTTCCTGAATTTTTATTTCCTTCGAGATTCAAACTGAAAATATTTCTCGGAGTGAAAACTACAAGGGTAAAGATAGTAACGATTTGATGGAGGAAAGGATTCGTTTGGTTCATTTAATAATGGCAAAGCACTTGAGGGCTATCTCTCTAAGACAAGGAGTGCCTTCGTGGAGGACTTTCGGAAGGAAGTTCGCTTGTATACACGCTGCACATGGGGAAAACCACGTAAACACTTACGCAGTCATCCTATTTGCGAAAATTCGATGCCCGGACCGAACTACTAGTGTTCAACGACGTTACCACTCGGCTGCTCGGTTGTGGAAAGAACGATCGCTTGAGGAAACAGAACAGGTAAAGAAATCTGCTAGTCAGTCGTTTGCCGATGGAGACTTGCACTCTTGTTATTTGATAACAGTATTAAATTCCAATACTACTTTTCCTCTCCACTTATCATTTTACTTCTAAAATGCCTGGAGTGTCATTAAAAGCCAATACAGAAACTTAATAGAATTTCACATTACCACATGATTTACAAATGCAAAAACATCAGTAGGAAAAACTGGGTGTTCCTTTATGAAACCAAAAATAATTGCTGTTTACAAAATCGTAAAAGAAGAAGCAATTTGCCGAAAGTCATTTTACTCAATTCTGTGTCTTAAACGAGTCTATGCTAATGTAGAAAACTAATGCAATTGAATGCAAAGAACACTTGTTTTTTAAATGAATGGCTGGTCAGATTTAAATTTCGCCACCGAATCTGTCGTTTTTTAAGCGAATAATGCAAAGATGTCTCAGTTGCATCTATCGCAGATTGCTTTTTGAATAAAGCAATGAATGGGCATCGGCTGAAATGTCTACTGTTGATGAAACCGGTGTGTTGTACAATGTCACGTGGATTAAGCCTTTAAAGGAGATCAGTGTAAGGAATTCAAGAAAAGTAAAGATCACCTGACTAAATTTTTCGTATGCAAATGCTGATGGGAAGAAATGATAATAATTCTAGTTACATCAAAAGTGCAAAAGCCATATTAAATTGCTGAAATCTTGTCATTACAGCACGCAGCAAATAAAAGAACGTTGGTGATTCTTGAAACATTTTAATAAAAAAGGAAAAAAGAGGGAAAAACAATAAAAAGACAAAATTGAATGTTACATCCATAACCTATTGCCTTCGGAAAAGTTTAAAGGCAATTTGTTTTCCACTAGTTACGCACCTTCGCTGCAACCTTTAGATGTAGATGAAATTACGAATTTATAAATGTTCTATTAGAAGATATTAATTCGACTCGGAAATCGGAGCCCTGTTGCAAAAAATATCCGGAGAAAATAAAATATTTGACTTAGTATATGATTTCTCTGGCTTGGTTTGAAGTCAAACAGAGAAAGTTAAAATTCTTTCATCAAAAGAGGCTTCACAGATTTAGAAACAGCAACAACATCGGCAGCGAAATTAATGACGAAACATTGGTTATAGATTAAGAAAACCGAAATCTCCTAGTGTATGCATGATTTTAGCGGAATACACGTAAATGCGGTTCCAGGCTTTTGACGATAAAACTATGCGTGTTGAGGAATTAAATGAAAATTTGAATAAGCGTTTAAAAAGCAGACAAGTAAAACAAAAGAAAAATCTGATGTGTACCCCACATGATTTGCTTGCACGGAATATTAAATTATACGCACTTTTTCTTGCATTTCATTTAAACGTACTGGATTGAATTAAATCTCCTTCGTCGATAGCCCATAAACCACAATAGAATAAATACACTCTTTAAAATTCACTGTATTTGTTTACCACAGCGATTCTCTGGCGCTAGGTTCACTTAACAACGTTACATATCATTCATTTTATAACTCAGAATGCGCAAAAATTACGTGTATCGTCTGAAGAATTATCTAATCGTTGCCACATTTTCTGTTCAAATACTGTAATAAATCTAAAACGATGTATAAAAGAAATTAAACAAAAACAAAAAGAAACAGTTCTTCACAGACGATTCAGTATTTCTCATTCAATTAATTCAGTTCTCACTTCGCGATAAGGCAAAAATACATAAACACTTAAAATATCTACATTAAAAATTACGAAGTAAATCTTAAAGACTTACTTGTATTTCCTCGAATAAATTCCAGAAAGTTGGTATTGCCTTTCCAAAACTTCGAATTTTTTCGTAATCGTTAGAGGTATATTGTTCTAAATCATCACAATTTCAAGGGCATACCTTCAAATAACAATATCTGAAATTTAATTTCGATTGGTTGTGCGGATAGGCCGCTAGGTGTTCATATAACAAGAAGATTTTTTATGACCACCCAGTATATTAGTTGTACAAATTTTGATTAAAAAACTGAAAAAAAAAACTTTCCTTCGAAAGTGTAGTTTAACCTTTAATTAAATGATTGAAACATGTATATGTAACTAATATACTTAGGTTCTACGGAGTTCAAAATAAAAAAGAGACTGTTTTAGACTGAGAATCAATTAATTTCTCACACACGCACATACAGACACCAAAAAAGTGTTACACATTGAGAGGAAAGAATCATAATATTTCCACCGACAATGATAAAGGCACCGAGATATGCTAGATATTTCCCTAGGTAAATGAAAACAGTTATCAACTAAAACACGAAAGCGTTTGGCTAGGAACTCGTACCAATCAAACTAAAGCTTAATCCTTTACCTCTAAACAGGCAAAAGCTTCCTAATAATTAAAAGGCTACCCTTTAAAACCGAAAGCAACCTTACTAGAAGAGAAATAATAGACCTGATGCACATAAATGTTTGGATTATTCATCACCCAGGCCTCGAACGGGAAAGCTATCACAGACAATTAATTATTTGCTGGATCAACAGTTTCGATTTTTTAACTCCAATAATAATCATATGAGAAAGTCACCCTAAACTGTTTATGCTTGAAAGCAAATAAAGTTCATATTTCTGTACGATAACTTTTTGTATAATTATCTGTGGGTGTTCAAAAACCTGCATTTCACTCACTGTGAAAATAATTTCATTTTCAAATAATTGGAATTCATTTAAGAAATAGTGTATTTAAACTTCAGAAAACATTCACTTATTAGCTGAATGTTTTCCTTTAGCCAGCATTTTGCACAAAGAGAGTTTAAATAACCAAATCCTATGGGACGTTTCTTTGTTTTACTTATCTAGTAGAAAATGTTCAAATTACTTCGGGCACCATAACTGAAAGAGTTTCGAGTATTCTTCCTTGGTAAACTGAAAACTAAAAGAAAATAATAATGTCCAAAATCGTCAAAACAGGAGGGATTGAATAATTTTAAAATAATATTTCTTTGATATCTGATTTGTCTCTTTGGTACCCCAGAAGCACGGATTCAGGACCTAGGTTCAGACACTGGAAATATAGTATTACAATAATGTTTGTTACAATAATGTTTGTCAAAAAAACGAGTGCGGCATGGCGCCATGTTGGTTGCATGTATTTTCTGCTCCGTCTGAATTGTGGTAATTTGTGGTAAATAATTGAGATATTGGAATTATTTAGTGATATTTAGAAGACTTTTATGTTCCGGTTGCTGGCATATAAATGGATTATTTCGGGAAAACTGATTTTGAATCAGAAGTGTAAGTTTTGAAATCTTTGTGCTTACGTGGATGCGGGTCGGAGATTCTGTGAGTTGTTGCTTTTGTAATATTGGAGTTATTTAGGGATATTCAGATGTGTTTTGTATTCCGGCTGGCTGTATATCCTTGGTTTTTTACAAGAAAATTGGTTTTGATTAAGATACGTTAAGTTATAAAATCTTATGCTTACGTGGATGCACGCCGGAAACTCTGTAAGTTTACTATATGATATGCATGTGATATTGGAGTTATTTAGTGATATTTAGATGCGTTTTGCATTCCGGCTACTGTAAATCCTTGGTTTATTATAAGAAAATTGATTTTGATTAAGATACGTAAGCTTTAGGATCTTATGCTTACCTTGATGCATGCCGGAAACTTTGTAAGTTTACTATTGTAATGTGCATGTGATGTTGGAATTATTTAGTGATATTTAGATGTGCTTTGCATTCCGGCTACTGTAAATCCTTGGTTTATTATAAGAAAATCAGTTTTGATTAAGATAATAAATTTTGAAATTTTATGCTTATGTAGATGCATGCCGGAAGTTTTTTTATCTGATATGGTTTGCATATGGTATATTTTCGTAAACTGTTGAACTCTTTGGGTTCAGATTCATGTATTTTGTCTGTGTGCTGAAAATATGTTCTTGGTGTGCGGGTAATCTATACATAGAAATCTTGAATTCAGTTTGGTCTAGCGGGGCGGTTCCATGTTTACATTTGGAAAGCCGATGCACCGGTATGTGTGGTCTTCCTGCCCGGCTTTAATTTAACTTCGTACTTAAATTTCCGGCGTGAAGTGAGTGATTTGCTTTATTGGAAAATTTAATTTTCGGCACTTTTGGGATCGGGTGAAATTGGATTGAATTAATGTTTTAGTGTTTGATATTTACTATTAGAGGATTTTTATATGAGATAGAATATTTTGGTTCTCATTCTATTTTAGCGTATAAATACTGTTCTTGATTGAGTTGGAGTTTAGTTTATTTTGTATTAGATTATACGTTAACTGCGTTTTAATGGTTGTGATGTTTTAATTGTTTTAATACTTACTGTCCCGGTCCTTGGTGCACTAACGAAATGTCTCGGATGGCTAAAGAACTGTCATCTCAAGGGTGTGGAATATTTGATGACGAAGAGGATATATTGACTGTCATTGAAAAGTTAAATAACGCTACTGAAGAATTAAGAGAAAAGAGGGTGGCAAAATCATCCTTGGTGGAGACTCTCAGCCAGGGTTTAATGTATATTACGAATTGGATTGCAAGTCAAAACTTAGATAGAAATAAAAGTGAAAAGAACGATGATAGATTGGATATATTAATTGACGAAGTTGTAGGAATAAAACAACATTTATTGGGAAAACAAGATTCTATGTTGATGAAGAAAGATGATAGAGAGAATAGGATTGAAATTGGAGGAAGAGAGAAGGGAAAAGAAGTTGATGAAAGAAATAACAATGAAATTATAATAAGACCATGCAAGAATGATATTGATGTTTATACCGAAATTAAAGGGAACTTACATCCTCATAGCATTGGGAAAAGTGTTATAAACTCTTATACAAGAAAAAATGGTGATTTAATTGTTAAGTTAGGTAAAAGAGAAGATTGTGATATCTTAGAAAAAGCAATTATTGAAAATGAAAAATTAAAAGATAAACTAAAGCCAAGAAAGAAAAGGTTTATTAAGCCAAAAATAATTATTTATAACATACCAGATACTGTAGAGGATGAGTTGATTCTTGAAAAATTAAAACTAGATTGTGAGTGTGATGGAGGATGTACTAAGCTCTTATTCAAGATTCCCGCAAGTGAACAGGAGATTTAACATAGAATACATCAGATTTTCAGGAACTGTCAAAATCAAATTCTTAAGGATCAACGTATAACCATAGGCTGGAAGTCATATTCCACCAAATTATTCATTCGGCCTGAAAGATGTACAAATTGTTATGCTTTTGGACACCTGAAAAATAGCTGTAAAAATGAGATTGCTTGTAGCCATTGTTCACTATCACACCTTAAAGCGAATTGTAAATCAGAAACATTATGTTGCATAAATTGTAAAGAAATTAACAAAAAATATGGAACGAATTATGATGATAGATATAGTGTTTTTTCTAAAGAATGTCCAGTATACTTAAAGGAAATGAGCTATATTAAAGATCACTTGGACATTTAAATTTAGCATTGTGTGCATGGACTGGGACTATTTTACATGTGCTTTTATTTTTTCTGAATCTTTTCTCGTATATTGATTGGTACAGCGAAACTGTTTATGCTCTTACTTCGTGTTGAGAGTACCTTGATAACCAATTTTAACTTCTAAAGATTTTACATTACTTTAAATTTCAACAATTGTATTTGTGCTTTTATCTTATTTAGTGTGATTTTAATGATTGATGGTTTTAACTTACACAGTTTTATTATTTATATCTTTTGGATTTTAACTATGAAGATTTTAAATTTAAATTCTAATCACTGTGCTGCTGCAGCAGTCCAGCTCTCTGCTTTGGATAGAGTTATTGGTTATTGGCCTGATGTCATTACGCTGCAAGAGCCTTATTATATCGAGGATAAAGTAGCACATATAAGAAAAAAATGGAAAGTTATCAATGATGTTCATGGCCGAGCGGCAATTATAATTATTAATGAAGAATTGGAATACACCGTGGGGACGATCTCTGACTGTATTGTAGCGATTAATGATGAATATAAAGATAAAACATTGAGCGTAATTTCTGTATATTTTTCTCCGACAGAGGATTTGGGCCTCAATGTACATAGATTAGAAAATATATTTGATAAGCGTTTTAAAGATTTTATTATTATGGGGGATTTTAACTCGAAACATTTTAACTGAGGCGCAAGGATTATTGATGAAAGAGGTGCGTTACTTCATGATTTTATTTTACAGTATGATTTTAACTTAATTAATGATTTTAACTCTGAGCCCACCTTTTCATCACCAGTGGGAGTCGGGTGGACCGACCTTGTGTTGTGTTCACCAGTTTCTCAATTTGATTCAATTAATATGCATATTTTGGAAACAGAATCGTTGAGCGATCGATAAATATTTATATAATAGTTGAAATGGAACAGTTTCTAATTGATGGAAAGGATGTATATTTTTATAGTAAAATTACATGGAGAGTGAAGAAAATGATTAATAGTTTGAAGGAAGAAGTTATTATATTTGAAAATAGAATTATTGGATGTAAGACTAATAAGCAATTTAATCAAATTATTGAAGAATTGGAAAATACTATAGTGAATAACATGAATTTATATTTGAAAGTAAAAGCTAAAAATCAAAAGAGCTATGAAACAAATTGGTGGAATGAGAAACTCGCAAGAATAAGAAGAAGAGGTAGATCACTCAGAAAGAGTTTTCAAGTTAATGGTATCGGCGATTCTGTTAAAATACAACGGAAAATTTTATATAAAAAAGAACTTGCAATTTATAAGAAAAGTATTAAAAGAGAGAAAAGAAATTTTAGAGAAAAAATGTTTAAACAAAATTTTGAATATCATGTCTTTCATCATGAAAATCTTTTATCGTATTGCAAAAAATAAAAGAAGAGGAAACTTAATATTAAAACAAAAAGAAGATGAAGGTACTGTTCCTGCGGTGAATTTATATAAAAATATTATAGAAGAAGTACTGAGGTTAGATGATGGAAATGATATTCCGCCAATTTCTAACATTTATAAAGAAGAGGATAATATGCTGGAACCAAACTTTACATTAGAGGAAATTTTTAGAATTATTCGGAAAATACGTAGAAATTCTGCCCCCGGTTCGGACGGTATTGGGGCGTGGCTGTTAATTGAATTATTTCGTGCCTTCCCTTCTTTCTATTTGATATTATGCAATAAATGCCTGAATATGAAAATTTTTCCAGAAGTATGGAGACAGGGAAAATTAATTTTAATTTCAAAAAAAGAAAATAGTTACAGACCTATTTGTTTACTGAAAACACATTCAAAGCTTCTAGATAAACTGATCACAAATAGGCTACAGTATTCAATAGACAAATGCGATCTAATTAATAAAAGGCAATATGGATTTAGGAAGGGTAAATCGACAGATCTGGCTTTATTTGAAATTATGGAAAATCTTAGAAATAAGCGGTCAAATTACCACGTTGGCCTAATATCGTTCGACATCCGGGGAGCATTTAATTCAATTGCTTGGCCATCATTATTGGAAGATTTAAGGAATATAAATATTTCAAAACAAATATTTGATATAATTAAGAATTATTTGGAGAATAGGAAAATAATATATGAAAATGAAAATAGATCTATCAAGTTAAGTTTTAATATATCTAAGGGTTGCCCACAGGGCTCTTGCAGCGCCCCGCTCTTTTGGAGTCTTATAATAAATAAGCTTCTCAACAAGATGGAAAAAATTAATAACATAGACCTGTATTGTTTTGCAGATGACTTAATTGCGCTCGTTTATGAAGTCTCACTGGAGAAATTGGAAAAAGTGTTTAAATTGTTAGATGGAACTTTCAGGGAATGGAGTAACAATGAAAAAATCGAATTTAATGAAAACAAGACAAGAGCTGTTTTTTTCCCTCGAGGTGGAAAATCTACAAGGAAGCCGGCATTAAAGTTCATGGATAAAAATGTTAAATTCGATGCCAAATTAGAATATTTGGGAGTGTTAATTGATGAGAAATTAACTTTTATTGAACATTTTAAAAAAACACATAGAGAGATTGAAAAAATATTAGGATTTTATAGGAAAACTTTTAATTCCGAATCATTGAGACAAAAAAGCTCCACCTTGAGGGATATTTATTTGAATGCAATTAGACCAAAAATTTTATATGGTATTGGAATATGGGGCTCCAGGGCGGGGGAGTTGGTAAAACTAAAAAATAAACTCAATTCCTAGCAGAGAAGCTGGCTGCTTATCATTACTAGAGCCTTTAGGACTATTTCTAATGAAGTTTTGAGTATACTGGCCGGTATTCTCCCTCTTTTCCTCTACTATCAATTTGTTTATAATAAATTTTTATTAAGATACAATCTAATAGAAGAACTGAATATTGGAAACTCTATTGTTAAAAGTGGTGCATTTTTTGTAAGTGCAGACAGGTATTTACATCCGGCAAGTGTTCGGGGTATAAATTATGATAAAAATTACGGTAATACTGACATGATTGATGTTTTCACAGATGGTTCTGGTTATGAAGGAGGTGTTGGAGGAGCGTTTGTGGTATATTTTTATGGCACCGAAATAATGTCTAAAAGAATAAAACTATCAAAAATGAATTCTGTTTTTCAGGCAGAAACAATTGCGATTAAAGAAGCATTAGTATGGCTACTATCTATGAAATTTACAAACTACAACATAAATATTTATACAGATGCCCTGTCTGTGTTACAGAAATTAGAAAATCCTAATGAATACAACAAAATTGTTAGATATAAAAGATTTTTATAGTGAAATTCAAATCAAAAACAGAATAAATATACACTGGATAAAGGAGGTAGGTGTAGAGGGGAATAAGCGTGCGAATATGCTGGCAAAGGAGGCTGCTTCAGGTGAAGGGATTCCGTATAACAAAATTCCGGATTCAA
This sequence comes from Stegodyphus mimosarum, assembly GCA_000611955.2. Classification (NCBI taxonomy): domain Eukaryota; kingdom Metazoa; phylum Arthropoda; class Arachnida; order Araneae; family Eresidae; genus Stegodyphus; species Stegodyphus mimosarum. The sequence continues at coordinate 276,681 of KK112656.1, forward strand.
GAAAAATCTCAATTGGTATTTTGAAGAGAAACATTATGGAAGTATGGCAAAATCAGTGGAGGGAATCCGATAGGAACAAAAATTATTTAAAAGTATTGAAAATTAACGATAAAAAATTTATTAATGACTTTGAATATATTCAAGTTGTTACTGGTCATGGGAGGTTACCCTTTTACCTGAAAAGACTTGGTTTACAAGAAAATGAGAAATGCAGAAAGTGTAATGTTGTTGGAGATGCAGCACATGATTTGGAGAATGGCTTATTAACACAGAGTGTGAGGGCAGGCTATAGAAATTTAGACATCACAGATATTAATAAATTAGAAACTATTTTAAAGAAACACTCAAAGGATATTATGAAGATTATAAATGATAACAAAGAAATAATAGGAATAGACATTTGAAATATTTTATACAGGTTTTGAGGAAAAGTTACTAGGAGATATGTTTTATTTTGTGTTCGTTCTTCTTGTGTTTGTATTTTATCTTAATTTTGGGTTTGTTGAGTGAATGGTTTTTTTTTATTATTCTTGTTTGGGATGTGTTCATTGTTAGCTGTTTGTTCGTTGTTGGCTTGGGCCTGCCCCCTTTTCTTTGTCTAATGGCTGGATTTTCTAGCTGGGTAGACAGGGGGCTGCGCCCCAGAATCAATCAATCAATCTGATTTGCTCAAAGACATATAAATAAAAATGTAATAAGATACTTTGACTTAAGACGGCTGGATATTTAATATGAAGTGCATTTTATTGAAACAGAACTGATGAGAGGAAATAAATGAAGCATCAATTTTAAAGCCCTAATTATCTGTTGCCATGTGAAGGAATGAGAATTTGTTTTTATTTTCCGTTAACTACTCTAATTTAAGTCGTTTCATCCAGGTTAATTAAATTGTTTATTAGAGATATCTAGCCGCTACAAAAAATACTGTTGCGTGCGTACTGGTTGTAATAGATTGAATGGACAAAGGTGTGATGATCGGTTGGTAAAACTTATTTTTATCAAATCAAACCTTTCTTTAATTTTCCACATACATAATCGTACAGGTGTTTACAGTATTACAGAGTACAATCAGTAGTTAAATTCAAACTACTAAAAACGTTAAACACAACGCAGTGTAAAGCGAACCTGAGAAGAAAACTAATCCGGATATATCTCAATTTTCACGCTGAACTAACAACGTGCAACAAGAGAATAACTGACGACAGATGCTCTCTACGACCTTATGCAGTTTCCAACCAGCCGCCGAGATATTTCTAACACTTTCTGCATCTCGAAGTTGCTGGAAAGCAATATGAGGGTTGAATTACGTTTTCAGCTAAGACAGTGATCAGTGACATATATTCAATTACAATATCTACTACGGTGATACAAGAAGCGGACCAAAATAGTGTCAAATAGTCACCAAATTTGGGGACATTAGGCGATTTCTCACGAAGTTACCCAGATACCAATTTACTCAATATTATGTCGACTTGTCCCTGCATTCTTACTTTTCCGGCATAGCTTTCCTCTTGAGATTTTTCTTGTCATATTACACAGAAAAATACAATTATTTCCCATATAATTGCACTAAAATCATCTATCTATGTACGAAATTCGTAATAATACAAACTAATGCAAAAGAAAAATGGGAAAACATTGAATATAGCCGCATGAATGATTGATTGGGTCATTTTTAGGGCTGGTTGATTGCGGGAAGATACAGATGTTGTCCCGCTATTGACCTTAGCACGGAAGTATTGTCAATGAAATAATCTCGTTAAAACTTGCCAGTTTATTGGCGAATGAGATACAATTAACCTATAAGAAGTTAGCTAAATTTGAGATAAAGATTCAACCAGAGAAAAGAAGAATTTCCTGGATTAGTACTGATGCTTTAGAATCAGCAATTTCTTACGTGTTTGTTAAGTCGCAATGGATTTTGGTATGTAATAAAATTTATTTTATTCATCCGTATTTCCCAAACGCGTTTCCTTTAGAAGCAAAGAAGTAATTTGAGATTCCTTCTTCAAAATCAATAGTTTGTAGTAAGACACATTTCGTTTTATCTATAGGAGTCTTCGCTATTTTGCATTTATTTGCAATATACAGGATTTCGTTGAGAATATTGCAATTTTCTCTGCAGCAACCTTTTAATGGTAGATAGACAATTCTCCGGCTCTTGGCCTGGAGGATGAAATGAAGAGGGGTTTTTTTCTATGCTTACGATTTCTTGGAAAAGTTCGCAATGCAGACCGTTAAAACATCCGAATTGGTTGCGCATGCCCAAAGCGCTGACATCTGAAGTAGATAATCGGGCATTTTCCTCTCTTGTACGTTTTTACTTTGGCTGGTAGAGAAATTTCTGATATTAATGATGACATATTTAAAATCGATGTGAGAACTTGACACTTTTCAAGAAGAATGTCTGCTTCGGCTGGCTTTATGCTGAAATTTCATGAACCATTCAATTGCGATCTTTGATGCTGCTTTACTTCATTAGAATATTGCATAAATCAAATATTTCGCTGTGATGTTCTAAATATGTGCTACGTCTTAGTAAGATAGAAATGATGTCAAAAGTAATGACTTACTTGTTGGACGTGTTCCGAAGTTACTCTTTTCTGACTTTCTGAGTGCAATGTGAGTGGCACACTACACTCTATTGTAAGTATTGGCTCATCTCGATTGATTCGCTGGCTGTCAGAGATGACAGCTTTCCGATATTAAGTGATAAAAGTATAGCTTGATTCTGGATTAACGTTAAGATGTAATGCTTTTAAAGAACAATGCCAGCTTCGGCTGGTTTTCTACTGAAACTTCAAAAGCCAATCAAGTGCAATCATTAAAGTTGCTTTTTTTTTCTCGTTGGAAACTCGCATACGGCAATTGATGCTGATAATGTGAAGATGTGATGATTTCCCTATAGGATAGAAATGACTGGTGTTTATTGGACATGTTTCGAAGTTACTCTTTTCCGGGTTCAGTGTAACTGTAGACGCTAATGTCAGTATTGGCTCATCCTGATAAGCACTATTCATTCTCTTGCTCTGTTAAAACAATTTATGAGCACATATTTTTTGTTCAGAAAGAAGTCTAGATTCTAGAATGCAAATGTAACTGTTGATAGAGGTTTTCATTTTTTATCAGCTGTTTCCAATTTTTATTCAAACCGTGTATTTTCTATTTAACTCCTTATTTATAATGGTGAATTTGGCTTACTTTTAAATGTTTTGCTCAAGTCTTACTGACTGTTTTACTTTCTGCGAGATGAGGAAAAGAAATGTTTATACTTTAATGGATTAAGAGCCTGTATGAAGACATATAGAAATTACATACTTACCTAACGGCCACCATCCTTCATTCCATTTTCAGGGTCAGGCACGGCCTGGATGACGGCCAAAGTTGCCATCACCAGAGCCGCGAGGAAAAGTAGACTGCGTTTCAAAAGTTCCATTTCTTAAATACACGAATTTAATCCGTATGAATATCTTAGCTTGAAGATGTCCTTTTATAATGTAATTTAGTTATAAAAAATATGTAATATCATGCAGAGAAATGAAGCACACAGAAAGAACACGCATTAAGAAAACGAAATGATTTGCAAAATGCAAAGTGTATTTTGAAAATCCATTCTGTTTTTGAAATAAATTTCCTCGACTGAAGGACATTTTTAAATCTCAGCGGGCGTTTGTTGCCTATTTCGGTGATTCAGCATAGATTCATTGACTGATATCGGATTCTTTTTGTAGGTGGGTAAAATGCAGAATCATCTGATATAAATGGGAAACTCACAATTCTTTGACTCACGTTGTATATGTCTTTCTTAATTAAAAAATTTTTAAAACTGCGTATGGGACTAATCCTAAATTTTCTCGAATCTGGATCCTAAATAAATATCGAATCTCTTCAAAATTTCGAATCTCTGAAACTAAGAAAAAACATTTTTACTCAATATTAAGAAACTTTAACTGAAACAAAATTTGGAACCCACCATATTTGATAAACCATATTTAATGAGAAACAAATTGAAGAACGCTTTTTAAGTACACTTGTGTTTACTAAGAAGATATGAATGAAATTTAATAAGATCGCTACGTAACTAAAACACTTGAATCTTGACAATCATTTGATCAGTGTAATTTGACAAATCTGTATCAATAATAGTCGAAAATATTTCCATTTTAAATAAATTTTTAAAATCAAAGCAAATGCGAAGGGGAAATGGTGACTTCAAGAATTACATAGATCAGCTGTAAGGATTTTAAGTTCACTAACGTTTATTTTATTTTAAAACTTTACTTTCATCTCTTATTTTCTACTTACGGCCAGAATTAACGCGTGAATATGTTTATGCAAATTGTACTTGCTAACGCTTAAGTATTTAAGTTGTGGCTTTTTGCCAAGAGTAGAGAGTAAAAGGAAGGAAAGAGAACCCTCTTGCTACGAGTCTTCACGCGAGCTTGCCATCAGTTACTGTCCGCCTTTAAGGCCAGATGTTTAACCGTCTTGAAAGTTAAAGACGTATAGTACTTTTCCGCACTTTGCGTACTACAGACGTAGTAATTTAAAATTTCAGTCTTAGTGCTAGTAATCAGTGTGAAATGTTAAAAGTTAGCTCTTATTTAAATTTCAGTTAGTTAGTAGTCTTATATTCTTTTACGTTCAGGCTACAAGTGGTTGGTCTTTGTATCTCGAAGAGCGTAACGACTCTAAAATCGATAAGCAAATAAAGGGGAATTTGAACCCTTCTTATCTTTGTGTTATCTTCTACACACGCACGAACATAGCTTTTAGTAAGCTCCCAGTTCCTACTCAGGACTCCAGTTATGTTTGCGAAATCAACAAGAAGAAATACCAGTCCTGATAGCGGCGCCCGAAGGAGAAGACCCACGGCCGACTTTCAGGGGGAAGCTGATGAACCCGTGGTATCGGCCCAAAATTCAGAAATGCCAGCTGCCACCCTAGAAGGATTCGGGTACATCGTCCAGGCCATGCGAGCATAAATGAAGCCAAGCAGCGAGCTTCGATGGGAATTCAGCGATGAATAACTTTTTGGAAAAATTAGATGACCACTTTATGCTCTATCGAGTCCACGAGTGTTCCAAAAAGTGACTTTGGCTACTTGCGCGTTGAGGGGTCAAGCGCTTAGTTGGTTCAAGTACATCGGAAAAAATCTCTTGGGCCAACCGGGAAGTCCTAACTACATTTATGAAAATTTCAAGATCTCCTTAGTAAAGGCCTTCCCAGTAGTAAATCGGGCGAAATTAGAAGCGGAACACTTCAGCACATACCAGCAAAGAATTGAGGAACTCTGAAGCTTCCTTTAAGAAGAATACAATTATTTAAGCTTTTGTATGGAAGCCGGCCGGATCCTGAAATCATACAAGTCATTTTACCTAGGTTATTTCCCCAGGTACAAGACTTTGTCGAATTAAGGAATCCGATGACCTTGGAAAAGTTATTTGAGCTCGCGATCCAGTTTGAAAGCAGAAGAACGGCGGACATTGAAAGAAGATACCAGTACGAGCAATGAAGCCAATCTGGTGCGCCAAGGCCACAGCAGAGGCAAGACCGCTGCTACGGAAGCAAGTTGAATCAGTGGTCAAAGAAACCTGAATATTCAAATACAACCAGCGAACGTCGACAGTTCAAGAATAAGCCAGACAAAAAGTTTGAAGGCCAGCGGAAAGGCGCGGAAAAGAAGAAATGAGATTTAAACTGAAACAGATTTCTGGCTGACGGGAGGGTACGGAAATCCGAAGGCCAAGAAAATCCCTCTACCATTAAGTTACAATACAGTTGTTGTGAAAAATTTAGTTCTTCCGAAGATTGAAGTGTTAAGTGAGCAATATTCGAGACACCGAACTCCTGGATACAGGAGCTCAGTGTAGCTTTGTGGCAGAAGAATTTTTTTAAAAATAATTTCGTGAGTATTGAATTTACAGTTCGATATTACGACGGTTATAGCAGCCCAGGGGGAAAAGTGCAAATGTATAGGTAAAGTACCACTGTATATTCGCATTAAGGAAGAGCAGGTAAAAATTATGTTCCTTACTGTAAGAAATTTTCAAGCAAATATAATATTGGGAGTAGATTTTCTTTCAGCGTCCGAAGCAGCACTAGATTTCAGTCAACTATCTCTTAAGCTGAGAATGAAACTGGTGCCCGAAGTGAAAGCGGATCCCCCCACATTGAATCTCGAAATCTGCCAACTGAAGAGCAAGAAAAACTACGCCAAGTGGTAAGTGAATTTTCTACTTTGTTCAGTGATATTCCCGGATTCATGCACGTGACTAACCATGAAATAAATACGAGAGATTCATAGCCAGTTCGCGCCAAGGCTTACCACTATGACAAATCAAAGGAAAAAATATAGAATGGCATATTAAGGATATGCCAAGTAAAAAGATTATCACGCCCATCTTCAGTAGTTTTGCGAGCCCGGTTGTTTTATGTAAGAAGAATAATGATTACCAGGTTACACACCCAAAAAGGTGGCCTTTTGCAATTCATTACCGCAAACTGAATAGCGTTATTAAGTATACGGTTTATCCATTACCCATTATTGAGGAAATCTTGCGAAACATAACTTCCAATAAATATATGACGACATTAGATTTAACATCGGAGTATTTTCAAATAGGCGTCAAAGACCTCTTTCATAACTAAGTCTGGCACTAACGCATTCTTGCGTATGCCGTTTGGCCTGTGAGTCGCGCCAGCAACATTTAAAAGTTGTATGGATATTGCTTTAAGACCCATCCTCGGGAAAAACACATTCGTTTATTTGGATAGCATTATTGTTACTAGTTTAGAACAACATATTAAAGACTTAAAAAAGTATTTTCATTGTTAAATGAGGCCGGTCTAAAGGTTAATACTGAAAAGTGCAAATGTTCGGCAAAGGAATTACGTTATTTGGAATATAAAATTTCCCAGAAAGGAATCGAAACCGACAAATCAAAAATAATTGCAATTCAGAATTATCCGCCGCCTAATACGGCGAAGAAACTAGCTTCTTTTCTAGGGCTCTGCTCATACCATAGGTCCTTTATAAAGGATTTATAAATAATAACCGAACCGCTATTAAAGTTAAAAAGAAAGAAGGCAAGATTTTCTTGGACGGTCGAAGCTAACGCCGCTTTTGAAAAATTAAAACAAGCGTTAACACAAGCCCCAGTTTTGAAATTTCCCGAAAATAATAACAATTTAGAAATCGCAGCCGATGCCTCGAATTATGCCATAGGGGCAGTTCTTTCCCAAAATAGGCAGCCCGTGGCAATCTTTAGTAGTACTTTAAATGATACTCAAAGAAATTATTCAGCAACAGAAAGGGAAACACTTGCAGCTGTTAGTAGCACAGAAGTTCTCCAGTAACGGTCTGATCTGATCATGCGGTGGTCGCTAGATTATATTCAGGAAAGAATCTATCGACGAGATTAATAAGATGGGCTCTTAAATTACAAGAATATAATTTGATAATTAAACACACGCTTGGGAAGGAAAATGTTGTAGCAGATGCTCTGTCAAGTATCAAGATAGATGAAGAAGGGAATAGTGTTAAAGTGGCAATGCTCACATCCCAGATGATACATTCCCATGAGACCGTAATAACGGAACCGGGCAAGGATCCGGGGATTTAAAAACATATATGATTATTTAAGAGATCCTAAAAACTTTAGCCACCAAGATATTGTGGCGATAAGAAATAGGGCGGCCCATTACGAACTGATAGATGGTCTGTTATTTTATGCGAAAACTACGAATAATAACAATGAAATACGACCTGTTATTCCAGCTAGTCTTAGATTAAATACATTACATGAATTGCACGATTCGCACCTGGCACCTCATGATGGTATTCGGAAAACCATCCAACGCGTGAGCAAAGCAGTTTATTTTCCTGAACTGCAAAACTTAACAAGGGCGTATGTTCAGTCTAGCCCAACGTGCCAGGTAGTTAATTATGTTAATTTCCGCCCGACCGGGTTTCTAAATAACATTAAATCAGGATTTCGAAATGAAATAATTGGCGTCGATTTATTGGGCCCTTTCCCGAAAAGTCAGTTAAATAAAAGTCAGTATCTCCTTGTTATGGTTGACCATTTTAGTACATGGACCGAGATTGTTTCCCTAAAACGAGCCTCTGCGAAATTAGTTACTGATTCTATTTTAAATAAATATATTTTAAAATATGGGACGCCTCTAAAAGTTATATCGGATAATGGTCCTCAGTTTATAAGCAATATTTTGGAAGACATGTGTCAAAAACTGGGCATACGTCATTTAAAAATGGTCCCGTATCGGCCGCAATCAAATATAGCGGAACGGGTCAACAGAAACATAGTTAAAATTATTCGTAGTTATGTTAAAAATTTTCATAAAAGCTAGGAAAACTATGTCAATGAATTAGCTTGCGCCCTTAGTACCGCCAAACAAGACACGACAGGCAAAACTCCTGCTGAGTTATTTTTAGGTAGGAAGATTATAACCCCACTGGACAAATTGTTTTATATTAAAAAAAAACCCTGAATTCCAAATGGCGGATATACAAAAGTTTATTAAAGAGGCAAAAGAAAACACGGAAGTATCACAGAGGAAACAGAAAATGCATTATGACATGAAAAGACGGGAAGTAAAGTATAATGGGGTATGAAGTACTTAAGCTGAAGCACTCACTCTATTTAGCGGTGGAAGACAAAGTGGCAAAATTTTGCCCACGGTTTGAAGGACCGCTTTCTATTGACAAAATAACCCAGGCAGTGGTGATTTTACAAGCTAAGAATGGAGAAAAAATTACGGCGAATATCGATCAAATTAAGCCGTATTACAATCGAAATAACATGAGAATATTTCAAGATCATTTTCAGGATCCGGCACGGCAGGCACCATCTCAACACATGGCACAGCAACAATGACCGCCAGAGTCAGCCATAAGTAAAGACACGAACAAGAAAAGAAAAGTCCCCCACGCCGATGGAACACCGGAGATGACAAGAAAAGGAAGATATTCCGCCGACCAAAAAAGAGATGTCACCGGCTCCAACAGGAGGAAGACGGAAATTCTAACAGTACGAAAAAGGCGAGAAGAAATGGCCACCACAGTCAAGGCACCTGTGAGAAAAGAAATAGTGAAGCCTCAGAAAGGAGTCTACGCAGCAAGTGTCGAAGAATTGACCCGTTAAAGCCAGCTGCAGACTCAAGGCAACAAAAGTTCTAACAGGAAACCGCCAGAACTTGACAACAACCGAAGAGAAATGTCCCGACGCCCCTAAGGACAGCACCTATTAAGCGACCCAGAAATCAACCAACGGAGAGGAAGGAGTTCTTCAAGAAGCATCAAGCACCCCCAAAAAGGAAGCGGACTGAGGAGGAAACTGAGGGTCGGACCCAGACAAGGCGTAGGATCAATCAAACCATGGTCTTTGCTACCTTCCAGGAGTGGGCGGCTAAACGGATGTCTGAATATCAAAAAGATAGGTAAAACTTTATGTTACTTTGAAACTTTAATTTTCGTTGTTACTGCAAGTGGCAGAATTTAAGAAAACGTTTTACCTCATGTGAAGTCTACCTTTATCGCCAAAAAGGCGAGAAATGAGTTTTACCTATTTGTTACTATGCTTTTCAACTACTCGCGAGTAATCTAATATTATTGTATAATAGTAAAGTGTAAATACTTCAGTATTGTAAAAGATTTTGTAACTGTATATAAAAAGTACCTTAGGAACATTCTACAAATATTGTATAAAGTTTTATTCAAAAGATTCTGGTAAGAAAAGACATTTTAGTCTGAAGGACTTGTGAAATATACTTGTTAAATGTATAAGAAACAGCACTTGCTTTCAGTAGGAGAAAGTTAACTGTATATTTTGAAATGTGTAGAACTAATGGCAGGTTAATGTGGTCTTATATCCATGTGAACTGTTTCGTTAAAATTTAAGTACAGTGATGTGTTAAATGTGAAAGAATTATATGAATGTAAAAGTTTGAAACCTCTGAGTTAAAAGAATGTGACTGCATAAGTGCAACTTAACGCATGGTGAATATGTGCTCAATTTGAATGAATGAATGTAGATGCTGCACTGCAGAGTTAGCCACTTATTTTTAGTACCTCAGGGTTCAGAGATGAACGTAAGGTGTGTTCTGAGGTCTTATTATGTTGAATTTTAACACTTTAGTGTTTTGATTGTAGGCTGTAGCGTTCAACACATGTACATAGACACGCCCGTGATTTGTTTAAATCGGTGCTGTCTAAATGCTAGCTTTCTCACTGATGCTTATAAGTCTCCCGTTCTAATTTTAATACTTGACGTAAATTACTTTCTACTTAGAACGAAAAAAATCACAAGGATTGCAAAAAAACTGTTTGAAATTCAATAAAATCTAGGTACACGAAAATGCGCAAATTGTAACTATACGATGTGGTAAAACCTAGGACATTAATGGAAGTTTCAACGGTATTTTACGCAAATTATATCCAAAGACACTTTTCTGAGCCTCCGAACGTCAATATAGTCAGCGTAATTTTATCTAATTTTAATACGTTTCATAGTCTTATTCTGAAGCTGTATGGCGACCGTGATAAATCATAACGTCACGTTGTTGACAAGGCCTCAGTTATTTTACGTCTTGCTTACTCCATTTATTCTAACCTCCGTCGTGACAAAGAACGGAGACACCTGTTGACTAAAATTGTCCCTCGCCTACCACTATCTGTAGAGCTGGCATCTTCCTCGAGCCTATATGAGGTGTCATCGGGCGTTCTTTTTAAATATTATTTGGTTATACTGCCAAGCAAGACCTGTTGATTTAATTGCATTTGCTATTTCCGAGAACAGCTTGATACTAAGCTGACGTTTGAACAGAACATATGCAGTATATGTACCCCAACACTTATAAACCCATAAATCCCATTTAGGTGCCTATAAGGAATGCAGTTATTCAAACACATCTATAAAGTGAATAAAACACAAATACATAAATCATATGGGCACATAAGACATATATCAACACTAGCAATTCAATGGTAGAGGTATCACATGGTGCAAAAGATAAGACATAATATTTGCAAAATAACGGTTAGCAGTTCATGCAGATATAAGTAGATTTAACTACCACATGGGAAAACACACATACACTGGCACACAGAACGCGACAAACTTAGTGAAAATACGATACAATAAATTAAATCTAAATTATGATGCAGGTGGATGTTAAAATTGGCGTATGATGCTGATATTAGGAATCTAAGAAATGCGAAAGGGGAAATAATCTCGGGTATTTAACGGTAAAACGCATAAAACTAGCAGTTACAAGAATACTGTGACATGAATTTGTAATTAATTACACGCAAGACTCAAAAGCACACATGCCACTCATGAAGACAGAGCACTATCACATATAACACATAGAGAGAACAAAAATATGCACATATGCATTTGTCAAGCCATGTACACATAATACAGAAAAGGGCCAAAATGATGTGCTATTGCAGATAACCAGATTACAGTCTGAAATTTAATTGTCCAGCTGGATAATAGTACTACATTTGCTATACAGTGGTAACAATCTCTTGCTTGAAGAGATTAGAACGTTGGTCATGTTTAATGACTATCGTAGTAAAACCGTAGTTTTGAGGACAGAACGATTGCATGCGAATATGCAAAGAGCGGGCAGACACTTTCATAGTTATCTGGATCGCCATGTTGTCCGCAGAGTTATGTAGCTGTACCTGCGTTTGCAAACCTGAAGTAGTAAGAAAGAAAAGGACTATGGCCACGATGTAACGAGTAACTTGCGAAACTGAGTAGAATCGGGACGTGGTGGAGGAATATAGTCGTATGTGCTGTTGGGGTTATTTTAATTTCCTAATGGTTATTTTTAATTTTGAAACGCTTTCCTTTATTTTCTTGTTTCCCACCATCAGTTTCCTGCCATAATGAGTTTTCAGTATCGCGTTATCCATAAATGAGTCAGTATTTATGGGAAGTTTCAGTCACTGCAGTAGATCTCAGAAGTTCTCTCTAGAATATGTTCGGCCTTCTGGCTGCGTCGTTGTTTTAAGCCACTCTTAAAAGTTCGGCCTTTTTTGTTTGTTAGTTTTCGTTGGTAAGGTTTAAGTAAGGTACAAGTTAGTTATTTCGGTTTGCTATTTCTGTACAGCTTTGGCTAAATTTTAGTTAGTTAGAATTAGTTTAGTTGCTTATTTTCTATCTTAAGTTAAAGTCCAGGAGAGGCCAACTATATTTCTTGAGTTAAAAATAAGAGCATAATTTAACACTTCCTTGGACTTTGTTCTTGTAGTTATCAGAATACTGTATTGAATAATAGAATGAATAATAGTACTCTTCACCAAGATTTGAAGCTGCTAAAGACAATCAATTTAACTTGAATCCCGTAGTGCGTCTTCCCTCTCGCTGGTGTTTCATTCACTCTGCCAATTTTTAACAGATTCCATTGCAATTTGCGCCTTCAGAAAGGAGCGTGGGGCTAGCAAGAGGTGCTGGTATGTAATACAGTTGCTAGATGTTTTCTTGGTTAATGCATCAGCTAATTCATTGGCCTCAAATCTTACGTGTACTCTGATCCAGTGGAGAAAGGTATGGAGAATTGGTTGCATCTTGGTCATCTCCAAATATTTTTGATAAATAGTGACATATGATGAGGATTACAAATAGCGTGCAACACAGATAGACCGTCAGCATTTACGGAGGTTTAATAAAAGTGCATTTCTACAGCATAGGCGATTGCTTGTTGTATTGCAAACGCCTCCGCCTGAAAGTCACTATTATGTTCGGAGAGGTGGCTTTTCCAAATATAAAAAATGCTTACGTCTTCCGTGTGAAGGAAGAAGCATCTTAATCCGACAGCGTTTTTTAGCTGTCTGTAAGGATGGAGGGCAAGGTGTGGTTATGCTTGCTTCCTTTAATATATTCTCTTAAACCCATGCCCTTGTCTTCGGAATGAACATGCGAGGCGCTCACATGTTTCTCGAACTCATCTGAGCTATGGGTATGTCCGTTGGGTATTTCTTGATAGAGATGAAGTAACTTCTATATTGCTGCTTCCTGTTTTAGTGTTTATGCATAGAGGAAGTAATACCGCTAAGATATTAATAGCATCTGCAGATACAGTGCGGTATACCTTGGCTATTGTCAAAGCGAATCGGCGTTTAGGTTTAAAAGCTAAACGCTTTTGGTATTTCGGCTACCTTTATAAGGCCACGACTGCAGCAACATGCGTGACTATCTTCTGTACTACAGTAGTAGAGAGAATATTTTGAAAACATGAATTTCTGTCCACTGTAGAGGCATTAGGTATTTATGAAGCAGGAGACGTAAAAAATGAGCACTGCCCTGTCCGGGAATCGAACCACGGACCTCTCGAATACGCGTCGAGCGTGCTCACCACTACACCACAAAGGCATGCTAAGAAAGCGGGAGAAATATCTTGTAATTTGCCCCGTTTGGTGTTCCGAAGCATGTATAACGTGAACAGGAGAACTTCCTTTAAAACGACATTCATGAATTCATCACTTTCCATAGGCAGACTGCCCTTGCGTGGTTTATTTTCATCAAATAAATATAAAAATACAGTCCCTTGTATGCTCCATTATATTATTTTATGCGAATGGCATTTTTTTCAGGAACCTCTTTATTATGTAAAATTAAAATTTGGTATGTTTGAATTTTTATTTTCAGAGATTCAAAATTTTGCAACTATCTGCCTATCTCTATTTGTTTATGTTTTTATAACAGTTAACTAGCAACCTATGTCAGATGGATCGGCGGTTTCACATCACTAATAATAATACCACGCTTAGCAAAATTATTCCTCTACTAACTTTAATGCATTAGTTCTTCCTTTTATGTCAGAGTACTAATTGTTGATCCGAATCTGCTATTGTTTATTCTTATGAAAAACTATGTTAGCATATCTTATTACTTTCTCCTTCTCTATTTCAAATTAATTGAAGCTCTCATAAAATACAAAAAATCCATTCTTTGTTTATTAAATTTTCTAAATATCATTGAGATCATCGACAATCTTCTCAATTTGAATAGTTGCTGAAAGTTTTAATGTATGCATCATCGATTGTTTTGCCTTTCCAATTCTTCAATCATGGGTCTGATATAAATGATATCTGTATCATGCTTATACAGTAAACCCTCACTAACACGAATCTCAAGGGACTAAAAAATCCAATGTTCGTGTTAAAAAATCGTGTTAACTGTGGACTCAAATTTTATTTTTCGAATAGTTTTTGCTATGCATTAACCATCTAGAGTACATAGGTACACTGCGGGAAAAAAAGGACAGTTCTGTATCTCCCCTTCTACTGGGACGATTGGCGAAATTCAAATTGCGTTTTTCATGCCTCGAAAGCGTGACTTAGGATATATTTTAGATTTATATATAGCCTTGTTCTAACACAAGTATTTTGACACAAAATCGGACTTTTTCTGAAATGGCAAGCCAATGCTTTTCCATATTTCCATTCACCAACACAAGTTATGCCTAAATGTTAAATTTTGTCAAATTTGGTGCGAAATTTACGAAGAAATTCAAAAATTTATCTTGGCGCATTTTTTTCAGTTTCCGCCAAGAATAATTCACTTGGCGAACTTCTTAATTTATAGCAACCTATTTTCCTTTCCTTTTCTTCATTGTAGACAAGCAGAAAAATGTCATCATTCCTATTTTCGAATAATTTTATCAAAGTGCATAAAGCGCATTCGGTGTTATTATCGCTTATAACAAATATACCAAACTTCAAAACGTGCCAATGTGTAATTTCACATATATCTCAGGAAAATTTGAATAAAAAACTCTAATTTTTTGCAGGTATGCCTAGAAATACATCTACTTCAAGATGATGTTAAAAATTTGATAGGTTATAATTAAAATTTTTTTCGAAAAATTTATAAAAATTATTTAAAAATACAATTTTAAAGATAAATCATAAATAATGCGCGAATTTTATTTGGAATGAATCTAAACTTCGTGAAAGGAATAATTAAATACGTTTAATAAAGAAAGAGATATTAACAAATATATATGAATTTCAATCAATATTGAGGCGCTAAAATTTTGAGAGCTAATGTTTTAAGAATTACTCGTGCGAGTTTTACAAAACTTGGCATAATTTGAGTCGTAGAATTGAAACATGGAAAAAATTGGTATGTCATTTCAGAAAAAGTCCGATTTTGAGTCAAAATACCTATATTAGAACAATGCTATATATAAATCTAACACATATCCTAAGTCGCGCTTTTGTTATGTAGTGATTTTTGGTTAGTTTAGAATTATGGATTAATGTGTAGTTAATTGCAGTTATTTGTTAATTAATTATTGAGTGAGTAAATTATATGCATTAATTTATGCTTATTCTAAATTTTTTCTTCACGAATTGTATTGCTTATGTTATTAAATCAATTATTTGTATGCGAGTTAAAAAGAGTTCTCGTGCTTACGTTACGCGTTCGTCAGTATTAGCTTCGGGAGAAGGAGACAATGGGAAATCGGTTGTTTCGTAATATTTTAAATTTAAAAATACTTCCTTTTTATTCACATGGTTGAAATTTATACCTCTTAAAGAGAAAAAATTTACCCTTCTTATGAACCTACTTTCATGACTGTACGTCGCCCCGTTGGAGAATTATGCCCATTTAATTGCTAAAATTGTTGAATTTCGTGTCTAAAAATTTATTCTGCTATAAGCGTCGTTTCGGAGCACTTTTTCGTCAAGGTCATGTACTGCGTCCGGTTGCGTGGTAGGGTTGTCGCATTCTTTCCCTCACCCCTCCTTGTTGGCGAAGGGGGTGGCGAGGGTGGAATTTTTTTTGGTGTGAAGAAGGAAAAACTAAGTTTTCGCAGCACTGTTTTGTGTTTGGCGAGATTTGCATACTAATTCACCAAATTTGGTGATTTTCGAAAATTCTGGATTCTGGACGATTGAAATCGTCATGCAAGGCCATGCTCAGCCCTTTTTGCCTTGGATTCGCAGCTGTAGAAGCACGTTATTTTTTCTTCCTCTGGAAGAGCCGGAGATGGGAAATAAGATAAAGATGAACATCTAAAAAAACACTTGAAGTTTACTCCTCCGCACTTTACCATCCCCGTGTTGGAGTCGAGAATGTTGTTTTTTCCTCATCGAATTACTACGTTGTCACCATAGTGGATGCAACTTGAATCCCGCTATCCGGATCCTGCCTGATCGGTCACTTAGATCCGAGTACTACCATCAACTCGCCTGGATGAGAATAGACGGAAAAGGGAGGAACCTTTAGGAGCTCTTGTTTTGCTGCACGAATGCACTTTACCATCTTCATAGTGTCTGATCCAAGTGTCCAGATTTCTCGCCGGACTCCCTCGTTCAACATCTGCGAAGGACTGGTCGTCGGCAGAGCCTTGTTCAACACCTGTTATGAATGGGACATCCGGAAAAAAAAATCTATAAGATGAGTTAATGCTTAATTAAATTTTCAATTCTTCCCTTCAAGTGAGTTCAACCTTTTGATTGTTAATTTCACCTGAAATTTAGTACAGCTTGCGACTTAAATTCCGTGAACATGTTTCCTAAGTAATATGGTAAATTAAAATTTTTAAGAGATTTGATTATTTGAAGTAAATTTTCCAGTGATGAATTATTAATGTAAGGAGTAATTATATGTGTATTTAATTTCCAATTAAATTCTATTTAACTTTTAGTCAAGGGTTTTTCTGCTGGATCTTAAATCCAGGCTGTGTATTTAAGCAACTGCTGCACTATTAATCTATTTAGGACTTTTAACTTTAACTTGGAATGTAATTAAAATTTATATATAATGAATTAAGACAGGATATTAAATTTGTTAACTTATCTAAATTTTACCTTTTTACTTTAAGTTGTTACTATTTTTGGTTGAGAATTAACTTTAACTTTTGCAAATTAAGGAACGATTAAAAATTTAAATTCTACTTTACCTTTAATTGAGTAATTGAATGTAGGAATAAATGTAATCATTTTTCTCCAACGGGTCTACTTGAATATGTAATATTTTCTAACTGCCTAAGGGATTTGCTAAATTTATGTATGTAATTTTTACCTGAGTAAATTAAGAAATTTCTTGAACTAAGTAATCTCTATCAATATTGGTAAAGACACCATGCTCGGTGATTCATTAAATTCCTGTGTATTTTTATGCTGGCCAGCAGAGTTTGATAACTGCATATGAAAATTTAATATTAATTTTTACGGTGTAAATTTTTGATTAATTCATCTCGGTGCATATTTGAAATTAGCAATATATATATTATAATTCTAAATGCATTATTTTAAATAGTTGTCACCTGAACACACCATAGATCTAGAAATTTAAGTTGAAAGATTGAGTGTCTTCCTTTAATGCTGCAATAAATATCCTTGGTTATATATATATATTTGATTCAGAGTTTTTCTTATGATGACTTGTGTGAATGTTCTTAACACCAGTACTCCTGCTTGGTCTTAGGGGTTGTTCGGGTTAGTTATACACAACGCAAATGAATTTTGGTTTTGATATTATTGTAGGCAAATTATTGTAACAGTTAGTATTTAACATTTGGTACCACAACATCTGGTGCCGCGAAAAGTAGCACATAACAACTGGTGCCGTGACCAGGATTTCGAGCTCACGGCCTGGTCGGAGTACTTGTGTTTAATGATATTTCCTTTGATTTCATGTATCTATGTTTAGACTTGATACTTTAACCCCTGCTTTGTGAGTTTCAGTAACAGGTCTATGCATTGATCTTGTGCTTATTTTATCAGTGAATTTATCTTGTGCATTGATTCAGTATAGGGTGCATAACAAATTTCTACTTTGCACACATGATCTTTGGACTCTAAAGTGAAAACAACACAAACACTAACACGCAGTTAGATTTTAAGTGAAGATTTTGAACTGTTGTATGTGACATTATTCACTGTGGATTAGATTTTTACACACATGCTGTTTTAATTTTTATGATAATTGTTTACATTGTGTGCTCATATACAGGAATAGTGAATTTCTACCCAATTGTTACCTTATGCCA
>KK112656.1:298510-310022 GCA_000611955.2 Stegodyphus mimosarum
CTGCTGGATCTTAAATCCAGGCTGTGTATTTAAGCAATTGTTGCACTAGTAATCTATTTAGGATTTTTAACCTTAACTTGGAATGTAATTAAAATTTATATATAATGGATTAAGACAGGTTATTAAATTTGTAAACTTATCTAAATTTTACCTTTTTACTTTAAGTTGTTACTATTTTTGGTTGAGAATTAACTTTAACTTTTGCAAATTAAGGAACGATTAAAAATTTAAATTCTACTTTACCTTTAATTGAGTAATTGAATGTAGGGTTAAATGTAATCATTTTTCTCCAACGGGTCTACTTGAGTATGTAATATTTTTCTAACTGCCGAAGGGATTTGCTAAATTTATGTATGTAATTTTTACCTGAGTAAATTAAGAAATTTCTTGAACTAAGTAATCTCTATCAATATTGGTAAAGACACCATGCTCAGTGATTCATTAAATTCCTGTGTATTTGTATGCTGGCCAGCAGAGTTTTGATAACTGCATATGAAATTTTAATATTAATTTTTACGGTGTAAATTTTTGATAAATTCATCTCGGTGCATATTTGAAACTAACAATATATATTATAATTCTAAATGCATTATTTTAATTAGTTGTTACTTGAACACTCCATAGATCTAGAAATTTAAGTTGAAAGATGAGTGTCTTCCTTAAATGCTGCAATAAATATCCTTGGTTATATATATATAATTGATTCAGAGTTTTTCTTATGATGACTTGTGTGAATGTTCTTAACACCAGTACTCCTGCTTGGTCTTAGGGGTTGTTCGGGTTAGTTATACACAACGCAAATGAATTTTGGTTTTGATATTATTGTAGGCAAATTATTGTAACAGTTAGTATTTAACATTTGGTACCACAACATCTGGTGCCGCGAAAAGTAGCACATAACACTTTCGAGATATGTAAAACGTAAGTTGAATTTCGTCGATCGGTCCAGCAGAACGAGAGGTATAGGACTGTCCTTATTTTTTTGGCGCAGTGTACATAGGTTAAATAGTATATTATGTATGTCATCATACAAAAACACCACAGTATATTAATAAGTGTACTGTAACATGAAAATGTGTACCACATATCACTTTCTGGAGAAACGTTCCGATGTACTCGCCTTTTGCGCTGTCCCAGATGAGATTTCTGGCCAGCTGTACTCATTACTTTCGTAAAACTAGTGATCAATTTACATGTTGCAGAGATAGGTTCTAAAGTGCTCAAGGCATGTAACATTTCCTGGCGAGAGAGTGGATAATATTTCTCTCACTCTCTGATGATAACATTACTTGCACGTCAACTGCTTTTGTGCATCAGATTCCTTGAGCACACACCGTATCATCATCATTTCCAATAACAAACTCCACAAAACTAAAAACAAGGTTTTGCAAAATATCCTATTCATCTGGTGAAGTTGTCACCCTCTAACTCGTCAACAGGCTGCGCGTCTTTTTGTTTCCAGGCTCTGTTAAATAGTATTATTATACGTTGCAATGACAAGGATTTCCAGAATGCAGCAATATCTTTTATTACATCAAGCATTCTCCAAGTTAGCGTTTCTCTCTTCTTTTCACCAGCGCGAATTGCAGTTGTCACAGGTGGCTTGCGATAAAACCTCTTCATAACAGCAATAACGCCTCGATCCAAAGGTTGAAGACGACTTATCTCATTTGGGGGAGGAGACGAGAACCTTTACACTAGTTAAGCTCAGATCATGTATGTTATGAGGTGTACACTTGTCCAATGTAATAAGAACATACCTATTCTGAGCAACCATTCTACTATTAAAACGAAAAAGCCACTTACGAAATGATGAGCAGTCGATCCAAGCTTTCTTATAGTTAGAGCAGATGTGAGGTATAGTACTGTTTATGTTCTAAAAACAACATTGTTTCTCTAATTTACCGATCACCTAAAAACGGTATTTATCCCTTCCATCTGAATTACATACAAGGACAGCAGTTAAACATTGTTTACTGTGTGTTCCGCCATGGCACTTGTAACTTTTTATTCCTAGAGTACGACTTGAAAAAAGACTATAAAAAATTCAATTTCGTCCCTTATAAATCTGGCACGAGACATACTTTTCCTTCATTCGGTTAAATTCATGCCACTATTTGCTTACTCTTTCTTCATCAACGTAATTTGCTTCACCACAAGTCACTAATGATGAAATTGAGTGTCTTGTTTCGGTACCAGTAAAGCAAATCAGCAGAACCACTGAAATCTTGAATGGCTAAATTTTTTGCAATCTCGGTTGGTTTTTGACTGAAATATAGGTACACTTAAATTTACATCGGAAGCGCGCATATGGTTGAACCATTCCAGAAGTAAAGTTCCAAAAACTTGCCGATCGCGCTGGAGCACGATTAAAATTAGTCGTACTAGCTAACTTTTTTTTTCAAAAAAAATCTTTCTAAAAAACATTTTTTCTAAAAAAAAGCACATTTGAACATAGAATTGTATTTCTTGATGGAAGCTCATTTTTGAAGCGATGATCGAGATTTTCGAGTAATATTACTTCTGCTGGGTATTTTTAAAGAATAGTGTGTTCTGTGAGCTTTTCAAATAAATGTGATGAAAGATTTCTGAACCCAGCCCTAGCAGAGAAACATCAAGGGAAAAAATATATAAAGCTTTGAAAGTTCGTGTTAAATGAAAACATTTAATGGTGCAACCGACTAAAAAAGAGTCCATTATTCGTGCTAACCGAAATTCGCGTTAACTGATAAAACTTCCTTCCGATATCTCGTCAACCGATAAACTTTGAGATTATAT
Organism: Stegodyphus mimosarum; assembly: GCA_000611955.2. NCBI lineage: Eukaryota > Metazoa > Arthropoda > Arachnida > Araneae > Eresidae > Stegodyphus > Stegodyphus mimosarum. The sequence goes on from KK112656.1 coordinate 301,289, forward strand.
ACATGGCTGCCGAGACCAAAATTTTTTCCATTGTACTCTTTAAACGAGATTGTGCTAAGGGGTTATCTTCTGCTAATAATTTACTATCAAGAAATCTCAATAGGCTACTATATGTGGACTAGATTAACAGATTTTTTACACTCGCGAAAGACATCGTAAAGTAACAGATGCCTCATTTCAGAATATTCTGTCATCAGCTAGCTCCAAAAATTGCCATTCAATTGCAAATACCAAGGATTGTAAGTACATCTTTCACATGCTCCAAAATCTAAAATTAGCTAATTATCTAAAATTATGTATCTGTTTTTTTACACATAATACACTCATTGCCATAAAAATTTACGCACCAGGAAAGAGCTGTCAGAATGAAACGAAATTTTGCATATGTAAGTACTACTTTGATATAAGTAAGTGATTAGAAAAATCAAAGGGAAAAGTATCTTTTATTGCAGAAAAAGTACACAAACATGAAAGGAAGTTTGAAACGCACCTCTAGTTCGGCCAGTCTCGCAGGCTGTCCAACTTGCCGTCATAAAAGATCCCAGATATGCTCGATTGGTGACAAATCTAGGGATCGAGCAGACCAGGCAAGGGTGTTGATGTGGAAACAGAGAGATCCGTGCTGTGTGTGGCCGAGCATTCTCTTGTTGAAAATAGGCTAATGGGAGCCCTCCATGAGTGGCAACACATGTGGCTGAAGGATGCCATGGACGTACCGCTGACCTGTCATCGTGCCAATGATCAATATTTGCGGTGATCGTGTATCGTAAGCAATGACACCCCTTACCATCACACCAACTGTGGGAACGGTGTGTCGCTGTAAAGCGAAGGCAGGATTGAGGCGTTCACCACGGGGCCTCTACACACAAACCCGATTGTCATCACTAGTCAAACTAAATCTAGATTCGTCGCTGAAGACGACCTGGTTCCATTACGTTAAAGTCCAATCCTGTCGTGTGCGACACCACTCCAAACGGAGGCGTGGGTGGGTGGTTGTCGTTGGCAGCTCACGCAATGGGCGCCGCGATACCAGACGGCCTTCAACCACGCACCTTGCGATGGTTCGGGAAGACACAGGGGCCCGCAATGAAGATGTTGCCTGTGTGTGGATAGCGGCCAATGAGGCAATTGGGTCTACGCATGAGTGCCGTATAATGTGACGGTCTTCTCGACGACTGGTCTGTCGAGGGTGTCCTGAGCCTGGTCGCCGTGTAAATGACGTCTCTTCTGTCCACTGGTTCCAGTACCTCACAGTAAAATCAGAACGGCGTACCTGAAGAACTACTCGCCGAGCTGACCACCCAGCTTCCATTATCCCGATGATTCTTCCCCTTTCGAACTCTGACAACTGCTGATATTGGCTTCGATGGTGGCGCAACGGCATATCTACCTCAGCGTTTCCTTAGCAAAAGATTAAGTACACTCAAACAAGCTCTGCTTACCCGTTTTATACTTCAAGAAGAACGAAGTTCAACGCCCTCTAGTGGCATTACGCAATGCACAGTCACGCTGCATTTCTAATCATTTGCATAGCTATCCGATATGTACCTTCATTCCAATTTTTGTTACGATCCCACAATTATTTCTTGGTGCTCAAATTTTATGGCAATGAGTTTACGGATTATATATGTGTATTTTTATTGATTTTTATCTGTGCAGATTTTTCATTATTTTATCGGAGGGGAAAAGATTCTTCAGCTGCAGTTTATCAGATGTTTTTACTGTTAACTGGGATAAAGCGGCCAGACAAACAGTTTACCAAAAAGGTACAGTGTTTCGTGATTTTAATGCTTTGGAAAACTTTGAAAGTGAGGCGGAACTTTGGCACAATTTTTGGATATAGGAAGTAAAGACAGTCATGATATCATACCTTTTGATGATGAATCGGGAAATATTTTTTATACTTTTACAATAAGATCAAGATAGTTCTATTCTACAATGCAACTATACCAAGCTGAAAGTGAAAAGCTGAAAGAGAAAGATTTGTATGATTTTCCGAATACAGAAATTATTTTACTTATTTTTTAGCTAGTCCGTTATTCAAGTCATCTAGAGAAAAATGTTTATTTAAAAAAAAGCCAAAAGCTAATCTTACAAGTACATTGGGAGAAGAAGGTTAAATAATATTTTGATATTATATTTAGAATAATAAATATTTACCTTTGTGGTACTTACGAAAAATCCCGTCGACCACAAGAGACGGTGCCAGTCGCGCCATACCGAAAAAGCAAATTTACTAAATACAAGAGCAAAAGTTCTATTCTTATTTTTCTTTCAAATTTATTATATTATCATTTACTTATACACTACTGGCCACCGTAAATGCAACACCCTGGAGGAAGCATGCAAATAACAGGAAATATACAACATGCATTAGCGGAGGTGAGATATGCAAATGATTAGAATTTCAGCGCAGACGCACATCACGCGCGCCTGTGGCGCCACTTCAAAGCGCTATTTAAGGCTTGGAGTTTTTGACGATCTCAAGTTTGGCAATTGTGTTTTTCTTGTGGTTTTTTCAAAAAAAAAAGGATCAATTATGCCTCGTAGTAAACAGCGATCATCGTTTGATAAAGTATTCGAGTTCGACAGAGGAAGGATAGTGGCCTACCGAGACTGTGGATTATCTTTCAGGGAATCGGTAGTCGTGTTGGACGAAACCAAACAACTGTAATGCGGATATGTGACCGTTGGATGCAGGAGAGTACGACGGACCGACGTGTTCGATCGCATCAACCTCAGTGAACTACTTCACGTGATGACAGGAACATTGTGCGCATGACAGTGACGGATCGCTGAATCACATCACGAACCATATCACATCACATTCAGTCTGTAACGCATCATCCAATGTCTGCGCGTACCATTCGACGCCGTTTACAGCAGAGTGGTCTGTCCGCAAGACGTCCATTGCTTCGTCTACCCTTGACGCAGAACCACAGACGTCTTCGCCGCCAATGGTGCGATGAAAGAAGGATGTGGACTGCAGAATGGAATGAAATTGTCTTTACTGACGAGTCACGCTTCTGTCTGGAACACCACGGTGGTCGGATTCGAGTCTGGACACACCGTGGAGAGAGGATCTTTCGCCGATAGAAAACATGTGGTCCATGGTTGCTGAACGATTGACCCAGATTACATCCCTAGCTGCCACACCAAATCAACTTTGGCAACGTGTGGAAGCTTCTTGGTCTGCTGTACCCCAAGAACATATCCAAAGTCTGTTTGAATCAATGCCGAGGCGTGTAGCAGCGGTGATGTACAACAATGGCGGCTACTCTGGCTACTGATTCTGGAAGAAACAACACTTCACAGGAGTCTATAAATTTAATCATTTGATAATTGGTAAACATATTATCTACTAAATAAATTTTGTTGTGATATCTCTTGTATTTCTTGGTGTTGCAATTTGGGTGGCCAGCGGTGTATTTCATTTTTCATTAAAAATTTCCATTATTTTTTCCATAATATCGCCGTATCGTGGTCATTAACACAATTTTTTGAGGCCAGTAAGATTCCATAACTTTGGAAATATTTAACAGCATGCTCTTCTGTAATACGCAGGTTCCAAATTTTAATCATTTTTTTTTTCTCGAAAATGCGAGATAGAGGGAAACGAGGAGTCTTTACTCAAGAATAATAACCAACACGTGTAATCAAGGTTACACCAAACCCAGCATATTTGAAGAAGACCTGTCTATTTTTAACAAAAAATGGCATAGTTTGGCGTCTTTTCATTAATAAGCAAAATTGGACGCTGGGTTTTACATAAGTACCGATTTTGTCAGTACTTTGAAAATAATAAACTAATTTTCTGAAAGAAATTAGAAAAATATTTAACTTTTATTTTCTATTTTATTCTATTTGAGCTTGTAAAACATTTTATTATTTTGATCATGCTTTCCCTTCTTCATAAAAAATTTAGTTTGCTGATATTACTTTCATTTTTCTGCATTTTTTGCTTAATGATATTAAAAAATGGTAATATATTTGAGATCTCATTCTCTTTCTACCAGATGGAAACCTAAAATCTCTTTCTGAGCCCTGCAAATTTTACCGCCAGTAAGTATAAGCAAAAGGCTTCATTATATTAGATTTCAAATAGTGAAAATTCAACATGATTAAAAATTTTTTAGACTTTTTATTGCTAAACTAATAAAACTACTTTAATTTATCTTAAATAATAAATTCTGTGACATGCGCCAAAGAAACACAATAACATTTAAAAGTTAATGCTTTCTAATATTTTACGCTTCGTTCTAAATGATCATTGTTGTCAAAATTATACCATTTTCTACTGAGCGTAAACGACCACAAATTGGCTTCCGTTTTAAAGCACGCATGTACGATAAAGACATTTCAAAAATGCATAGAGGAAGATTCAAATTATTTTAACTATTAGTATACGCATATCATGGTTCCCTGGAGACAAGAGTCTTAAACTTCTGCCATAAATTTGATGAGAAAAAATAACGAAAAGCACTGATATTGTACGATTTCTTTCTAATTTTTCCTTCTTCCTTTCTTCCGCTTTTTTCATTATGAGTATCATAATGAGTATTTAGAGTTAGACTTTAATACTGTAAGTTTACATTATTCTATTAAAAATGGTCAGTCTATTCCTTTCTTGAATTCACTACTTCGTTTAAACTCATCTGCAAAGAAAACCAAATTTCGCTTGGAAGTTACTTTCTCTATTTATTCTACTCATACTTTCGGTTTATTCCTCTGCAGACATACCTCATCACACAGCTTTTCTCAAAAACTGTGCTTTATTTTTTGCAAAACGAAGATTTACAACGAAGTCCTATTAAACTAGTCGAAACTAGTCCAAGGCTAAACAAGGGATAACCACGACCAAAAGCACTTCATCACAGTAAGTGGAAGCACCTAATACAGTTTGTCATTCCTGATAAAGATTGTGGTCTCTGCGAAAATACAGTAAAGGTATGATAGCTTTTGTGTTAAAGATAGTAGGAGTTGTAATGAAACATTTGAAATGTTACAGCATGAATGCAGTAAAAAGACGCTTAAACGAGTGTTGATATTACAGACCATGGAGCCATTTTAAAAACGGAAGCACTCGAATGATAAAAATCGGACATTCTGGCAGACTATCCACTGCAGTTACTTATACCATTATAGCTCACCCAATGAAGAGGCAGTAAACTGTGACTTATTACAGCAAACTGTGTAACGAAAACCTCCTGACAGTCAGTTTGCATACAGCCACGCAGAAGGGAGTGGATTTACTTAACAAATAGTAGATTTTGCCCCAACAAAATACATTCTGCGTGTTACTACAGTAGCATGGGCAGTTTTACCTGCAAATATTTGTAAGTTATCAGATAAAGACATACTGGAGATTTATACAGAATTATGTATGAAGTGAAAATAAACAGCATAAAACGAAAAAAAGAACATTAATAGGGTACGTGATCCAACTCATCTGTATACAAAGTTTATGCCTTGTGACTATGCTTTCAATTAGGTGGTCAACCACCGCAGAATTAATCAATCGTCATTCTTCTTATACAACAGGTTCCAGATCAATAAGGGTGGCTGGCGGTGGGAAACGTGAAGATACAGCACGGCCGAGAGCATCCCAAAGATTTTCAAAGGGATTAAGGTCGGGCGAATATGCTGGCCGCTCCAGGTAGTCATCGACGATGTCAGCTTTATGGGAACGTGCGTTATCGTCCATTAAAACAAAAGTAGGGCCATGTGCTGCAGCGTGTAATCTCACAATGGGTTCTTGGACTTTATCTCGATACCGGACAGCCGTCAAAGAACTCCTTTTAAAGATGCGCAGGTCGGTGCGATATCCTAATGAAATCCCTGCCCACACCATAATGCTTCCGCCTCGGAATGCGTGATGTTCGGTGATGTTTTGGGACTGATTACGGGTTTATTGTTCACGCCACATCCTTATACGCTTGTCATCTGGCTCCAGAGCAAATCTCGACTCATCAGTAAACATGGCATTGCCCCAGTCAGATACATTCCAACTGACATGTTCCCGGCACCGCTGTAATCGTGCCCCTCTTGATTGGACGAGTAGAGGAACGCAAACTCGAGTTACCCGGCCGTATAGTCCACTCATATGTAATCTTCGGCGTACAGTAGCTGCAGATATCGCCTTACCAATGGACGCTGTAACCATAGATGTCACACGTGTGGAGGTCGCTCTGCGATTCCGCTTGGCTACAATAGCAAAATATCGATCTTCCGCGGGAGTTGTAATCCTTGAGCGACCGGCTACGGGTCTTCGGACAACTGTCTGTGTGGAAGTGTTTCCATAAACGTGAAATTACAGATTGATGAACGCCGAAGAAAAGAGCAACATCTGCGATCGACTGTTCCGCTTCAATGCGTCCTACAGCACGCCAGCCCTCAGAATCTTTCATACGTCTTCTGGAAGTCATAGAAACAGTATGTCTTGAAAACAAATTGTACGAAAATTTTAAACACCTTCTATCAGCACTTACAATCAACTTCTGTAACCCTTCATAAAGCTGCCTTTTATAATAAGACTGCCTTTTTTGCATATTCCTTGACATGAAAGCGCGATTGGCTGTTATCTAACTTATTTGCATACTTCCATCTACCTCTGCAGCGAATTGCATCTTCTTCAATCCTGATTGGCTTCCGAAAATTAGCATTTTCCTCTCCGTGCTTAACTTTTGGAAGGGAGTGTATTTACTTTTAACATTCAAAGTAAAGGTACACTGCGCCCCCCTCAAAAAGGACAGTTCTATATCTTCCGTTCTACTGGGCCGATTGACGATATTCAAATTGTGTTTTTCATGTCTCGAAAGTGCAACTTAGGATATATATTACATTTATATATAGCATTGCTCTGATATAGGTATTTTGGCACAAAATGGGATTTTTCTGAAATAACGTACCGATGTTTTTCCATATTTCGATTCTATGATCCAAATTATGCCTAAATATTAAATTTTTAAAATCTGGTGCGAAATTTACGGAGAAATTGAAAAAATTATCTTGCGCATGTTTTTTTTAGTTTGAGCCAAAAATATTTCAGTTCGCGAACTTCTTAACATATGGCAACCTATTTTCCTTTCCCTTCCATTGTGCAGGAGAGGAAAAAACGTCACATCGTTCCTTCTTTCAAATAATTTTAACAATGTGTCTAAATCACATTTGATGTTATTATGGCTTTCCATAAATATGCCAAATTTCAAAACGCACCAATATGCAAATTCACGTATATGTTAGAAAATTTTGAATAAAAAATTCTAATTTTTTGCAGGTATGTTTAGAAATACATCTGCTTTAAGATGGTGGTACAAATTTTATGGGTTATAATTCAAAATGTTTTTCGAAAGTTTATAAAAATTATTTCAAAATACAAATTTTAAAAATAAATCATAAAAAATGAATGAATATTATTTTTAATAAACCTAAATTTCGAAATGTGAAAGGAAGAATCAAATAAATTTAAAAAGAAAGAGATATTTATAAATATATACCAAACTCAATTAACATTGAGGAGCTACAATTTTGAGAGCTAACATTTTTAAAACTACTCGTGCGGTTTTTACAAAACTTGGCAGTTTGGCGTAATTTTAGTCGTAGAATCAAAATTTGGAAAACAATTCTCATGTCATTTCAAAAAAAGTCCGATTTTGTGTCAAAATACATGTGTTAGAGCAATGGTGTATATAAATATAATATATATCCTAAGTCGCGCTTTTGAGACATAAAAAAAGCGAGTTGAATTTCATGAATCGGCCTAGTAGAACCAGAGATATAAAACAGTGACTCCCCCTTTTTTTTCGCAGTGTACATAAAATCTCAAAACACCTTCATTAAAAACTGTAAAATACAGAAAAACCTAAAACATCAAATAAAGTTAAAAAGAGAAAAATAATTTTTGCGTCTACTCGTATTTTAAAAATCGTGTAAGAAATTTAAAAATGTACAAAAATAATATATTATTTCAGACCAATTGTAAGGTTTTAGTTAAACTAACGAAGTTTTATTTTAATTTAAATCTGTCTATCTCCTCTCTGCTTCAACTTCCCGTCAGAAGAAGCGCGCGGTTTCAGCTTATGCTAATTTTGAAGTACGGCCAAGTACTATTTAAGCCAGAGGTAGAAACCTCTTATTGTGTGAGAGCTTAGTCTCAGATCACGGTCACGTCGCTCAACGTTCGCCTGACCAGCTAGCAGTTCAAATTTATAAGCCATAGTGCTTACTACGTGATTGCATTGTAAAACAATTTCAAGTGCGTTAGTATTAGTATATCTTGCTACGCACCCTTTTAGGTAGAGGCCAATCTCCGCGAATTGCTCTGCGAAGCAAAGTTTGATTTAATTTCTATTTTTGGTTATTTAAATTTATTGATTGTTAAGTTAACTTTCTGTATCACTCCCGAGTTGGGAAGTTTGTATTTAATAGTGATTTAATAAAAGAGGATTTCAAATCCCTTCACGTGCAGTTATTATCCAGCCCAGCAGTTACATCAGAACATAGCGTACCTTCCGCTCCCTGTTCCAGTTCAGGACTGAAAACTTTAGGTTAAGAACTCTTTACAGAATTTACCATGTTCTCAAAGAATACACACAGAATACTCAGTCCTCATAGTGGTGCCCGAACAGAAAGAAGAGGATGGCCTCAACGACAAGAAGACGAACCTGAGACGACTGCTGTACCTGTCCAGAATCCTGAGATAGCACCTCCTGGCATAGAAGGATTCGGCTACATC
>KK112657.1:0-61917 GCA_000611955.2 Stegodyphus mimosarum
CCTGTTTGTTTACATTAGCAGTTCTTACATCACGTGACCTCCGACGTCACCGGAATGTATCTCGTTAAAGTTCGGTTATTTGTAATTCAGTTCTATGATGTGAAAGAACGTCGTAGTTTGTGTTTGTATGATTTTAAAAGAAAGGAAATAATTTGCCATTCTTGTAATGGATGAAATAATGTCTGAAATGGTAGAATCCAAAAGGATGGGTATAGACAGCCTTCCTTTCGAAATGATTGAATACATTATGAACTGTGACGAATTATCTTTTATGGATATTTGTAGATTATCCTCAGTTTGTCGAATTTTCAATTGCATTGCCAAGAGTAACAAGCTATGGCAAAACAAGTACAAACTAACGTAAGTATATATATGTGATAAATTGAGCGTAAATTTGTTAAATTTGTATGTTGTACTTTTCTTCCCAAGTTGCCATATATGATAATTTTAGAAATAACCAGTTTGTAAGTAATTACTTTAAAAATTGAAAAATTATTACGTTAAAAAAATTTGAATATTATTATTCTGGTAAAATACGTCATAATGATGTGGTGTACTGATGTAGTGTTATTTTAAAACCCCTTCTTTCTGTTTCGCTTTTCATTTGACAGGCCACAATGATTATCTGTGTACTTGTTTGTTTTTGAGAGTTGCATGTAATGGATACAATTATAGAAATCCCATGTAAAGTTTCCTTTTTTCATTAATTACTAACTTGGTTTGCAAATATGAAATTCCAAAATCGAAATTTCAAGTTTAATGAAATTTAAACAATGCTAAAAAAAAACATACATTTTAAAGCTGTTTATGATAGTATGTGCCGTGAAAAGCTGCTTGAAACTATATTGGAATTCGGATTTCCTAGAGAATTTATTGATCTATGTAGAATGACTTTAAAGAGAGTAAATTGCAGACTTAAAATCATGTCTGATCTATCAGAAACATTCTACACTGAAAGAAGTTTGAAACAAGGTGATGTCCTTGAACGCATATTTTTTAATATCACCCGGAATTATAACTAGAGGCACCATATTTCAGACATCTGTACTGTTACTAGTGTACACTGATGACATCAGCATTATTGGCAGAAGTAAACTGGCGCTTGTGGAAACTTTCATTCCTCTAGAGTCTGAAGCCAGAGACATTGGACTTACCATTAATGATTGTAAAATAAAATTTATGGCAGTAACTAGTAGAGTACATAATCCCCTCCCTCTGCAAATAAATTCTTATACTTTTGAAGGTGTTTTTCAGTTTACGTAACTTGGTACTATCATCTCTAACGATAACAATATTATACTTGAAATTGACAATAATTATTTAGAGCTAATAGATGTTATGATGGTTTAAAGAATTTGTCAGTGTCTAAATTATTAAGACAAAGATAAATCTGGTAAAAATATATTTAAGGGTGCCTCTTGATGAAAATTGGTGATTGGCCAGCAAGGCACAATTTCAAGATGGCTGCTACATAAAACCAAAATAACGAGTCAAACAATTGCACAAACTCGGTCTCCATGTACACATCGATCTGTTTTCACTTAAAAGAAAACTGGAGAATGATGATGTCATATAATGTTAAAACAAAGTTACCCATCACCAAAACTGAACAAAATTTGTGGCCAATCAAAGCTCAGTAAACTGAATTTTAAATCACATAATGAAAAACAAAAAGGAAATTCATTTTATCACATATATACACTGCAAAAAGGAAATATCGATTTGCCATATTTAGAAATGCCTGTGTCTTCAGTCTGTGGCACATAGAATTCCTTAACAGTATCCAAAAACTTTCTAAAATTATCAGAACTAGAATATGTATACTGTCGTCATCACATAAATTCCCAAAAATGAGAGTAAAAAATATCCTCGGGCTATTGGTGGCATTTCATGCATGAACCTTTCTTGTGACAAACTCATTCAAAGCCATCTGAATGACCTTTACGTTCGATCCTATGCCTTTCCTTCCTACAGACAGGGCACTTATAATGAGTACTAAGTAAACCTTCATTTAAACACCAGTCAATTAATGCTTTTTTTTTTTTTTCCCTTTTGTTCCAAATTGTACAGAAGCTTCACATTAATCTCATCACATAAACTCATTTTGCAGTGTACATCACAAAATAAGCAGCATAACCTGACACCCAACACAGAAATAATCCCTTACAGATATTTTCCCATCAGTCAAATTCACTGCAATCACGCAACCAAACACGTCATAATAGGATTTCCATAACATTCAACTACACAGGTTACCATGAATGAAACAACAATTTGGTGATAAATGAAACAACAACTTAGTGATAATCCAAGGGGCACCCTAAAATATAGATTAAACAAAGAAAATTCTCCACGTATTATTTTCTCTAACTGGGACATATATTTTTCTATCAAAGATTAGAAGTCTTTCTTCATCTGCTTTTGTTAATGATCAGAATACCATATAATATAATAGGTCTTATAAGTGCCTTTTGGATTATTGCCAAGTTTTCATTTATGGTAACCTGAGTAGTTGAATGTTATGGAAACCCCATGATGACATTGGTTGTGTGATTGCAGTGAATTTGACTGAAGGGAAGATATTTGTTCTGCATTGGATGTCAGGTAGGAAGTACATTGCTTATTTTGTGCTATACGTCAAAAAATGGGTGTATGTGACAAGATGGGAAGTTTCTGTAAGATTTGGAACGAAAGGGGAAAAACATTAATTGATTTTTATGAAGATTTACTTAGTAGATATTTTAAGTACAAAAGAATTATTCCATTTCCTCTTTGTATGAAGGAAATGCATATGGTCGAACCAGATGGCTTTGTCGCAAGAAATGCCACCGACAGTCCGCCACTATGGAGGATATTTTTTACTCTTATTTTTGTGAATTTATGTGGTGACAGCAGTATGCATATTCCAGTTCAGATAATTTTTGAAAGTTTTTGGTTGCTGTTAAGGAATTTTGTGTGCCACAGACTGAAGACACAAAAATTTCTAAATATGGTTAAGTCAATATTTCCTTTTTGTAGTGCGTATATGCGATAAGATGAATTTCCTTTTTTATGTTATTTCATTGTGTGATTTAAAAAGCAGTTTACTGAGCTTTGGTTCGCTACAAATTTTGCTCAATTTTGGTGATGAGTAACTTTGTTTTAACATTATATGACATCATCATTCTCTTGATTTTTTAAAGTGAAAATAGATCGATGTGTACATGTAGAAAGTCAAGGGAGTGTACAGTGCCAAAGTTTGTGCAATTCTCTGATGTTTTTATATGAAAATAGATCGATGTGTACATGGAGACCAAATCTGTGCAATTCTTTGACTTGTTGTTTTAGTTTTGCATAGTGGCCATCTTGAAATTGTGTCTTGTTGGCCAGTCACCAAGGGGCACCCTTAAATATATTTTTTACCCTTTGTTTAACCATGAAATATATAGAAAATACAAACAACCTAATGCTGTTTGAGTCATTAAATCTTATCGTATCAGCTGACTTGGACATATTTTTAGATGTGACAACTTGAACCCTGTTAAAAAGGTGACCTTTACAAGTGTATAGGATATCATGAAAGGAGGAAGACCCAAACAAGATGAATAGAGTGTGTGGAGCCAGATCTCAAGACTTTAAAAATCACTTGTTGTCAGACTGTAGTAACTAATCGCATCCGTAGGAGAAAGCTTATTGAGACAGTCTTGTCATGTGATAGGCTGTAGTGGATATGAAGAAGTACGTACAAAAAAGGCGTAGGTAAAAATATATTTACAGGTGCCCCTTGGCGATAATTGGTGGTACATGGACACCGAGTTTGTGCAATTCTTTAACTTGTTATTTTCGCTATGTGCAGCGCCGATGAATCGGAGAATTGCACAAACTAGGCTTTAGGCACTGTGCACTCCCTTGACTTTTTCCATGTACACATTGATCTGTATTCACTTAAAAAGTCAAAGGAGCAGCCAACAAAAAATATATAATCTCAATAAACTACATTTTCAATAGTGAAATAAAACAGGAAATTCATCTTAGCACTCCACATAGGAAATATCCACTTACCTTATTTACAAATTTCGTGTCTTCAGTCAAACAAAATTCCTTAACAGCATCCGAAAACTTCCTAAAATTATCTGAACTAGAATCTGTATACTGGCATTGCCATATAAATTCACAAAAATAAGTGTAAAGAATATCCTCAGTAGTGCCGGTATCCTCCGATGTTTGACCATATGTATTTCCTTCCTACGAACAGGACACTTGTAATGGCTACTAAATAAACCTTCATTTACACACCAGTCAATTAATGCTTTTTTTCCCTTTGTTCCAAATCGTACAGAAACTTCAAGTTAGTCTTATCACATTCAGCCATTTTACCGTGTAAACAACAAAATAACGTGCTTCTTATCCAGAATCCGACACACAACCAAGCCTTTCCAAATCTTTTCCCATCATTCAAAGTCACCACAATCATGCAACCAGTAACGTCATAATAGGGTTTCCATAGCATTCAACTATTCAGGTTACTACAAATGAAACAACAACTTGGCGATAAACAAAACAACAGTTTAGCGATAATCCAAGGGGCACCTTTAAATCTAACCCAAACGCACATAACTGGAAACAGGAAGTGCATTTTTCTAGTTGCCACAAAACAAGCACATATCTTATTGTGTCACATCCGTGCATGTTCTCTACTTTCGTGCATGTTCTCTACTTTCGCATCTGTTGTTGATTGGTTTTGATTTGTATTTTTATTTTTTAAAGTTGTCTAATTATTAAAATGGTTTTCATACAAATTAGTCAGTTGAAGATGATAGAAACCTGAAAAATTGCTTGCCTTTACATGGCTTACAGTTATGTAAGGTCAAGTAATGTAGTATCTGTCTTGGGCTATAATGTTGAATTTTTTTAGAGCATAACCATTGGTGCTCAGAAATCGTTAGGTCTAGAAATAAATTCACTAGGTTGGCATCATTGCTGTTGATTAATAGTCTAAGTACAAATTGCATACTAAAGATGAAAATTGTCTAACACAGTCATTTGAAGTAAATAAATGCAGTCAAGTGTTCAGAACTTTACAAAATTTGTTACGTTGTCCTATTTGTATATTTTTTTATATGTTTAAAAATATGTCCTGCCATGCCTTTTGATGAGTTTTTTTAATTTTAAACAAGGTGAAAATGCGCTTTAGCCCACTGCTGGCGATGTTTTGAAAATTGCCAATTCGGCGCGTTTCTGCGAAACGTCTTTGCAATTACAACCTTCCCGACACGCTCCGCGAAAACCTATTGTAAACAAAACATAGAATTCTAAAGCATAAATTAGTATGGAAACTGTTGCCACAAAAAGATAATAAAATAATATGCAAAACGAACATTATGATCATTAAAATATTTGTCAATTAGGTTTAAATTAATTATTTACATTTTATGTTGTAATACTTACACATTTTATGCCGTTACATAACCTTCCCGACACGCTCCGCGAAAACGTAACCAAAATGGCATCGAAGAAAAAAGGAATTTTTTTTAAAAGGCCATTAAAATTACAAACGATACCATGTACACACCGTTCCGTTTTAACTTAAAAAAAATCTGCGAATTGCACAATGTAGGCAACGTACACAAATGAACAAAATAAGCTAAAATAACGAAAATAAATTACAAGAAAATGCCATGTGCACAGCGTTCCTTTTAAACTTAAAAAAAACTTCAGCGAATTGCACAATGTAGGCAATGTACAAACAGTCAGCCATGTTGGCGGATATACGGAGATACCCATGTTGGCGCGTTTATTGCTCATTCAAAAACAATTGCCGCCAAGCAGTGGGCTAAAGCACATTCCAACCTTAAACAATTTATAGGTATAAGAATAGTTTATAAGCACACACAATGGTAGCCAAGACAGTGCTATCATATCTCAACATGTGTTTGGATTCTTTTGACAAGTGCCAAAATGTGTAACAGGTACATAACAGAAAAGTATCAAATTTGATGTGAGTGTATATGAAATAAATATTAACCAAAATTAAAATATATATATATATATATATATATATTGAGTTCTGAAAGTTGCAGTGATCTAGGCATAAGTGAACAAAGAAAATTCCAGAGAACTCCATATGCATATATATATAAAATAATGAATATGTTTAAAATTCATCACATATTCAATTCTGTATATATCACATGCAAAAACTGTAAGCATAGGCATACTGCAAGAGATGGGGGAGGTGCAAAATATGAAATTTACATCTTTCGCTGCATCATCATCAGGGGGTTGGTGCAATGAATGAAGTAAATAAATAAAACAGATTATTTCTAAACCAATAAACATGCAGATTAGAGTTTAAATTGTAAAAATAATCTTAGAAATACAAGAAAAGTAATTTGCATCCTTTACAGCCCAGTCTCTACAGGCCAAAGTAGGGAGTGGAAAAAATTGCAATATTATAGCATCAAAAACATATGGCAAATAAAAAAAATTGGGAAATAATAGAAGAACTTAAAAAAAATATTTTGAGTAGATCGAGTTCAAAAACCAAACTTGCAAAAATAATAACCCAATATTTGAAAACAAAACCATATGTCAATATTATTCCAGTGTTTGAAAAACAAAACTATATCAAAATTTTGAAAACATACAGGCCAGGTTAAAAAATAATGGCATAAATCATAAATAAGCAGTGAAGCTTAAAAATCTAATAATAATTTACACTTTGAGTGGACCGAGTTCAAAATGTGTAAAGCAGAATTAATCGAACATGCAAAAAAGTAAATGAAATAAATGATATTAATGAAAATTCACCCATAATGATGATGTGCAATGGAAAACAATATAAATCCTAAGAATTAGTTGTCAAGGAATAAAATTATGTATAATTTACGGTTACATTTGTATTCAAGTGTCAAAAGTAACATATCATGTGATGTCTGGCGATCCTCTGAATTCTTTTTCATGGAAGGCTTTGCGATAAAAATTTCAATTCTTAAGATTTTAAGAGCTAACTCCTCTATTTTTTTAGATCAGATTTTAATTTTTTACCTTTTCTCCCCACCCTTTTCAAAATTTGCATATAATTTTGATTTTTAAATAGTGGAATAAAAAATTTGCATATGTTTTGGTTTTCAAGTATTGGATTATTATTTTTGCATTATTTTTTTTTCACAGTTAAGGTAACATTTTTATGGTGCTGTAATTTGCATTACTAGGCTGATATTTTCTTGCTTGAACTTCATATGCTAGAAATCCTTTCTTCATATCCAGAGTGAGGGAGCAGGACCCTACCTCAAAGTATCCAGGGAGATGGTTGCAGGTGATTGGTGTAATTCCAATTTCACACAATTTTCGTATAACATTTATTACGATGCCAACCCAACAACATAGTATTATATGGATGGAAGATAGATATTTAACAGGTTTCTCATGTATTACTTATATTTTCAAGAAGGGTACTACAAGATTTTCACTCTTTTGATGCTGCAAGATATGCATCAATACGTGGTGAGTTACAAGGCTTAACTAAAATACTAAAATGATGAAGTATACGAAATTAAGGTTAAAACTTTGCAGTCATTAATTTTCATGTTTACAAGAGGGCAGTGGTTGAAGTTTGGTGATAGGATATTAAATTACACCATTCATTGTTTTTATGTCGACTACTTTCACTTTTCCATCAGATTCTGGGTAGAGCTTATCATAGTAAATTATCATCTTCACGAGTACCATATTACAGATGTTTAAGTTTGGTTTGCACTTTTACCATTTTCCACGTTCTTCCCATTGAAAAATATAGTCTAATGAGCAGTATTTCTAAAAGTGCTGAAAACATTGTTAGCCCGGTTCCAATAAGGAAATGGCCAAGTGTTAAAGAACTTGAGTCATTGGGATCATTGGAAATTGTCACTATAGGTCTGGAATTCAAGCAATCTTCACCTTGAGTTATCAATGTAAAATGTGAGGCAGAACAAGCATTGAATTTCCAAACAATGTTTTTTTGGTCCAACTGGTTTTAGAACTTTTCAGATGATAAAATTGATGCCATAACTCTTTTTAATTCACGATCTGCGGCAAGTTAGTCCCTTGATCGATAACATCTGCGGTTTGCCTTGATGGGCCACGAGTCTTCTTAATGATGATAAAAAGGCTTTGGAAGAGCGATCACTCACAGCCTCCAAGTGTACCACCTTTGTGGTAAAACATATAAACAGGCATACATACAGAGCTCAAATTCCGAAGGAACCCACCGGAGCAGGGCTTCGGTACTTCTCAGCTTTTGAGGTAATCATAATTTCAACTGGAGCACATCGGAGTCCTAAACAAAAGGGATTCTTCGCTTCTTTTATGTAAATGAACCACAATTTTAGTAGATAAATTTTGTTTTAATAGTAAACATGCCTTAAAAATCAATTCTAACTTCTGAATGCAGGCTTGTCTTTCCCTCGTGCTCAAGCCTTGCCCAGAGGTTGAAACCTTTAAGAAAAGAAAAGGCCGCCAGTCATATGTCAAAGACTTATTTTCCAGGATGTATAATGAATTTATGAGCGGGCAAATTTTGTGTTCCTCCAAAGAACTAAAAAGTAATACCCTGGTCACTAGTGACTTCCTAGTTCCTGTAGACTTTCTGAATGGTGTAACCAAGTGAGGGATCACTGCTGTCACTTGCACATAGAAGTCTGAAGTTTGTTCTCGCATTAGTACCGAATCGTATTCAGGGAAAATTTCTGCTTGACGGTTAGAATTATATTCACAGAGCATTGCGATCAGAAAGTCTTGAACTCTTCCCTCTTTATTTTCAAAGCTACACTTTTCCATTAAAATTTACTTCCATACCCTCATATTGTTTCTTGAATTCTCACTATTCTCCTTGTTGGAGCTTTAATTGTTTTATATTTTTTCTGTTGTGTGCTACCAAAAAAGAGTGCTGCCTGTCATCTCTTAGAATAGTACATTATACATATAATTAGGACTTAAACTCGGAGATTGGCTGAGGTTCTTCTTAGCGTTATAAGTGGAACTGCAATTCTATCCGATGCCCCAAATAAGACAGTCCAATATTTTTTTCTTTTTCTGTTTCACTATTTAAAATTAGTAATTTATTAGATTTCTCTCAATTTAAATTTAATTATTCATATTTTTAGCTATTTATTTTTTCTTTCATTTCTCGCAGTCATCCATAAGGCTAAGGCACTTCTAATTTTAGAAATTAAGCCCTGCATCTATAGCACTTGGTTGGCTTCACTCCTCTCCCCTTGTGCAGTTTCACAAGGAATGGTGCTACATAATGAAGTCCTACTCGCGATGCCGGCATACCGGCCATTATTTACAATGCAGTATTTGTACGATTTTGCTTTTTATGCAGTTTCTAATAACTTTCGTACTGCATCTCTGCAGCTAATTATTCAATATTTCTGCCAGGTAGCTGAAATTATAAGTGATATTCCAACATGGAGATGAGCTTCATGAAAATGCTTAACTATTAATTAGTCACATATGTTTCTTAGGAAAAATTACATGGTGCTTTTCATTTTCAGGTATGTTTGCAAAATCTAGCCTACTTCCAACAGGAAGAATATCTTCATTATCCAAGAATGGATTCAAGGAGATAATTCTGCTGTTAGAATTGATGTTTTTCTCAAGCACGCTACAATATCTGAAGTTCTATTAAGTTCAGGAACAGTCAAAATTCCGTTAACTTCTAATGTTGAAGAACTGTCATTTTTCACGAATTAAAGAGACACGTTTGAATTTATTCCAGGATAAAAATTTAGTAAGAAGGTCAAGTTTATTTTGATTATTAGATGCAACATACACCACAGCAGTTTTTCACTGCTCCTGAAGAGAAAGTTCCTTAAGTTCAGGATTTAAAATAGGTTCAACTCTTTGATTACTGAAGTTACCTTGCCTTCGCCGAGGGAGAGTGTGAAACCAAAATTAAATTTTCTATAACATCTACCAACTTTGTGCCTCGTGATCTGCAGGATTTTCAGTTCCTTTGCAAAATTGCCATTCAGAAGGAGTGATTAAATTTTGTATCTCTATAACACGATTTGCTACAAAAGGCTTCCAATTATTGGCAGAACCCTTTATCCAGTGAAGCACTATTTGAGAGTAACTAAAGCAATAAATATTACATTTCTTAATATTGAAAAGTGTTTTTAGATAGATAGCTATTCTTGCAGCAGTAGTAGCTGCCATCAGTTCCAAGCAAGGAAGTATAAGCTTCTTTAGAGGAGCTACTCTGCTTTCAGATAGTACAGAAGATGCCTCCAAAGTAGTCGGATTTTGAAGATACGCTATACTACCACATCCTTTGAAACTGGCATCGGCAAAAACAATTAGGATCATATCATCTGCATTAATTACTGAATCACACACAGAATATTTTCTAGGAATATTAATGTTAATAAGATCCCCGTATTCAGAATACCATGTCAAGAACTTCATAGCTCATCAGCTATTTCAGAATTCCAGTCACAACCAGATTTCCATAATTTATGAATCATAAACTTAGCTCTAATTACACATACAGAAATTTATCTAGTTGGATCATAAATTTTGGCTACAGTTTGATAAATGAGTCTTTTAGTTATTGTTTGTTAAGCAATTCCCTGAAATTGTGTTACATCTAAATATAAATTGTCTTGAATCTGTATCCCACTTCAAGACTAGAACATTTGACAAGTTTTTATTTAAATTATTTCCCTCAATATCGATTCCATTTTTGATCCACAGTTTTCTTAAAACTCCAGAATTGCTTTTCATTTTACAAAGATGCATGTTTGCATCTTTCAGAATATTCACAGTAGTAGTCAACAGTTAAAATGCTGTATCATCATTTTCGACCCCATGCAGAATGTCATCTATATACAGGAATTTATCTAACATTTCCACAACATCACTATGTTCCTCTTTATATTTCTTTATATGATATTTAATAGTTGTCGCAAGCATGAAAGGTGATTGACAAGTTCCAAAAGGCAGTCGGTACATTTTGTATATTTGAAATGGCGAATTTTCATCATTACCGAACCAAATAAATTTAAAATAATTTTTCGAGTCTTTATCAAGCAAAATAGAATGAAGCGCACCTTTTATATCTGTGCCAAAATCTATCTTGTGTAACTGGAATTAAAAAATTATATCTAATAAATTGCTATACAAATTAGGTCCTTGATTCATTTATAGATTTATCACCTTTGTTTTTTTAGACGAATAGTCATAGACGATACATGCTGCAGTAATTTGCCTTGTCAGGGTGAATTACAGGACTGAGATGCAAAATAGCTATCCCTCTCAAGTTCACAATTAACCGCACTAGAACATTTGGTTAGTCTATATTTTAGGGTGCCCCTTGGATTATCGCCAAGTTGTTGTTTCATTAATGGTAACCTGAGTAGTTGAATGTTATGGAAACCCTACTATGGCATGATTGTAGTGAATTTGATTGATGAGAAAAGATTTGTAAGGGCTTATTTCTGCATTGGATATCAGGTATGACCGTACATTACTTATTTTGTGCTGTAGACCGTAAAATGGGTGTATGTGGTGAGATTAATGTGAAGTTTCTGCATGATTTGGAACGAAAAGGGGGAGAAAAAAAAAGAACATTAATTGACTGGTTTTTAAATGAAGATTTACTTAGTAGTCATCACAAGTGTCTGTTTGTGAAGGAAATCCATATGGTCGAACGAGAAAAGGTTGTTCAGATAGTTTTGAATGGGTTTGTCACAAGAAAGGATCATGCAAGAAATGCCACCAAAATCTGGCACAACAGAGGATATTTTTAGCTCTTAATTTTGTGAATTTATGTGGTGACGGCATTATGCATATTCTAGTTCAGATTATTTAGAATTTTTTTGTGTCACAGACTGCAGAGACAGAAATTTCTAAATATGGTAAGTCGTGCGTATGTGCGATAAAATGTATTTCCTTTTTTATGTTATCTCATTTTGTGATTTTAAATGCAGTTTATCGAGCTTCGATTGGCAACAAATTTGAGTTTTGGTGATGAGTTACATTGTTTTAACATTATATGACGTCATCATTCTCCTGGTTTTTTTTTTAAGTGAAAATAGATCGATGTGTACATGGACACCATGTTTGTGCAATTCTTTGACTTGTTATTTTGGTTTTGTGTAGCGGCCATCTTGAAATGTGCTTTGCTGGCCAGTCGCCAGTTTTCGCGAAGGAGCAGCCTTAAATATATTTTTACCGAACATTTTCCAATTATTCCTGTCTCTAATTGTTCATTAATTAATTTCTTGTATTCAATAAATAACCATTCATCATGTTTCTTTCTACTTTCTAACTTCAAAACCCTCTGCTTAGAAATTAAGAAAGCTTAAAAATAATTTCCAAATTTCTAAGCAGAAAGAAAACTTAGCTTAAAAATAATTTCCTAATTTCTAAGCAGAGGGTTTTGAAGTTAGAAACGGTGTATTTACTATTCTCGAAACGTAAGTTCTTTTTAAACAGTTCAGTAACCTCTAAATCTTCTTGCGATAATGAGTCGCTGTCTCTTCTAGACGCCAAAATGACTGAAATGGCGGAACGGAATTGTTGAATTAGTATCTAGTTCTTTAACTGAAGCATAACAAGTATTAATATTTGAAACGTGTTGATATGATAAAAATTTTTGTCCACAAATCGTTTCTCCAAACAATTTCGAAATTTAAAATAATTCATCCGGTATTTTTCTTTTTACGCCTGTTTGTACAGACTAGAAATAATTCATTCCGATTAAACGATGGATCATATGATAGCCGCCGCCTTTGCTTTCTCAGAAATTTTATAACGAAAGGAGACAATTGACCTTGAACTGAGCTTGAGTCATGCGATATTTATCCGTTATATGAACCTCAATAAATATGATTTTTGACGGATTTATTCTATTTGAGAGTTCCGGAACTTCGTTTCTTCGCAGTTATTTCCAAATGAATAAACTTTTTTTTCAATTTTTCTGTTCTTTTTATGGGCAAATTTAATTTTTTTTTCGCGATCGGAACCTGAATCATTTTTAACACTCAGCAAAGCGTTTTCTTTTGTTTATATTGAGCGATGACCGATCAAGTTTGTAATAATATGCATTTTTTAGTATTAGACAATTGCGTATTAGACGCTATAGTTTCAGTTTTAGAATGCTAAACTTCCGGTTTGTTTTCAGAGAAACGAAATAGTTTATTATGGGATGATCTTTTACAAATTTCACAAGCTTCTTGAGGCGTTCTACAGTAAACTGCCGTATGTTTCTTAAAGCAGCATAACACAAATTTCGTTTCTGTTCATCAGTGTATTTCATGCATTCAAAAGAATCATGTTCATTATAAATATTACAAAAAACAGAAAATTTCAACCGAAGTATTAAATGTAGAAGTTGATGATTTATTTTTGTAATTTTTGAATCCTTGTTTTGGATTAGCCACTACATATTTATTACTCTCTGACCTGTTAATGAACATAGTATAGTGGCTTCTCTGTATTCACTTTTGATTTCAATTTTAATGAATTCTATTAATAAATATAATTGAAATTCTAGAGCTAAATCTTCAGGTAACAATTTAAGAATTATTGGATTCAATAGCTGGCTGTATGAACCACTAGTAACATCCAAACTACTTAAATTTCTAATACGGATTTGCAACTGATCATAAGAGTTTTCTTAAAAAACCAAAAGAACTTTTAACTGGTTCTAACTGTAAGAGTATTTGCATAAATTTTTATATAATAATATATTTATGACCAAACTTCTCTTCTAAACTTTGAATGCATATGTTACCAGCAAAGTATGAAATGCCGGCATTCTATACAATGCGGAACGTTTGTAGGCAAAGTATGAAATATGAGAATTATTACATACTTTCCCTGACATTCTGTAGAATGACAAATGATCTTTAGGCAAAGTATGAAAAAAAGGTTATGAGAAGGCTGTTATTTAAAAGAAGTTCATTCCTCAAAAAATAAAATGTTATTTTGAAAAATTAATGAGAGTGTCATTAAAAATCTGTTATTCGAAATATGTAAAACAAAATAGATGATCTTGATACAACATAATAAGTTTGTGTTTTCTATCTGGCTGAGCCTGGGAATCAATAAGATCTGACAATGGAAATTAAATCCAGAAACAGTCATGAGTTTCATATCAATGCCCTTTTTTTTGGGGGGGGGCAAGGTTTATAAAGGTGGTTTACAATTCAATATCGTTACCTGTAATGTTTTTGTATTTGGGTGGAAATTCTTTCAACATTCTGTCATGTCATCCATGTGCAGTACTCAAATGAATTTTCGTGAAATTCCAAAAATAACTCAGTGTCCATGACATAATACTGTATAGTACTGACGCCTTCTTTAACAGGGTAAATGAATGTACTTTTGCTTTCTACCTAGCAATTCAGCATCCAGTAGTCCCATGGTTCCTTCTTAATAGTAATTTTGACTTTTTTACGTCTTTTACTAACTTCTGGTAAGTAGTTTCAGTTCTTCGAAACAAATTGAAAATGTATATTTACTTTGCTGGTTTGTCATTTGGCATTGTATAGAATGCCTAGGAAATGTGTGAAATATGAATCGTTTCATACATTGCCAGCTAGTTTTAGGCATTCTATAGAATGCCGGATTTCAAACTTTGCTGGTAACACATATAATTTTCTATCTGCAGATTTTTCTAAATTCAATTTAGGTAACTTTACTGAAACATTACTTGCAACAACATTGTTACCGTTCAGATTACTGCTAATACCATTACTAGTTGCGAATATACTTCCTTCAACAACTTTATCATTATTCTTTATTTTACTAACAATCATGGCTTTAAAGGTTATGATTTTTCATCATACTCTTCACATGCAGTTAGTTTGTTATCATATTCTTTTTCATCAGTTACTAGAGCATCAATCTTTGAATCAAGACTTTTAAGTTTCTCATGGTATTCGATTAACAACTCGTGATGAATTTAAACCTTCTCAATGTTCTTTGTTTAATTCTGCCGATGATAGTTTCTCAAGCTTATTTAGAAGAGTAGTAACTTTACTATGTGCAATGGAACATTTTTTTTCCTATGTCATCCGTCATGTTTCATTTCAAAAATCAATACTCAGAAATAAATAATTCATATTCTTGCTGGAAAGGATTTCACTGGTGACTCCAGTCAATGAGGGAACTCCCAGTAAATGGCTTGATTTTTTTTTTTTTTTTTTTTAAAGAGAGAAAATTTATTCATATAAACAAGCATGCAGTTTATACAGCATTATGAGTATTAAAAACGTTTAATTGTTACAAGCATCACTTTAAAGTAGCAAGCATATAAAACATGAGAAAACACAAAATATCTATGAGTGCAGAACAATAGAACATGCAAGATGGGTATTTCATAAAACATGTAGGATGGATCATAGTATTTTGGATGTAGAGATTAAATTTGAATATATGACCTATTTGTTTATATTTTTCTTCATTTATGTATATGTCCAATTCAAGATATATTCAAGATTTATTATATGATGGTTACAAGGATTTTGGCAAAATCTTATGATAATAATTTATCATGAAAGTACTATAGATAAATATGACCAGCAGTGGCTGATAAGAACCAATTCACGCAGAAGCTTTGCTCTTAACTTGAGCTGAGGCCCTGGGCACTTACTGATTGGGAATGAATATCCTGGTCTAATAAGTTATTTTTACTTCCTTGTATGAAGTTAAGGAAGTATTGTAATCACGAAAAACTGGGTACCATATTTCAAAGAAAATATCCATTTTGACCGCTATCGAATGCAATTTAAGGGTGTTGCATGACATAACTCTAGAAAATTTTGCCAGTCTTCTCCAAATAGTAGACAATATTTACCAATTTCTGAAGCATTTTAGAAATGCAGTTTGTAAAAAGTATGATGAGTTAATAATTGGAGGATTTCTTCAGGTCTTTCCCTGCCTGAACCATGAAATGACACCAGCCCTCTTCCAAGGAAATTCTGCACCTTCTATACTTTATTAAACAGAATAATAAGGGAAGGTGGTGACCTGCTGGAAAGGTGTTTTATCATTCTGTAATGCCATCATGACTTAAACTATATCTGTGTGTTTCGTAGGGAACGCTTTTTAGCTAAAGCATAATGGAATCATAAATACAGTGCACAGTAGACCTGTGTGTTTTCAAAGGAACTCTTTTTAGCTGAAGTGTAATGAAATCATAATTGCTGAACAAATTTCGAGACCCGGACGTCCAATATCTGGAATGATCTAACATCCAGACCTCAAAGCCACCAGCAACCTTAATTTGGGGGATGGGATGCTTTATGCATGCGCATTTGATTTTATTCCCATAATAAAATATGTGGAGAGTCCCGATTCATAATTTCACTTCGGCACTAATTGGCATACATCTCAAATCCACACATTCTACATAGAAACATTGATTTTACACCTACTAATATTTTATATCCCCTGATACCAACCTAGTGAATCATTATTTATTATATTTTGCTTTCATCACTGCACGTTTATCAACACATTACAACTTGAGTAATGACTCATGCCGCAAAGCCTAAATAATTATTTTTTATACTAGTAATTGAATAACAAAAAGTATGTTGACATTATGCTTGGCCATGATTACAGATTTAAGTGAAATGTGCTAAGGAATGCTAAAAATAGATTTTATAATGATACTCATAGGCCAAAAGATTACATTTAGTGCTCTTTGAATTAAGAATAACTGATCTGTTATTTATGTAAACCCAGAACTGGTGCCAGAGCTTGTATGGCTGCAACAGGCGACAGAATTTGAGGAAGATAAAACTTCTGGAATTTAGAGAAGCATTGAGCAACAAAATTAAGGGATGATGAAATTTTTAGAATTTAGGGAAGAGATTGGAACCCAAAATTTAGGGGCGGCAAAAATTTAGAACTTCGGGACTGCTTGGTAGCAGAATTTCGGATCTACAGAGACTGCATCAGGCAGTAAGATATTTAGTGCCATCCCTCAATAAGCCTTAAGTATATGTGGGAATTTATTTATTCAGGAGACAGATAAGCCTTAAGCATGTGAAAGAAACAATCTAAGTATAATAAATAACAGTAACTAATACAGTTTAGGCGTAATTGTCTCACTGCGTGATAGAAGCAAGACAAAGTTTAGCGGCAAAACTTCACCAATCTCATGATATGTAGCCAGTAATGTATACAGACACTATTAAGCTAGGCTAAAATTATACTTTACTGATTCCAGGAATTTCAGTTAATAGCAGATTGTACTGTTTCTTAACTTTCTGATTTGATCCAGCTTTTTTTTTTTTTTTTTTTTTTTTTTTTTTTATTTTTATTCCGATTTTTTTTTTTTTTTTTTTTTTTTTTTTGCAGGCTGTCATTATTACAGCAATTTTATGAAAATTAAATTTGAACTTTTGATTATTGACAAAGAGTTTCTAGTTCTGGAGAAGCAACAGATCTACAAAGCAAAAGCATGTTTCAATGTCCATTAGAAAAAAAGTGGAATTGCTGCAAAAAATGGATAAAGGTATATCTGCCTTAAAATTATCTGAGGAGTATAGCACTGGAAAGTCAACTGTATATGACATAAGAAACCGGAAAACTTCTTGAATTTCGTGTGGATTCTGACACCCCACTCACAGCAGAAAAATTGTTTGATGTCAAAAGTGACGATCATGACGAAGTATAATTTATGGCCAGCTACCATATTTCACAGTGAGGATGGTGAAAGTGATAGCTGCAAATTTGATGGTTTTCAGATATTACAAACGAAACCTGAAATTTTCCATTTAATAGATTTTGTAAAGAAATGTGGTACTAAATGGTGTAACAGAAGTAAGTATTCCATTGCGATGACAATGCCCCAATCATCAATCAATCAACGGACGGTAAAATTTGTAATATGGTTCTAGATCCTGAAAATACCTCTACTGATAGTGAAGAAAGTGACAGAGAGGTTATTGAAAATGAAAAAATTTCGATTGAAAAGTTAGTTGGAATTCTCGACAAAGTAGTTACAGAACTTGAACAGTGAAACTTTGTAACTGAACAAGAAATTGTCTGTATATAAAATTAAAGAGAAAGTATTAGCACAAAAGTGAAGCAATTTAAACAACTTACATCGAAAGAAATGTTTAGTAAAGTAAACAAATAAATGTAAAGTTTTTTTAATTTTGGCACCTTTTAGATTATAAATGTTTCATTATTTCATAAATCATGATTTTATATTTTTAATTTTATGATTTTTACATGCCATTTTACTAGATTTAAACTGATGATGTAATACCTGGGGAAAGTCTGGAATGGCTGAAGTCCCGACGAGTCTGGATCTCGGACTTTGTACTGTATAAGGCTTCAAGTTGGAAGATTTAAATGCATTAGAAATTTCTATGCGCATAGCTTGACAGATAGAAATGCTGGAGGGGGGGTAACTGCTGCCATTGGATATGGCAGCAAAACTTCCACCTAAAATGCTCGCAGTTTCTTCTGTAGTGTTTATCACTAAGCAAACCTTTTCCAGCATAGAAACGGAATGGTCTTTATGTATTGCATGTGCTAACTAACTGTTTGTTATAATTGTTTGTTTGGCATAGAGGTTGTTATTCCAGACACATATGATTGTCCATTAATCCCTCTTTTGTCTGACTTTTCTTGCATTTGTCATTGTTTTTTGAAGGCTATAAAATTTGACTAAGTAGGGTACTTGGAAGGTATACTTAAAACTCTTCTTTGTTACTTCATAGTGTCATAGACTATGCAGCTCCACTGTACTTTTGTATATCTTCAAAGCTTTGTTGATGTTATTGATATGAAAACTGCAGTTGCGCGCACAGTGACATCAGTAACATTTTTCAGTGCTTCTATATGAATATTGTTCATCATTTTTTCATTGAGCTAAGTTCCGTATCTGCTCTATCCAAAATGTATGAAACGGATCTCAAAACTCGAAGGTATTCTTTCTTCTGGGAAGGAAACAAAGAAAAATTATCACTATTATGTGAAGTTTTATTTATCATAAATATGCAATAAAACAAAAAAGTTGGTGATCATTTAACAAGTTTGACAGCATGAAAGGTATTTGAAGGCTGGTAGAAGTAGATGTATTGATTGATTACTGTTAAGTAAACAGAAAAGCATGTTGTTCAATTTGTGTTACAGAATTTTTTTTTTTTTTTCCTCCGTACTTCTGCGTAATAGATTGTGGCCATTGAAAAATCACACATAATTAGAAAAGATTCAGTCATCTGCTGTTTTACAGCATCAAAATCTTGCTGATGTGCTTGTGCTCATTAGGTGGCAGGTAAACTGAAACAGTTTTCTGATATAAACCTTTACTGCAACAACTTGAAGGCAAAGTAATGTCATTAGATGGATAGTCAAGTGAGGTGAGTAAACCAAAGCCTATACTGGCATTATTTAAATTTTTTTTTAACCTTAGAATGTCTCTGAAATCTTCACTAGCTGGCTCATATAGATTTCCTGCATTGCAATGCAGACAGAATGATTCATTTTAATCAATCAATCTGGAAATTGCAACATTTTCATGAAATTAAAGGTGACCATTATGTATGCTGTTTATTTTGTCTCCATTGCTTTTTCGTTTTCTCTGGAGGATTTTTTTGGGATGAAAATTCAAATCTTCTACCTTTGTAAGGATCTCAAGTTTTTATTACAATTATTTATTTTAAAACTTTGCTATCATCTCTTATTTTCCACTTGTGGCCAGAATTAACGCGTGAATATGTTTATGCAAATTGTACTTGCTAACGCTTAAGTATTTAAGTTGTGGCTTTTTGCCAAGAGCGTAGTAGAAGGAGAGAAAGTGAGCCATCTTGCCACAAGTCTTCACGCGAGCTTGCCATCAGTTACTGTCCGGCTTTAAGCCCAGAGGTTTTAATCCTCTTGAAAACTAAAGATGTATTGTAGTTTTCCGCAGTTTGCATACTACAGACGTAGTAATTTAAAAAGCCAGTCTTAGTCATCTGTGTCAAATATTAAAAGTTCTCTTATTTAAATTTTAGTTAGTTAGTAGTCTTATATTTTTACGTTCAGACCACAAATGGTTGGTCTTTGTATCTTGGAGTGCAGGAGCGACTGTAAAAACATGAAAAAAAATAAAGGATAATTTTAACCCTTCACATCTTGTCGTCTTTGCTACTTCATAAGACATAGTTTGCAGTCAACTCACTGTCCAGTGAGGGCACTTCATGTTTATCCAACAGATAAAAAGAAATACGAGTCCTGATACCTTGAGTAAATTATATCAAACTCCATGCTGTCTAAGAAACTTATGCTCTGGCTTGTCAAGGGGGCTTGGCAGTTTCATCCTTCGGTTTGTTCTTTTTTTTTTTTTTTTTTAAAAAACTTAATTTCTATTTACTGTTTTCTTTGGCTGCATAAGCCATTGTTGCTATTTGCTTCTTGTAAATTAATCAAAGTTTGATTTTTGTGTGTAGACTAATGTTAGTCTGAGTAGACACTGATTTTGCAGATTATATGGCATTGATGTAGAATATATTAGGCCGAAGTTAGGAGTTAGTTGCTAAACACATCTTTCTCACATGAGGTGGTAAACAGGGTGAGCATATTTTGTAGGCCTAATGCTTGAATCTGAAATTCTGGCTTTAATCTTAAGTATTATGTTTTTGAAGCTAAAATTTCTTCACCTTCTTTTATGCTATTATTTGTACAGTTGCCTTGCATACATTTCAAAATCATTGAAATATACAGTTTTTTTCCCCATTTTTGCATTCTCTATCAGCACACAATTATGATAACATAACTAATGTTGAAGCATAACCTTATTAGTCATTTCAATCATGAATATGCTGTGTTTTAATATTTTATCTTGCATAAAATTTTAGAAATTTTTTAAATTTTAAATCAGATTTACAGACTTACACTGTCATCTATTGATCTTGTCTGAGTTTAAAATAGTTACCTACATGGCAAAAATAGAGTTAAATGGTTTTTGCTGATTAATTTTATGAAGAGCAGGGAGATATATGGGCGTGACAAATTAATTTTGGACTGATTGCTTGGTGCAAGGTGGGCATGATAATTTAGGTTTTAATACAAATGATTAACGACAAATTTGTTTGCTTTTCCATATTGACTAGAAAAATGCAAGTGAAAAATTTAAATTATAAGCCATAAATTAATTAATGCTTTTAGTTAATTTTTCTTTATGTAGGTAATATAACCATAGGTAAGTAACTAATTCTATTTGTATTGTAGTATAACTTTTAAGTTATCATTTCAAAACTTCTAATATAATTTGTAAATTTCTTGTAGGTGGTCTCATTTAGCAGATTTATATGATGCACAGAACACAGATTGGAAATTTGAATTTTGTCAGAGGTATGAGTTAAAAAAGTTAATTTCTGAGAGGCTTGAAGAAATGACGCGGGAATATTATCATCATGAAAATATTTCACATGAAGCCTTTGTAAATTTCCGAACACTTTGTGCAGAACGTCCCATTAATCACAATCTCATTATAGATGAATTAAATAGTATTCTTCATGCTACAGAAAGGTAATTAATCTCTCTATTGAAAATCATCATCTCTTTTCAGAATGTTATTTTATAAAATTTTAAGACTACTGTCTTAGAGTTGTTGTTACTAAGAGCTCATTATTGATTTAAATTTTTGATTAATTGTCAAGAACATATATTTTCTGGTTGTAATAAGATAATGTCATTCTTAAAATACTGTAGTAATCTTTCTTTCCATTATTGCTTCATAAGTTCTTCTGGGCAAATTTTTTTTAATGGAATTTGAAACTTAATATTTTTTGTTTATATTACATTAATCTTTTATTTTTAATTAGTATGCCATATATTATAAGTATTTTAATTTGAGTATATATATATGTGTGTTATTTTATGTATTTATTTTTTCTAGCAACTCAAGTTTTTGGGCAAGCAGCAAATCAGTATATGTAATGAATTACCACATTAGAATGTGGTAATGTGAAGAATCTGATGTAATAAGTGTGCTGCATAATTCTTTAATATAATTTAGCTGCATAATTTGTTAATTAATCAGTGAATTATTAAGGCCCTAGTAACCAAACCATTTAAAATAAAATTTTAGTTAAATCTGTTGTACTAAAGGTAGTTCAAAGGAAAATTAATTATTTTGATTGGAATATTCTAACATGAATAATATTTATAATTCATGTATTGAAAGTATCAGAGCCCATTATCAGACAATCTTTTTTAGGTTTTATTGGCCTGGCAAACATGATAAATTTAATAAATTGGCCATAATATATCTAATTTATTAACCATTGTTTGGTTCTTCATTTTTTATAGCTGTCTTGGCAAGAGAAACGGTGTTGGCAGAATTCAGGCTTAATGGCCTAAACAGCCATGAAAATAAATCTAGCTGAACTGTGACAAATGTAGATTGTTAATTTATTCATTATCTACATAACAAGATTTTTTATTTTATGCAATCAGAAGTAATTTAATGTAACTTTGTATTTATTATTTTATTTAATACAGTTTTGTAAGCAATTTATTTAAATTAAACAGCAGATATATCCAAAAATTTGTTGTGAAGTCACTCTCTGCTAGTTGATGTTTGCAAGTGATTGCTAAGAATGCATCAAGCATATATCATGGTCAGCATGATGCCTGAACGTGACTCTGGCTCAGGGATAAGCAGACTTTTCTAGGATACAGGCTACTTCTGATTTTTTCAAGGTGTTGAGAATCCACCCAAGTGGCATAGGTGTTGTGAGCTAATAAAAAAGGTCTGCAAATTTATTATAACTTAATAATAAATATGGAATATGTACTTACCTACCTAACCCTACCTGAAAAATCTCACTTTTATAAAACCATGTTTAAAGAAAAACACAAGATGCAAACATAACAGTAATAGCCATAAATATAATAATTTCAAATGATGCATTTCTTATCAAACAATTCAAAATACATTAAAAGATAAATTATTTTCATCTAAAGTTAGTTCTTGTAGTTAGTAAAAGACTTAGTTTGCATACTGTCTGCCGATATTAAAATCTAGGTATATAATTACTAACTGCTGATCTTTCACTGGATTCTAAATGGTTGTCTGCGAGACGAGAATGATGTGTTGTTTTAATTATATTAATCATTGAAAGTAAAATACAGAATCCCACAAGTAGGTAGATCCAAAGAACGATGTTGAATGAAATATAACTTTTTAAAAGTTAGGATACTTTACTTCATGCATTAGATTCCAAGAGTTATTCTTAGGTTTAGTTATTTCTTCCACATCAACATTGTCAAATGGGTAACACATGAATGCAGCAATTGGTTCTAGTTTAGTAAATTCTTGAAAATGTCTCTCAAATTTGGAGTGAAGTTTTATTATTTCATCATAATATTTTTCTTTGTTTAATGTACCCCTGTTTTTAAACAACTTGACAGAAATATTTTTGAAATATTTTAGTTCATTCTTCATCAGCTGAGAAGATATTAGCTTTTAACTTGTTTTTTAAAGTATTAACAAATCCAATCAGTTCTACTATTGTCTGATTTTTTCCTTGTAATTGTAAACCTCTTGTAGTAGGTCCATGAATTTTTATAAAAATATACTCCAACTTAACCAACAAATATCTGCATAATATAACAATTCCCCATAATCAGATTTTTTTTTTTTTTTTAGTTGGACCTAAAACATTCTTCGTTGAATTTAGTTCACAATTTTCATGCAGATTCCCATAACGTGCAGCATATTTAGAATTTTACAACAAAGGCCCTGTTGGGGAATAATGCAATGATAAAAGAAAATGCGGTATGTCATCGTCTCCAATACACATAGTCAAAAATCCATTGACTGTGCCGGTCAGTGATGAGGCTCCATCAGTTGTCATTGATGCAACTTTATAAATTGAAATTTCTCCCCTCCGTATGTATTTTTAGAAGGTGCAGTGAACATTTTCACCTCGTGTGTTCTTCTTTAGAGGTAATATTGTTAATAATAATTCTTTTGCACTTATAACCTTTAAAGCAGTTTTTATAAAGTTGAGAAATATCAACCATGTCCATAGATTTGTCAAACTTCAAGGAAAAGCAAATATGATTAGTAATATCTTTGGTCAGCTTAAAAGCCCGATCAGAATTCATAATTTTTATATGGCGTGTGACATGTCTACTTGAAGGTTATATGTCTTTAATTGCAGAAATAATTTCATTTTTGTTCTTGAGTGAATCAAATGATGAGTCATTGGCTTCCAGAATTTTTTTTTTTTTTTTTTTACATTTTTCCAACTGCAAAAGGTTTTTTATGTTTTGCTAACACATGACTCGCGTGAAAAGATGATTGAACTGTTGCAGCCTTAGATTGGTACTGGGTTTAATAAAATCTAATTGTTGTCTGAGTAATTGCGATTTAAATTCTTATAATTTTACGCAGTTTGCTTTTTAATGGAAAATCTGTATGCACTTAAACATCATCGTGCGCTTCCAATGAAGGTTTATGTATCGTCTGCACATTCATCGAATCATTTGCTTAAGTAAACACAGTTGCTCTGATTGTGAAAAGCCGATTTTCCAGTATGGCTGGTGTCTGTGTTCCATAAATATGTTTCTTTTAGTATGCACGTCTTAGGTCTTACTAAAGGTAATCACTCCGAAATGTTTTGGTGGTCCACTGGTCAATTGCGATCGACTTAATACCCAGCCCTGCCCTAGGTGATATCGAATATTATTTATGTGGGTTTTGTTTCACCATTTAACTGATTTCCAAAAGTGTTCTATTTTATGGCTATAGCATCTATCTCTATCAAACAGAAAATAGTAAGCATGATAAATATTTGTGAAAACACTTAGATTTTCAAAAAGAACAAATTTTCATTAATCAAAGAAACGTTATGTTTTAAAAGAGGAAATTTTCACTGTGAAAGAAAGTAAACTATGAGCACATATGCAAACTGGTAACCATTAATTTCTCATTGAGAAGCACGCAAATTCCTCTTTCTTACTGAGACTGTTATAAAAGAGAAGTACCCATTTTTTATTGTTTTGATACTTATATTTCTAATTTGCCTAAAATGTATAATTTTGTATATATATATTCTTTATAAATAATAAAACCTGGAACCTCTGAAATATATATGGTGTTAAATTTTTTTTAGTTGAAACTGTTCTCTTAAATGAAACTAAATATTTACAATTAATATTTATGGTTAAAGTTCATGATGATTTTTTTAACAGATATACTGAGAAACAAGTATTACATATAATCAAATTGTGCCCATTTTTTAACAGTCTTTTTTTTTAAGAGATTTTACCTTCAATTTATATTTTGCATATTCATGATACCTGTTAAATGCAT
Source organism: Stegodyphus mimosarum (assembly GCA_000611955.2). Taxonomy (NCBI): domain Eukaryota; kingdom Metazoa; phylum Arthropoda; class Arachnida; order Araneae; family Eresidae; genus Stegodyphus; species Stegodyphus mimosarum. The sequence goes on from KK112657.1 coordinate 25,301, forward strand.
ATAAATTTGCCTGAATTTTTTGAATCTTGATCCACCTGAACTCTTTATCTTTTATTTCTTCTATTAAATTTGAATAAATTTATGTTTTTGAAGAGCACCAATTTATTTTAAGTATTTATTCCAATGAACTTTTTTATATTTTTATGCAACAAAGATTTGTTTATTTGGTTCTAATGAAGATCAGAGTATTAATTCTCTAAGTATGTCTGTTGTGCATATCTAATACTGTGTTTGCTCCCATATTTCTTCCCCTTCACCTTTTTCAGTATAACATTTACTACAAACTTCAGCTTATAGTAGCAAATGACCCCAACTGTGAAAAGATAGCAAAGTATATTGTTTAAGATAAAGAAAGATGGGGAAGAAAACAGCAACTTTATCTGAAATATGGAATGCAGAGTAATATTAGTACATTTGTTTCTCAACTAGCTGAGTTCTTCCTTTAATCCATTTCCTGAAAAATAGTATATATGCTGTTTTATTTTCTCCTCTTGACTTTTAACACATTGAGTGCCACCGAATAAAACAAAAGCTTTCTTTTTTTACCACTAATAGTTTTTTTTATTAATGTACCTTAAATGTTCCTTAATGACATGTAATTTATCTGTAAGAGATAATATTATATCTTTTTTAGACCATAATTAGTTTATATTCATTTGGATTTATAAGGAAACCATTTGGATAAAAAGTTCTATTTTGTCCATACATTTTTCTGTCTGCCAAAGTTTTATGTACAGGGTTCATATGGCCCTCGATTTTTGTCCTTAATTATCTGTTTTTACGACTGCCATTTTCAATCTGAATTGGCATTTTGGAGGAATATTTTTGGCAGTTCACTGGCAAATATGGTTATGTTTTGAATGGTTTGATGGGTTGTAATTTGTTCCTGTTTCTAATATACACTGGTGTGCAAAAATTAAGGACGAAGTCGAAAAATTAGCATATCAGCTGAACGAAGAGGCAGAGCGGACCAATCAGGAGATTAAGTAAGGTGATGTACAGTAGCACATGCGCAGATATGCAGGTAGATGTAATGGGGGAGTGTCTGAGTAGTATAAAGCATGTTGTTGGTGTAAAATCAGTATTTCTGGCAAAGAGACTGCACGCCGTATAGCAGTTAAAATCACACCGAGTTGCTGCCTCAGCGAGAAATGGCGAATAATCAATCTGTTAGACAACATCTGGATGCTTTTACCTGAGGTCGAATGATTGGGAAGTTGGAGGAAGGCTGCAGTGTGACAAGTGTGGCTGCAGAGTTCGGAATTGCTCACAGCATCGTTTCACGACTTTGGAGACAATTTCAAACTACAGGAACAGCTATCCGGGGGTTTAGTAGTGGTCGTCCACAAGGAACCACACCCGAAGATGACCGGTATGCATATAAGCATTCTGTACCGCGCCACGCACATAGGGAAAAATCGCTCCTCGTGATTGGATATGGTTTTCAATGACATCATTTCCTCTGCACTTAGGACTGCTTGGGCTCCAGTGTACACTTCCATACTGTTTGTTTGCATTGTGATAGCAATAACGAGAAGATTATTACATGCGTTTTATTTTTATTGCTATGAGATTACACTTTTTACAACACTGTAGTGTGGTGAATTTGGTATATATATATATATATTTTTCCTTAAAGAGAAAAAGTATTATTTCTTCTTGTGCTAACTCCATAAATGTGTATTAATATCAAGTGCAGAGATTTTTAATAGCTGTATTCTTAATTTCATAGTAAAGGTTAATAGTAAAGGTCATAGTAAAGGTTATTAATTAATTATTTCTTGTTCTATTCACTGCCGATTCAATCTGAGATAAGTCAATTTTCGGAAATAGCCAAAACGATGTTGGGAACTAACATTACACGATTGAACAATAAATTCGCAATATTTATAATCAGCCTGAAAAAGTAAAATTTATTTTTGAAGTTAGACTAACTCGTAGATTTGGAACAGAGATACGTATTTCAAATTGAATAATATTACTTTATGAATATTGCTAATTTTTTAATGTGCAACATCTTTTGTACCATTGCATAAAAATTGGGTTTGTCAGAGAAGGAAGTTTTTTTTTCTAATACGCGTGTATTAAATTTCATGACAGTACTGAATGCACTTTTTTCTTTCATTTAAAGCAACAGATATATGAGAATGCTATGGATATTAACATGGACACAGCGTAATATTTACAAAGGAAATACTTTCTGTAATGTGAAAGAAACAGAATGCAAGAAAATTGCAATAATAATAATAATATAGTTACTAGTACACAATGCCTTTACAGTTAGATCGAGATCATCGTGCTTTGGTTTTTTGCACTAAATTCATTCAGCTATTTATATAATCTAAGATTATTAACAGCAACTTTGAAAGATTTTATAATTTTATTATTCCATGAAACAGGAAGACATCTGCAGAAAGCTGCTACTAAATTTTTTCTTTTGGAAGTAAACGAACGATAATTTTCACGCTTCCGTGTCGCTCATGCGCGTTGTTCAACGAAAACAAAACCTTACGAACCCGCCTGAACATCATTACGCCAAGAGAAAATGATGTCATTTAAAAGTATGTCCAATCAGAAGTACGGATTTTTCCCTATGCGCGTGGCACAGTACAGAATGCTTATATGCGACTGGTATATTGCCTTACAGGCCAGAAGAAACAGGCGGCAGACAGCGGGAGAAATTGCTAGACACACGACACAGGCGACTGGACAATCGATATCGCGTTTTACCGTGGCCAGAAGACTGCACGCTGGTGGTCTGTTTGCATGACGCCCTGTATGGTGTGTGTCTCTAACGCCTGCCCATCGGAGAAGACGTTCTCTGTGGTGCCGGGAACACCAGAATTGGAGAGACATTGAATGGGGACGAGTACTCTTTACAAATGAGAGCAGATTTAGTCTGAGTTGCGATTCTAGACACATACACATCTGGACAGAGCGGGGAACACGCAATAACCCCTTCAACATAATCAAAAGGGACTGTTTTGGAGGTCGCGGAGTTCTCGTTCAAGCAGACATAATGCTTGGTAGCCGGACCGACCTTCATATGGGTCCACAGTTCCTCTTCATGGACGACAACGCTCCACCTCATCGCACAGTTACTGTCGAAGAGCTGTTGGAGAGTGAAGATATTGAACACATGGATTGGTCGGCAAAGTCTCTGGATCTAAATCCCGTCAAGCATGTACGGAACTTACTAGGGAGACCCGTGGCAGCACGTAATTTATTGCCAGTAACGATTCCGAAACTGCGATTGGTGCTACAAGAGGAATGAGCAGCAGTGTCTCAACAGCTCATTAACAACCACATATCCAGCATGCACAAATGATGTGAAACCTGCCTAGCAGTCAGGGGAGATCATATCCCCTATTAAAGGCCGGATTTTTCTTGCTGGACACCCATCACAGGGATGTTTCGGCCTTCAGTCGCATTGCACTCCATGCTACTTTTTCAATAAAGCTTCTTTTTATCCCTCTGATTTCTCTTTTAGTAAGTGTTGCTTTCATTACTCATGTCTTTACGTATTGGGGATTTTACAGTATTAAATGTGTTGATTTGGAAAGCTTTTGTACAAAGTTATATTGAAAAAAACCGTCTCATCCTTAATTTTTGCACACCAGTGTAAATGGAGGGATACTCGAGTTTCTGAGGTGAGGAAGAAGTGAAACATCTCAAAATTATTTCATTTTTTCTAATGAAGAGCTCTTAAAAAAGCTTTTCTCTTTTGGGGATTGAATTCTTTTATTAAATGGTTCTAAATTTGGCTGCTTATCAATCTTTTGGCGATTTTAAGACCAGTTTCTATAGAAAATTTTTAATTCCGAGATCCGGGGGCCCACCAGCAGCCGAGCAGTAAAGACGCTGAACACTGGTAGTTCAGTCTGAGTTTCGAATACCGCGAACGGGCTGGTTGCATGGGCGTTTTCGTGGTTTTCCCCATGTGTAATGTGTATACGAGCCAGTTTCCCTTAGAAAGTCCTCCACGAAGGCATCCCTCCCTTTAGGCAGGTAGCCCTCGTGTGCTTTGCCATAATTGAATAACCCCAACCCAACATGAGATCTGGGAATTTTTTGACGATTTTTTTTTAAACATTGTAAAATTGATAAATTTCGTTAAAATAATGGTAATATATTGAAATTATGTTTAAAAAATAACATTCAAGTAAAACAATTTTATTTTTTTTGCTGTCATATTATAAATTCTATTTTGTTCACTTACACAATATTTTGAATCTGAAAAGTAAATAAGGTATAATGCTATAAAGCACAATTTATGGAAAAGTTCTTAGCAAAAGCAAAATAGCTATGTAATTAATTAAAAATGTCTTCTTTTTAATTTTTTCATGTTATTTTCCCATGTTTATAATTTCAGCCTTTACTATAATTTCTCAGTTCTATTTTCTCACCAGTATGCAAATAACTTAGACAGCTTTTAAACTGAGTTTTTTGTAATGTAAGAAAGACAGAGTGTGTTTCTGACTTCCACTTGCTTACTGCATTAGTTTCTGTCAGCTATGATAATTTGTAATTATTCATCTGTGCATTCATTATCACTGCCACTATTTGAATTGAATTTGTTATGATGATAGAGTTTCTGAGCTAGCTTAAGTTAAATTGCATAGTCTTTGACCATTAGTCCACATTTTTAGTTTGAATTTGACTTTTTTTGTTTTATTACATCACTACAAGCTGTAATTGATTTTGTTAGCATAAGAACATGCCTTTAGTCCTTTTTAAATAAGAGGCTTATTTAAATCTTTGTCTGACTTTGTAGTTACTTTTAGAGGTAGTGATAATTTGCTTTGTGTCTGTGGAGGGGGTTGGACTATTTAACTTTTACCAGATCAAGTAAACTCTCATAGGTACTTTGTTCAAAGGTTGACAAGTTGTGAGATAAAGCACACAGAAACTAGTGAGAACATTGGTTTGCATATTGAGACAAATTTCTAATTGTTAGAAAAGATGCTTAAAGAGAAGGAAATCTATGTAAGTTAGCAAAAATGTCTGGGAAGGCTTCAAATTAAAAAGATGCATAAATTTTTTGTTGAATGTTGTTGCTACAAAACATATGGAAGCAATGTGCTGAGAGCTTCAGTAGATTATTGAGCATTAGAACTATAAAGCTCAGGTTTTGCTGTTCTAAATAATGTTTGACTTCTTTAATGAATGAATTTTCAAACCTGTCATTAAAAAGCAGTATCAGGCTATTGCAACATGCCTGATGCTATGCAGCATACCACAAATAATTTGAATTCTTGCATTGGACAAACTGAGGTAATGTATATTAATTAAGAACAATTAAGGTAATGTAGATGCGCAAAATTGCATTCTGCAAATCCATGGTTGGCAAGGGTTTAATGGCAAGGAAAAAAGATGATATTGAAGCAAATGTCATATTTGCATGTGCCATGCACTGTATAAAATAATTAAGATCCAAGATAAAAGTTGAGTAAATAAATTACTTCCTATAGTAGTGATTAAAAATATCGTTTATTTTTTTCCTTTAAAAAGCTTTATTTATTTAAAAAATAAAACAAGTGTTCTTGAAAAGATTTTTTTTTTTAATGTGTGTTTGTTGTAGACATAGTTAGATATAGTAATATTGTTTGTTGAGTTTTTCTTATTGTTGTTACAGTGTTCGAGACTGAAATTTTCTTGTCAGATTTCAGAGTTAAGCATTTTGAATTTGATTGGTGGTTAACTAAGTACTAATTTATTGTATTTCCTGTTTTTCAGTCATCTTAATCTCACAATTAAATATTATGCTAAAAAATGCTTAAGATTTGTACGTCACCTTCAGTTGGAGACAGAGTGGAGGAACTTCTTAGCTCGTCCATCAAACAAAATTACATTATTAGAAGGTGATATTCTTTCATATTCATTTTTGTGATTAGAATTGCTTTTCATTCTTAGAATATTTGGAGTGCTATTTATTGGTAATATTTGAAATACTCCTTATTCATATGAGAACACAGTATCTCAGTTTATATGAAAAATCAAGTTTTATAATCTGTATAAAAATTCTGTTATTTCAAAAATTTTAAAATAAGCAGTACATTATAATAACTATTCATTGATAATATCATTATTCCTGAACTGAGTAGCAAAGAAAAATTAGAATCTCATAAAATTATTTAACTCGGTGTATGTCAAATGATAGGGTGTTTGTATTTTCTTTATAATTTTGATTAATTATTTTTATTAGTTGATTAAGTCATGAATAAGAGAGATCTATTATCTATTGTAAGAATGTTAGACGATGAAATGAAATATTTTGCTATCGTTTTTTCCTCCATAGGAGCTTGCCTTATATCACAGTGGTGCCAACCAACTGATATCGATTGCTTACGTGATACATTTTATTTGATTAATAATCTAGCTGGGATGGCTTTGGTTAATATTCGTGATACGTTCCCAGATCACCCAGCAGTCCTAAAAGAAAGATTGCATGTGTCTAGTAAGTACAATATTTATTTGAGTATTATCATTAATTCTCAATTTACCCATGTTAAACTGAGACAACATTAAACTGAGTGCAATTTAAAAAAAATTCATGATTAACAGAAAAATGCTTTTAACAAATAACCAGTATTTTCAAACAATTTAACCTGGATAAGTTATTCCTTTGCTTATGTAAATAAAATCAGTATTCAAAGTTCTGTGATGCTCTTGAGTGCATGTGTCACCCTTATTCTCTCTCTATTTCATCCTATCCCTGTTTATGTTTATTTTTCTTCATCACATGCATTTTTTTTTTTTTTTACATTAGTCTTGTATTTTGTTATTTTGTAAAAGTGAATATAAAACTGAAAATTATTGATTGCGTACAAAAGATTTATTTTTAAATATGAGCAATTTACTTTTAACAGATGATGTAATTGTGTTTATGTATTCTGTGTTGGGTACAATTACATTTTGTTGTAGGTAAAATTAACTCCCAGATACCATAACACCCCCCTTCCATCAACAGTTGAATTTTACAGTAGCATTGTGTGGTCGTAATTTTACCATCATTTTTCAATAAAGAAGCTTACTTCCTCCCCCCCTTTAGACAGTGCCCAGTTAATTTATAACTTGGTTAATTGCAAATTGCCTGCATTATTTAAAACTGAATGTAAAACTAAATGTATGTGTTTGACAAAATTTCTTACTTTAATTCTTATACCTTTGGCTATTTCGAACTATACAGATGTCCTTAGATAAGGCTAAAGCAAATTTTATAGGAAATGTCATGTATAATAGGATATTAATGAAATAGTTGAATTTAAATTAAAACAAGTGTAATGGAATTGTATACATACAAAGTATTTGGTCTGAGGCATTTATCTCATTATACAGTTTTCATTATGATAGCATTAAACAAGAACTGTCAACTTTGTCTGTGGATTCTTACACTCGGAAGAGGTAAAATAATCTGAGATGACCAGGCAGAATTAATAATTATTCAACACAAAGCATTTAATTGTGATTGTAATTAATCAGTGTATGTATTTCATAATGGCATCTTTTCATATGGCTAGACACTTATTTTGTAACATCGAGAATGACCAAACTCATTGGTCATTTAGGCATCTCATCACTAGAAATGTTGACCAGGGAGCATTACAGAAGGTGACCAATATTACACTTTCAAAAGGGGAACAAACAATTGCAGATATCTTTGCCTTCTGTGGAATTTGAATTCACACACAACAGTATGGCAGCCAGATGTGCAAACTACCATACCGAACAGGTGGTACTTCTTGCATTAACTTAAAATTCCATCTGTGGAGCGTAACTGAAAACTTTAAATATACTTTTCTGATAAATCACATATTCGGTAAATTCAGCATCATTGAGTATAGGTCGTTTGGGGAAAGGGGAAGCAGGTACCTGCTACAAAATTGTGAAGTTTGTAACAGAGATATTCCTGCCTCATGTCAGCAACTTTTCTAACCTTTGAAAGTGCCATGCATAGGTATAATGGAATTTAGAACAGGGTTTGTATGGCCCTTAACCCTTTCCAGATGGGCTTTCCATATATGCATTCCCTATGTGTTTCACAGCCAGTCGTCTCACCCATGTGTCACTGGAGAATGAGTGTAAGGGACAGGTGATGCATTTTAAGCTGCTTTTTCAAGACCACTGAGTGGGATTCTGTGTCCATTTTCATTGAACCAAATATGGGTTTAGGATCTTGACCTTCAGTTTGATCGAATTCTGCATAATGCTAGTGTCATTTGGGGAGGGGGCAGGAGGAAAGCATAATGTAAATAAACATAGCTTTTTGTTTAATTCACACAATATAAACGTTCGGTTTTCTGATATACCTTTGAATCTTTTTTTTAACTACTATGTAGTGTCTTTTAAGGTAACTATGTCGTGTTCTGTTAATCTCTTATATCACTTGCATTTTTATTTTGGAAAACCCTGATTTCAGTTTATTATGGTGAGCCAATGTTATTTATAAGAAGAAGGATATACTCGCATGGTGTATGAGCCAATAGTGACATGGATAAGCATGATTACTTTTCTAGAGAAAGCAACATTTCTAATGATACTGATGTGGACATTTTGTCGGGGACTAAACTCAGTTGCCTGCCTTCCACTTTTTCTTGTAAATAGTTTTCCTAATATTTTTTATTAATTTTAAAATTTATTAATGTGTATGGTCAATTAAAACTTAAGAATAATGTGCTTCTGAAAATTATTTCTCAAAGTAAGCAATAGAAAAGATTATTAAATGCTAACTTTAGGATGTATGATAGCTTAAATAATAATCTAAATAGTACTGAAAGTTATAAGCTTGCTCTTTTTTTTGTGTGTGTGTGTATGTTTTCTTTTTTTAATTAGGCTTAGCATCGTAAAACCCCCATAACCCCCATCCTGTTCGACCATTCCTTTTGACTCCCATCTCTGAGGAAACATCTTAAAGTGCACCACCATAAAAGTTTTTTTTTTTTTAATAATAATTTTTGGTCCTTAAGGTTCAATATTTTTATGAAAAACTGAGCTAAAATTTGCAAACAGTTTCTAATGTTGCTCATCTGATATTTTCATTTCTTTTTTGTAACTGCCATTCTGAGGATGAATTAACATTTTGGATGAGTGTAAAATTCAAACCATGCAGTTCATAATGGAGTCATTGCAAATAGATGTAAAAAATTAGGAATAAAGAACTAATCTGAAGCAAAAGTTTTAGTGTGTTTTGGGGTGCCCTGATTAGTTGATAGCTCAACATTTCAAAGCAGGTGTTATCAACAGGACTGCTGTCTATCTGCACTGTAAAGAAAAAATACTGCACTTTGAGCTTATGGTCAGGTTTAACTTAGCATAATGAAAGTGTGACTTTCCAAAAGCTTGAAGTAGAAACTTCATAAACTCATGTTTTGCTAATTGTTATCAGCGGATGTGGAAATTTTGCAAGTATGTGGACAAAAGACATGACTAGAGCTCTTAAAGAATTAGAAAAGATGTTTTGAAAAAATCTACTTTAGAATAAATAAGAATAAATCTAAATTTAGGTATGACTGCATATTTATTTGAGAATTCGATTCCTTCAGCTCCATCACTACAAGGAACAATGAGGACCATCCAAACGTTTCTTTGTAGAAGAAATGACCAGTCAGATAAAAATAAAATTTAAAAAAGGTTATTATTGGTGGATGGTTTTTCAGATAATTTTTAAGAGTGACTATGAATTCTGGATTTATAGATCCACAATTAATGCATATCTGCCAGCTTTCATGATTTTTTTTGTAATTTGTATGAAAACTGCTCTAATTTTAGTTATTATACATGAAATTAATTTTTTATTGATTTTTCAGTTTTTTAAAGTGCATCATATTCTTACTGTAGTATTTTTAGGAGCAGACATTCACATCACTGTTCAAATTCACTTTCTTTATTACACTAAAAAGGTCTTCCCCTCCCCTTTTTGAAGTATGAATTCCGGTGTTGTGCATTGTGAAGTTTGGCAGCTTATCAACATGCTAGAAATTTTAATCATTTTTTATAATTTTTGATTAATTGATTTATGATTATTCATGACAATTTGTTAACAAACAACATAACTGTAGTATCATTAAAATAATGATAGAGTATTAAAACTTGATTTTTAGAAAAATAACATTAAAATAAAATATTTTTATTTTGAACTGTCATGTTTTAAAATGTCTTTAACTTTTAGTTTCTCACTTCTCAATTTTCTGATTCTGAAGCTTAAACTAGACAATAAATGTTATAAAGCACAACTGCGAAATTACTTTTTAGCAAAATCAAACACATTACTGTAATTATGTTAAAATTAATTTCATTTGTGTAATTTTTTAACGATAAGTATTCCCCCGTGCAGTCGTCATATCATAACTTCTGCTATATATCATGTCACTTGGCCAGAGTTTCATGTTAATGGGATTATACTTAAGTACTGAAAAAACAATAAAATGAGCATGTTATGATTATTGTTTATGAAAAGAGCTGAAGCAGAAGATTCTAGAATTTTCCAAAACTCAGCTTCAGATTAAAAATTAATTTACAAGTAAGCTCTGTATATTTTGAGAGTACTGAATCCAGAGTTCTGAAAGGAGCCTCACCCCTAAAAAAGACAATTTTTTAGGGGACCATTTGACTTGTATATGATTGTCTGAAAAAAAGTTGAAAAAAGAGACCTGTATCTTATTGTCTTGAAATGCATATGTTGAAATTAATCATTCTGTAAATAATTTCATGAAATTCATGATTTTCTGATTAGTTTCTTTTCTCTTTTGTATGTGCTACATCTTTTTTTTCCCTTTCTTTTTCTTTTTATATATAGACGAGGTGCTTGAAAAATCACTTTGGTCACCCTCTGATTGCAAAATCCTTTTGAAATCTCTAAATTATGTCTTTTTCCGGACTCGAAAATATCAGAGTAGTAAGAATGATTTTTCTTGTGCAGAATACACCTTTATTGATAAGGTATGCATAATTTAAAGAATCCATTGTAAAATATGAATATTGATCAAAATGTCCTGTAAATTAAAAATTACCTGTATATAAATGCTGTATTAGTGATAGATTATGAAAGATATCTTAAATCATTTAAAAAAATCACAGTAGGTGTGTTAAAACATTTTTGCATTATTAATTGGTGGCAAAGTATTTTTAGGAAAGTATTTAGTATCATTGTGTTAAAATGTCTACTTTGAGAAATTTGTGTTTTTTAATTAGGTGTGGGAGGAAATTAAGGGATATTTTAAAATTATCGTAAGTATTTCATTTTTCAATCTAAACTGACATAAAAGCTTTGCTTACAGCAGTTCATTGTGCTTTTTGGGAATAGTAGTCTATATGAATGTGGGACATTTGTTTACTGTAATAATCAGCATATAGTGCCCTGTGGGCTATATAATTTGTATATTACAACTTCAGAGTCTTAAGAAATACTCAAGATTATATAGCAAGAATACAGTCATTGTCTTTATTTTCAAAAATTTGAGTTTTATTCATGTGAATGAAATTGAGTATGCATATAAAAATATATTTACAAAACAGTTTATTTTACTGTTATTCTAAATTTTCAAGGCAAAAGAAGTGTATAGTGGAATATTTCATTCCTTAAATTTTCCATAAGAAAGAGTTAATAAAGTCCATAAGGCAGATACAGGAAATCCATCAACACTTGAAGTACTTTAATAGCAAGTCTTTGGCAGTGGCATACATCATCAGATCCAACTAAGGTCTGGCTACAGAAACTAGAATCTGAATGTCAGAAATTACCAATGTAACAACTGGCATACACAGGAGCATGGTCTGCAGCCAAACGCAGAGTTCATTTTACTGCTTGCAGAAAATAAGCTTTTCTTTGCCAACAGAAGAAATTAGATTCTAATTAATTGAAATTCAGGTAAAATGACTACAACTGGCTGAAACTGATAAAAATATTTAAAATTTTGTGTCTTATTAGTAATACTTCTTAAATTAATGTCTCCTTTCTGATGTAGTAAGCCAGTAAACTCACTTTTGAGATTTTATATTTTTTAGAAATAGTCAATAAAAAGGTTATAGAATATGTCAACTGCAAGAACTTTGCTAGTGCTAAAGCTTACAGGATGAGAGAGCATCAAATGAAATATGAAATGACCATGGAGATAGGAAGTAAGGTGGAGAGGCCCTAACCGGTTTCCCCCATACATTGCTTTGAAGCACTGGCAATCCCTTCATGGTGACCAAAACATTGGGTGATTTACCATTAAGATCAATGGTTTTGATTTGATCGGATGTAAATATTTTGTAATTACGTCGTAAATATGCATATAAATGTATATTTTTTTCTTTTTCTACACTATTTCAGAGTCCTAAGTATATGAAAAGAATACATTTTTAAACAACATTTCATTCTGAACAGAATTAAATGCTATACTTTTCACAGGACAGTTTGCTGAGAATGGTTTAATTTGAATGAAATATTTTCACAAGTTTTGTTTACATTAGAAACACATTTTAAGATAATTCGAATTTATTCGGTTAAGGATTACAAAAATTAAGATTAAAGTTTATTGTATTATTAATATTAAAATTACACATTATTTCTTTTCTATTTATAGATCTTCTTCCTAAAATACTTTCTCAAATATGACATGATTTTTTAGCTTCTGAGGCATTATTTAAATGGAAAAATTGAAGTCAATTTATAATTAATGCTCTATTCAGTCCATTTCAAATTAGCACACTTTTTATTTTAATAGTGAAATTCATTAAACAGTACTTAATTTTCTGTGAATATTTCTGAAAAGGAATTTTTAAAAATATTATTTAAAACTTGTAACTGAGACTTGTTAAGTACTTCAAAATATCTTCCTCAGTTTTTCTTTCTTTCTTCCCACATTTAGCCAAATCTGGCACATGTATTGTTGTTAATACAAATACATCTTTTTTTTTCCTCCTTGAACACAATGACATTCATATTTTTATACTGGATCTACCTGTGGCTCTTTCAAGTCTTTTCTCGGAAAATTCTTCGGCATATTTTTCTGTTCTTCATAACAGTTCCACACAGATTTGTCTTTATAGATTCTAAGTATTCTGTAAGTGATGGGGAATTAAAAAATCTGTCTACATAAAATTATATCCTTTATCAGATAACTCGCTCATAAGTGTTCTTACCACTCATTCTCCGTAAGAACCAGTGCCACTGCTCATAGTCTCATTTCCACATTAAATTAAAAAGTTCTACACACACCCAGAACTCGACTCGCATAACTTGTAAATTTTTATTCCATAGCAAGATCTTTTGGCACATATTGCCTAAATCCAAGTTGTCCTTTCCATGCAAAAAGTGATTCATCTATACACATATTTTTATCTGGCATATAGGTAGTTTTTAATTTATTTTGCAGAACTTCCATTAGGAATCCTAATTTTTCTAATTTCTTTATATTAGTATCAGAAGTAAAATGTGAGAATTTCAAGATGTTAGGAAAAACATCTCATGAAATGACTTTATTGAAAAAAGAAGTAGCGAGCATCTCGTTGGTGCTAAAATACATTTTTATATTAGGCTTTTTGATTATTCCCATCAAAATAACCGGACCAAAAAACGCTTTCATTTGCTGTGGAGTCGCATCTGAAAATTTGACTGATTTTGAAGAAGATAGGTTATCTCTAAGATGATTTTGAGCGAACCTGTTTGTTTCTCTTACAATGGAGTTTATCAGATCTTCATTAAAAAAAATTGTAAAAAAATCAATTTCTTTGATTACATTTATAGTATTAACATTTGGCATTCCTATAAAATTAAAAGGTTTCAGATCTTGAAGTGTCCTAGTCCAAAATAGGTTCATTGAGGTACTGCCGTGAGATGTAGAAGACACACATGCTGTGATTTCTGTATCTGATACCATATCTATATTAGAATCGCTATCACTTTCTAAATCCACAGAAATATCATCATTCTCATCAGAATCAGAAAAAGACTCACTCAGCATTTGTGTATATTCTTCTACGGTCAGATAGTGCTTTCGTTTTGCCATTTAAAAAAAACCTTTCCATAAGTGATACAAAACATTGGTTTCATCTCAATACCCCAAAAATGTAAGAGTAATAAAAAAGTCTGTAATGATAGAGCATCTACCCCACTTACATTGGGATAAAAAAAATAAAAAATAAAAACGCATTTCAGAGCATCCAAAAACATGTTCATTTGTATGAAGAAATCAAATGACCCAGATAAAGAGCTATTGCAATATTCAACACCCATCAATTAGCATTTGTGTATATTTTTCTAGGATGAGGTATTGCTTTCCTTTGCTATTGAAAAAATACCTTAAAATCTAAGAGTAAGAAAAAAAAAACTCTAATGATAAAATATTTACCCCACTTTATCCCCAAAATAAAAAGTATTTCAAAGCATCCAGAACAGGTGCATTTGTTTATATCAAATGACTGAGTTAAAGAGACATTACATTGCTCAACACCCAGGAATCTCACTCTCATTCTGAAACAAAATACCCAAAATAAAGAACACTGCACAGGAATGAAGGCAAACATACTTAACTTTGATATAACAGACATACAGCTACATCTAGAGGCAACAAAAAATACTAGTTAAATGTTCTATTTGAAAAGTCAGATGTGGTACGCCCGGCCATAGAGTGAATTAAATGGCGATTCAAATATGACACACCCGGGCCGGTGAGATAATGTTTGCTGCTGATGCAGCGAAAGGCTCGCTCATCCTGAACGGGTTAACAGATTGCTTTCCAGTACGAACAGTTCTTGCTTAAATAGTTTTATAACGTATTTGTCAACAGGATTTCAATTTATGTTTACAATTCAGTGTTAAGGTTATTATATATTTAGATAATATTTATAATCATTATAAATTTAGATACATTTAATAATTAATTTCTTCACAGTAACTTTCAGGGGAGTTTATGAATAAATAAATCCTTCATTTCAAATAAATTTGTAAACAATTTAATAAATATTTACGCATTTTGTTAAAGGCAGATACATGCTTTTTGCGAGCATATGCATAAATACCATGTTTCAGATTTTTCACTTTCGGCATGGGCAAATCTTTAATTTCTGTGCATTCACAATCTTTTATGAGTAAAGTAATTTACAATAATTTAGCATATACCCGAAATTTTTACATAAAAAATATGTATAAATATAATTTGAATGAAATTTACATGCATTGTTTTTTATACCCAATCAAAGGTCAGTTTTTCTTCGAAATTCCTCCACGATGGCATCTCTCTCTTTAGGCAGATAGCCCTTGCAAGCCTTACTCTATTTAATAAAAACTTAACCTGACCTATGTGTTTAATTACAAATATATTAACATGCATAATTTTATATTTACATCAAGTTTCAAACTTAAAACACTTTTTAGGGTACATTCATTATCAAATTCAAATCGTCTAGTAAATATATTTTGGCAGAACACTCTGTACCTTTACTGTTACTGGTTCTCAGTTTCTCAGAGAAATCTTTAATCCAGAAGCAAGCTAATTGAGAATCGAAAATTTCGCCACTTTTAAATTATGATACTGAGAGCAAATATTGTAATATGCTCCAGTTAGCCATTCTTTGTCCATGAATGAGACCTGCGTATGTTAAGAAGTGAGCATGAACCTTGAATTTTCAAGAAAAAAAGACTTGCGTGGGAAATTTAACAATCTGGAAACAGTAAGAGACCTATTCATGATCAGACGTCCTTTGGCAGCATACACAAATAATTTTCACCTCTGTTGATTACCCCATTTTCAAATTCCTAATAAGCTGTCTTGATGATGTGGCACATTCACATGGTACTTATGCCGAATTCGCAAATGTATCCGTCTTCTGTTCCACACATTTGTGCAAAACTGTACATAATTTTACACAAATATCTGGTTATAAATCAAGAAAAAGTTAACATATTGGCAAATGTATGTGTATGTTTATTAATTTTGATGAGGATTGCAGCATTTAGTGGCAATTTTATTTTTTTAACTAACCCAAATGAGTAATTAAACCAAATAAGTAAAAACTGTAAACCCTCCAAAATTAATTGTTTTTCAGTTACACAAAAATAAAATGATGAGTTTAAAATGAGCAACTATAAAGCCTCTCCTCCAAAAATTTTAAAAAGTATGTGTTATAATAATATGTGGATGACAAAAAAATTTATTTTATTTAAAACATTTTGCCATTCGGAACATAAAATAAAAGTAGCGAATACTCTATCAAGGGTATCGAAAGATGTATACAATTTACTTACAATTAAATTTTATATTACTTACAAGGTACCGTAAGGTATTTTTCATTCTTTAAGCATAACATTTTTGCTAAAAGCTATATTTTTGTAGTTCAACAGCTTAGAATTTCATAAAACAAATTCATAATAAAAATCGCTATTGTTAGTTATCAAAAAATAACCAAGATAATATAATAAAGTTATATTACCATCCGTAATAAAAGATGCGATTTTTCGTAAATGTCACTAAACTATACAAATTGCTATTATCCTTCACACAATGAATGTTTCTTTTATGCGGAAGTGTTTTGTTTTTTGGCAAAGTGCTGTCAAGGGAGCTTCTGAATGTAAACAAAAAAACACCCCATCTGGAGACCGAAGCCTCGGAGCAGTGCTTCACTTCTAGGACAGGTTTAGCCCCTCCTTCCTTTCTTACCTCCATGGAAATGACAGTAATAAGTAATAGGTAGGCTTTCTTTCTGACATGGAACTTATGCAAGTACTTTTTCATTTACATAAGTAATTCAGCTGCTCTATTTACTAAAAAATTGAAAGTGGAAGGGGAAAAGAATATAAAAATAGATCTTAAGGTCATTAAGTCATTACCAAGCTTTGTTATTTAAACAACTGCAAAAGACAAAGTAATCATTAATGAAGCAATAGCTAGGTTCTCATAAAGTCAAATAGTAAATTAGTTACAATAATTCTGAATAACATCCATAATGTCTTTGTTGCTGTAAATGTTTATGCTAATAGTAAATGTTTCTTTCTGACATGGAACTTATGCAAGTACTTCGTCATTTACATAGGTAATTCAGCTGCTCTATTTACTAAAAAATTGAAAGTGGAAGGGGAAAAGAATATAAAAATAGATCTTAAGGTCATTAAGTCATTACCAAGCTTTGTTATTTAAACAACTGCAAAAGACAAAGTAATCTTTAATGAAGCAATAGCTAAGTTCTCATAAAGTCAAATAGTAAATTAGTTACAATAATTCTGAATAACATCCATAATGGCTTTGTTGCTTTAAATGTTCATGCTAATAGTAAATGTTTTTCCTGTAATTTTATGACTATTAGGTTTAAAAAAAAAAAAAAGGCACAAGTAAGTAAGGCAACAGAAAGGAAAGTTGGATTCAAATGTGAGTAAAAGCTCTTGTAATAGATAATAAATAATGAAATGCAATCAGTTAGAAGTAATTTCAGGCAAAATATTACATGAACATCTGTTTTAAAGCAGGAAGTTATCTGTTCAGAAATATTTCAAAAGTTACTAAGAACAAAATGCTTTCATTAGGAATGCACAAATGTTGTGAAGTTGTAATATCAAACAATACAAGGTAGAATTATTTAGTGGGTTGCGTGAAATGACTTAGAAATTACCCATAATGTCTTCAGTTATTTCAAAATAAAGAAGATGGTATATAGAGTGGCCAAAGTGATAAATCATAGCATGATTATAAGAAAGGTGCTTGTTACACCTGTTAAAACTTAATGCTGTTACATTTGATAATATCCGAAGAAGATGACTGTTATTTATAGTGTGTTAGTTGTCTTGAATACCAATGTAATTTATCTAACTAAATGAATTTTTGTCTCTTATTTACAGATGCTTACAGAATTTAATTTATAAGAATCTTATAGGAACAACTTTAAAAGAGGTTCAGTAAGGCACTAATTTGATATCTAACTGAAACATCTAAATCTTTATTATATGCAACTTAAGTGTCTGTTTGTCGCCGATAGTTTATTGGTTGCTTGCATAAATGTACTAGCCAATGGGGTGAAGTTGCCATGGTATTCAAATAGTAAAACAAATTTTATCACAATCGTTATCATTGTTTTAATTAAATTATCATGGTCTTTAAATATTTTTAATTCATACAATTGTTGCTTATAATGCATTTAACTATATTTACATATGAATTACCTAGAACCTTGCAAAGGTTGAGAAATTAAAGGAGATGAAACCAACTAATGAGTTATGTGTAGTAGTACATCTCATCAGGTACGTTTACCCAAACTCCTATGCTAAATATCCTTTTGCGTAAAGAGTTTAAAGTTTTGCCCGATTTTATTCTGACATTGTATTTTAAACTGAATTTTCAGCTGAACGTAAATTGAGCATGCGAGGGGAAACGTGAACATTTGTTTGCATTAGTAATCATCTGTTTTTCAAATGTTTTACAACTGAATGCAAATTGAGCATGTCAGGGGGAAGGTGAACATTTTTTTGCATTAGCAATCATCTGTTTTTGAAACAATTTAAGGCTGAATGCAAGTTGAGCATGTTAGGGGGAAGATGAACATTTGTTTGCATTGTCAATCATCTGTTTTACATAAAAACTACGTCTTAACGTAATTTCTTTTAAGAATGTCACCTAGAAAATACAGCACTGAAGAGGAGAGAAAAGGAGCTAAAGCTGCACAAAAACGGCTTTCTCGACAAAAAGAAACCGCTGAGCAGAGAAAGAAATGTACTGCCAGTGGTTTCCTTCATTGCACTCTACTTTAAGCAAGTAGAAGGGGAAACCCTGTGGGGCAGTAAGCAAAGGGGTATGCTCATCGCCTGCCGTGGGTAATTCAGTTTGAATTAGCAGACACTTTTGCACAAATAAAATTAATTACAATTTATAATATCTAGAGCAGCGGTCATTTTGTATGACTTCTGTTCTAGTTGTCAAATAAGCAGGAAGAAAGTAGTAGGACATTTTGTGCCTTTCATAGCTTTTAAGCAAAATTGACTCTTTCCTTGCATGTATATATCCTGTAAAGTCTATTGAAATTCTTCAAATTTTGCATGGTTGTTTAATTTTAAGGAAATGTAGCGTGTGAAGCTTTTTTTTTTTTTTTTTAATTTTTAAATGAAGATGACATTTCCAGTAAATGCAGCTTTGCTTGAACAGAATATTCTCCAGTTTTTTATTTGTTTTCAATAAACTGAGAAATTATTTGAGTTTTGAAACAGCAAAAAATTAGCCTTCTGTGGACTACACAAGATGGTGGGATACTCACCTGACTGTCCACTACACAATTCAACACCAGGATTTATGGTATGAGATGCAATTTCATTTGATAGCCAGATCCCTTTGATTGTCATCCATGATGCTTTTATAGTACAGTAGCTCATTGACGTGGTTCCATGTCTTGTAGTTTTGCCATTCCTTTCACAGATCCGTGGGCTTACTTTTCAACAGGATAATACCTGGCCACATATGATATACCTTTCTACTGCTTGTCTTCATGCTTTTTGAATAGTTCCCTGGCAATCACAATCACCAGATTTCTCCCCAGGTACATCTGAGCTCTGATGAACAGATGTCTGCAGTCATTCCTGGATTATGCTAATCTAAAGCCAGTTGGAACGTGTATGGCAAGCAGTCTTGCCGGAGTACGTCCACCAACTCTATGAGTTCGTGCCTGTCTTGATAACAGCTTTCATCAAGAAGGTGGACCAGTGTATTATTGTTTATTCCCCCCTTTTGTAGCTGGATTTCCTGAATAAAACATTCATTTCCTATGATACCATTATCATTTAATTTTCAATAAATGTTCAATAAATCCCAGTTTTCACTACATCTACCAATTTTCGTCCCATTCGGATTACTCTTTCTTGGTGCGTCACTTTTTATGTTGTAGGGTGTACTATAACTAACAGAAGAATACACTTGATGAAGAAATGAAATGAAGAAATTAAGCTATAAAAGATTAGGCATTATTTGCTATCCCACACATTTTTCTTTTCCTTTGTGTATTTTCCATTGACAGTTTTATAGTAGTTTTCCATTGTTTTGCAATAAATAAACTTAACTAGCTTTAAGACAGGCTGAGTTAATCTGCAGCCTACTTAATCCATCTTTGGTTAATCAGGCATTGACTGTATCTTTCATGCAATAAATGTTCTGCAAATCTGAAGAAATCTTATCGTATAAAACTGATGATTTTATTTCTATGTTGAAAGCATGAATAATAAAACCTTATTTTTTATATAGTGTAGTAATAATTAAAAATATTTAGACTTTTATGTATTATTTTCCAAAAACTTCCTTTTTGTTGATTATGTGCAATCACAGTAGGGGGGCTCTTTTTATTTATTTATTAGTCCAAAAGGATTTAGTCCCGAAGGACTATTACTTCGTTTGGGCGTTTTGCGTTGTTTCTCAAGAAACGGCGTATCACTTTTCAATTTAGTGCTTATGTTTCTTTGTTGGTTATTTATTTATTTATTTTTACGTAGCTTTCTCTTCAAAAATCGTCTGCGTGCGTTGCACGGGAAAATAAAAAGGAATTTTAATTACAGTTCTAAATAAATAGCCAAATAAATGTGAAATTCGTAACAATATTCTCTAAAACTTTAACGAATTTTTCATTAACAAACTCAAAGATTTCAAAGCCAGCAATACCAACGTTGTACAGAAAAACATTTTTATCTCCAGCGCGTGAGAGCATGTACCGAAATTTCTAAAGATATGCACAATTTAAAATTATTTTGCGATATTGCTGTTGAACTGAATTTTATGGTTTAAGTGCGAAGAACATGGTATTTAAAAAATAAAGGTAACACACAAAATGTTAAATAAACGCCCCTTTGGACGTAATTAAAATCTGAAACTTTTCAAATTTTTTTTTTTTTAATTTTATTTATTTATTTATTTTTTTGTATGTGTGTGTGGGTGGGTTGTTCTTGATTGTCATCTTAATTGCGGGAAAAAAATAAAGAAATGTTGACCAATGAAAATTATAATTTTTTTTGCTCTACATTGGCAAGAATTTTTAATGTATGTTTTAGCTGAAAATTTTAATTTAATAAATATGCTACAGGACGTTTGTGGCAAAAATGTCAGAGGAACTTAAACTGAAAAAGTGTGTATGTTTGAAGTATATCTTTTTATATGTACATTGCAAGTACATCACTATGTCTAAAATACATTTACTGTACATATACATTAGGCTTTTCAAATGAAATTATGTGCTGTGTTTGTTAGTTTAGTCAAATTGAGGATTTTCACTTAATTTAGGTAATATGTCGGGGAACAGGTATACCTATTGTGTTAGGTATCCTTTACCAAACTGTTGCAGCAAGACTTGGTGTTGCTTGTTTTCCTATCAATGTGACTGGACATATATTTCTTAAATGGTTGGAACATCCACAGTAAGTTAACTTCAATTTCTTTTTTAGAAGGTTTATACTGCTTTTTGTATTGTTGTCCTGTGTTCTTATGAATAAATAATGCTTTATATAGGAAATATGGAATTCTGTTGATGTTAAATGTAATTCTTTCTGAAACAGCTTTATTAATGTCAACAAAAAGATGGACATAAAAACTGTTATTGTCCTCTTCACTCTATAAATCCATTTCATAGTTTATTTTATATTAGACACCATTAAAGAAGTCAGCTTAGTGCAAATACTTTACCTGTACTATGTTGAAGAAAAAGACTGCCTAGCAGAAAATACTCACAAGTAATAAAAACATCGCAAAAAAAATTAAAAAGCATCAAAATTACCCTTATATTTATTTTTCGCACATGTTTCTCCTCTACATTTATTTCTTGCACGTGTCCTCCACGAAGGCATTCCTCCCCTTAGGCAGATTGCCCTAGAGTGCTTTGCCATAGCTGAATACGCTGCACCACTACTTCGTGCAAGCAGATAAAAATGACATTTCCTGTCCTGGTTGCTGTAGGTATGAAAATTCGGCCACAGTTTAGTGTTATAAAACAAAGTTTCTTCAGTTGCTGTATTATATAACTTCAAAAGTGTTTTTATTCCCTTTGTACTAGCACCACATAAATTCTGATACATGTGACTAAAATATATATATGAAAACTAAGGAGTAAGAAAGTATTTTTTTAAAAAATGAAAGAACAATCTGGTCAAAATTAGTGCTTGTAATTGCAGAATTTTTTAAATTGAACATAAATAGTAAAGGAATTAAAAACCTAGAAAAAAGCAGTGAAATTATTTGAAGAAACCTATCTTTTTTCCCTGAAACACTTGTAAAAGGAATACTTAAGCAATTATGAACTAAAACAAATTTTTTTAAAAGCAACTGAATAATTGGAAAATTCAAGTATAAAATTTTTTGTTAATCTCCTATGTTCAAAGCTTCAAACAGAACTTGCCAAGGGAAAAGTGTTTTGAAGCCTCAAACATATTTGATTAACCAGACCAAACTGATATATTTTGTTTCAACAGTTCCACTGAGACTTCAAACGGGATTTATCAAACTCAAAATTCTTTATTAACTTATTAAAAGTCTCATTGAATTTGCCTCTTTTCCCCGACGTGTCTGCATTTTCTAAGTCACATAAAGTTAAGAAGTGCAAACAAAGTACTACCAATTAAAAACGAAAAGGTAACATGAATAAAAAGTATTACAAAATAAAAACAGAAATTTGAAAACCTAAAACAAACTTAAACCATAAAATGGCCATTAATGATATAATGACAAGTAATGCAAAAGAATAAAAATATTCAAGCAGTTTTCAGAGTTGAAAATTTAACTTGAAAGTCCTATGTAGAAATAAAGTTAAGGTGGTAAACTGCGTGATCCTTTTACAAGTGTTTTGAGAAAAAAAAAAAAAAAAAATAGGTTTCTTCAAACAATTTTGCAGCTTTTTCTGGGTTTTAAATTCCTTTAGTATAACTATATGCTGAGATCTATTACTCCCCCCCAAAAAAAGGTATTTATCTCATATTAGTAGTAAAATGTGAAAATTATCATGAAATTTACATAGATTAACATGAAAACATAAGAGATGCTATGTTAGAATTTGATG
This sequence comes from Stegodyphus mimosarum, assembly GCA_000611955.2. Classification (NCBI taxonomy): domain Eukaryota; kingdom Metazoa; phylum Arthropoda; class Arachnida; order Araneae; family Eresidae; genus Stegodyphus; species Stegodyphus mimosarum. The sequence goes on from KK112657.1 coordinate 48,287, forward strand.
AAGGAAAAGCAGCATTAACGTTGGAAATTATTTCTATGGTTCCTAGCTGCTGTTTCAAAAATTATTGCAATTTATTTACTTTCACACTTAAAAACTTCTGACAACTAACTTATGTAAGAAGCATTAAAAAACGTGCAAAAATGCTGCTGACTGGAATAGTTGCTTGCTCAAGGTGTTAAGTATATTAGTTTCAGTCGATTAATTTTGATATTTATTTAAGAAGATGTCTACTTTCTTTCACTGTGGCCATTATAACACAAAAAATATCTATATATGCACACTTAACTGTTATTTTTTCCTCAATTATAATTTATAGTTAATTTATAGGCTTTGTCAAGTCTATTAATTATGCCAAAAGAAAATTTATTAATCTAACCTAATGGTCATATATCTGAAAATTTAAGCTTTGTAATAAATCCAACAGATGGTTACCATTTGCTGGAAGTTTGGCAAGAAATATTTATATTCTGAAATTAAGTAATTTTTTTAGCATTGTAATTATGATTAATAGTACTGCAGTATCTCACCTAATGAGCATCTCATACAATATGCATCATGCTTAACAAATGCATGAAGGGATTAAAATTGGCCAGCACATGCATGAACCAAATGCATGCATAAGTCACTCATTATGTGAGACAGTAGTCTTAACATAATAATATTAGTTCCACATTATGAACTGTATAATAGCATTGTTACACATTATTAACATGTTACACATGGATCTAAAAAAGGGAGCATAAATGGCCAAGTAAACGTATTTCTTAGTATTTTACTGTTGAGGAATTAAAAATTTTTTTTTCTTTTCTGATGGCTAGATTGAATACAAATAAAGTACATGTAAATATTTTGATAACTAAAAAATAAGCAAATTCCTAGCATTAATTAACTTTGGTGATGTATCTCGTATTTCTGATTGGGATTGCGAATGGATTAAAATTATTCCTCTTGAAAACTGTAGGAAATGTTGAAACAGATTCATTTCTGGAACAGATTGTATTCATTATGTGAATTACTACTGTAATTAAAATAAAGCAGAATTGTTTTTTAATAGTTTGGTGTTCTTTATAAAATAGTTCAATTTGTAGTAATCTAATATTAAAATGCTGTCATGAATAGTGTAAATTATACATATGCATTCAGATATATAAATAATTTATGTATATTTTTGTCTTAACTCATCAACAATGTGTTATCCCACTGTAATAGCAATAGCTACTTTTGCACTTAGGAATGTATCTTATCCTATAATTACATTTTTATTAAAACGTTAATTTTTTAATTGTGTACAGCTATTTTGTAATAGTTTTTATGAGTGAACTGAATTATTCTGTATGAGTTATAAGATTATGTATTAAAATTAAAAATTAGAAATGCTAGAGAAGGAAAAGGGGAAGTCATGAAAAGATTCCTAAGGGTGCCTAGTCATTGACTTAAGATTTAAAGAAACAATAAAGTATTTAAATTTTGATGTGCTTATTGTAAAAGAAAAAGACTGAAATTTATATTTAATTGTGTCAAATCACATTCCCAATTCAGTATCTCTACATAGATCTTTCATGAAACATGTGAGTTTAAATACACATTTAATTCCATTAGATTTTCTGTGGATAATTAATTTATCAGCACAACAATGTAGTAATGTGCTGCATTTGGCTCTGAAAGTCATATGCATACTATCAGTGCCCCTGCCCCCAAGTTGCAATAAATTTATTTCAACGAGTTTTCATTAATTTAATAATCTTAGTTTTCATGGATTTCAGGGATGGTTTTCAGGCTGGGTCTGAAAAGATGAAAACAGAAGTGTACAAGAGATTGTGCCCAGTTCATTAAAATTTATGAAGCTTTAAAAAAGGTTTAAAATATTTTTCTGAGCCCAAAATGGAAGAAAGGCATGTGATGAGAACCTTTTAAGTCTTTGAAGTGTTATGTTTTCACTTGAAGAAAAGTTCAGCTAAGGTGAAAAAGATAGTACTGTTTTTTGTGTTAAAAAGTTGATTTTAAAAAAAAAGTAGATTTAGAAAAAAATTCAAAGTTGTGCATTGAAAATAATAACTGTTATTTATTTACAGCACGTAATAGTTTCTCTCATTATATTTTCCCTTCCATCTTTCCGAAAAACGACTAAAGTTCCACAGTTAGATTAACTGGATCAGCTGGAATACTCTTCTTTTTGATTCACTAGTAGAGAAGCATATATTTAATCATTTTACTTAAACATTTATATCTTTAAAACTTGCAGTTTTTTTGTGCTGGTAAAAGCTTTAAAATGCTATTTAAATTACTGCTTATTATGAGGAATTATATTTTAGCCAGATTATGGAATTGTTGGAGTTAAGTTTTCCAACGATCAGTAAGTTTTCCAAGTTAATTTTTTCATTTATTTTTACACATATTTTTTATATAGGATATTTTACAAATAAGTTTTCTTTCTTTCCCTTGTTTAGATTAGAAGGAGAACAAGCATACACTTTCATTGATATTTTAGAAGGGGGAGCATTCAGGACTTGGGCTCATGTAGATTCTTATGTTGTTGAGGCTGAAGAGGATCCAAACGCAAAGGCAGAACCTGTACCAGCTCGTAAAGTATGTTGTATTAATTGAAAATATATAGAAATAAACACAAAATATTTGTCTTTTAATGATGTGCGTTGGTGTGTATTTTAAGCTCTCGTAACAGAAAACACAAAATATGTTCCTGTAATAATATGCATGTAATTCAACCTTATTGTTGTATTTTAGCACTTCCTTATTATTTTTAACAGTCATGTTTATGCTTTTTCCTAATTGTGTAACATAAAGGTTGATTGACAGTTGGAATTTTATTCTAGTAGAATTAGATGCTGATACTTTTGTATTTTTTTATATTTTCTTTTTATATTAAAAAAAATTACATCGGCCTGCTCAGGCTTAAGAAGGTACAGTTTGTTCCCATGTGTTACAAACAGCTATAAAAACAAAATTGACCACTGGCAGAGTTCCTGGCTTTTCACATAATTACGTAATTTATGTTTTTATCTTGTGCAATTTGTGTTAAATTAACTTCTTCTGAAATTCCGTATATTTTTATTAATTTTGAATTGTGAACACAAGCAACAAAATAACAAAAATCAATGTTATATTTGCAACAGAAATCAGTGTTTTAATAAAACAAAAAAAATCAATGTCATATTTGCAAATTTTCACAGGTCTAGTTTTGATGGTTTTACTGAATGTCATCTCAGCTGCCAATGTGCAATTGGATATATACCTTCCCTATATGTTTACTATTTTTAATTTATTTTTGATAGAAAACAATGTTATTATACAAAGGTCTAAAATCCAGAATGATATAATATCCGGATTTTCCGATCACTAGCCCCCCCCCCCAATTTTTTTTTTTTTTTTAAAGATATTTTTTATGAAAAGGGAGAAAGAAGAATTAGATTCCAAGAGTAGCATATACTTAATGCTTCATGCATGTGCAGTGCATTTTTTTCTCCCATAATAAAGCAGAGTTCTGATTCTGAGTTTCACTTGGACGCTGAATAAAACACCTCCATATTGAAGAAACACAATCATTTATTATTGTAAATATGTACAATCAATAGGTTGGCTTTGTAGCCACCTTATTGCTTGGCATACATATCAAACCAAAACATTGTGTCAAAGTTTATTGCTTATTTTATACCTATTGAATATCATGTAACTCTTATGCCAACCTGGCAAGTCATCTTTTATTATTTTTTTCTTTCATTACCATATTATTGTCATTCACACAGCAGCTTGAGAAATGATTTGCACAGCAATGTCTAAAACAATTTTTGTTTTAAATATCAATAATTGAATACCAAACAACATGGTAAACTTTTATGCTGACATTATGCTTGGCTACAATTATAAACTACAGGCAAGAGAATTGCAAAGCATGTTAGTAAAAGGAAATCAGTAAAAATAGATTTTGTAAATGATATTCATAGGCCATTTAGTGCTATTTGAATTAATAAATGATTTATTTTTCTGTTGCCACACTTTTCGTCATGTGATGTGTGATGATCTACCTAGAAATTGTTTATGATAAAAAACCAATCAAAATATATGGAAGGTGCATAATAGAAAAGTACCACCTTAAGTATATGTGGGAATTTATTTCATCGGGACTTGGCATTAAGCATATGCGAGAAATAAATGTAAATATAAAGAAACCAAATCTGATATAATTCAGGCTAATTTTCTCAGCATGCTTGCCAGAATATGTTTTTAGTTGCCAGTCTCATGATTCATTCAATGGCATACAGCAGATGCTTGCCTAAGCTTCGTGATGATAATCACAAATTTGAAGGTTTTGAATATTGCAAACAAAAAGCAAAGTTTTCTAATTAATGGAATTTGTGAAGAAATGGCAGAAGGTACTAATAAATGAAGATAATATAACAGAAATATATCATTTTGATGGCAATACCCCAATCATCAACCAATTAATGGACAGCAAATGTATGTGTGGTTCTAAATTCAGAAATTTTAATACTGAACAAGAAATTATGCCTATCTATAAAATTAAAAGGAACGTGTCAGCATAAAAAATGAAGCACTGTAACTTACACTGAAATTTTCCTCTCTCTGTATGTGGCATAGAATATTTTTAGTTACATCTTTAAGAATGGAAGTACATATGCGAAAGAAGTATGGGTGTGGTACGTATATGTGATTCTTGAAATATGTCTATGAAGTATATATATGTGCATCTTAAAATATGTTTTAGAAATTAGGCAATATATGAAAAGTACATAAATCCAGGTATAAAGAATCAGGTATTTTGGCATTAAAATCAACCAAATACCTCTTTCTTATGGCAGTTTTTGGAAATTTGGTAAATTTTGATTCTCTGAAAGTCCATAAATGCTTCATTATTTCCTCTTATGGTCATAAATGTGCAACTGCAATGGATTATTTCCTCTTAAGATCATAAATGCTTCATTAATTTTATAAATTTCTATGTGTCGTTTTATTAAATTTAAACTGATGATTTAAAATCCATAAAATTTCCAAATTCGGAATCACCCAACATGTCCAGTTCTTGGTTTTTGTATGATATATATTTTTTGGGGGGGGGGAAGATATTTTACTTTCTGAAAGAATTAGGGAAAAATTGCCATAGCATGCACTCATATATTGTAAAATAAACTATTCATATATGCATTGTTACTAGTAGCAAAAAGAAAGGTGGCAAATTAATTCAGTTGTTTCAGAATATCTTTCCTTATGGCATTGTGATTTATGAATTGTTTAACATGTTCGCTGCTGAGTGACATTTTCAAAAACAGTTTCACCACACCAACAATATTTAATTAATTGTAAAATGAATATTAAAAAAAAGTATTAATGAGGACGCTATTGAATTTAGATAATTTTTAATTGCTTTATTAATTATACGAGTTATATCGTAGTAATTTTTTGCAAAAATATTTTTTATTACTGCGCCAACTAGGCAGTTGCTGATAACAAAGATTGATTATTTTACAATTATTATTATAACAAAGATTTTTTATAAGTTGCTTGATTATTTTTACAGTTCTTATGGTTTTTACTTTATAATTACAATAAATCTCTTGAATTGGGCCAAATTGTTGTGTCCCCCCCCCCATCTAATCCCCAAAGCCAGACAGATACCTTCAAAGAATATGAAAATGCTATGAGTTTGATCATATGTTGCATAGGTAAAACAAAAAATTTTCTACAAATTAACTCGTAGCTGGCTCCTAAACACAAACTTCCACCTACGAGGTAACTCATGGTTGGCATCAAACGTTTTTCAATTCAGTGCTCCTTTTTTATGCATTCAGTGATGCTTTAGACAAATTGCTTTGATACGTTAAATAAAGGATACTTTGTCATTAATGTTATGTTAACACATTTTGTCTTCTTCTGTCTTTGGCTCGATACTCGATAAAATGGAACAGTTGGGAGCAGCAACAGGACACACTTTTTAATTTCATGACAAAATCCTCCAAAAACCCGTTGTAGGGAAGAATATGACATACATTATTTTCCTTTTGTGGAAACATTAATCAATTTCTACAATTTTATAGCAACCTTCAATTTTAATGTTGTTATGATGTAACAAGGGATTGGCACATTAACTCTGTTAGGTAATTATTCCAATCAATTATTGTACTATAATTCATTTGAAGCACATTTTTGTTCACAAAAATATGTAGACGGAAGGAATGTGTGAAAGAAATGCACAGTCCATCAAATCTCATTTGTGTTTAGACACCTTTTTATTCCCAGCCAGAATGAAGACTTCATAGCCATTTTAGCTTTGAGTCTTGTCGTAATTGCATAAGATGATTATTCAAACACAATCTTTTATGAAGCATACTTATTTCTGAAGAAACAAGGTAGCCCTTACTGATCTCTTAGCATATCCCAAGTAGTGAAATCCATTGCAGTTGTGCAGCATGAGATACTCAAGAAATCATTTTGCCAGGAAAAAAGCCAGATTAAATTAGTGTTGAGAGAATATATACATATAAAGAGCACCACATGGCACAACTTCAATGGAAAAGTACCAAATAAATTGTGTAAGTATTGAAAATTCCTTGTGTATATGAAACAATGAACAGGGTGTCAGAAAATTCTTTTGAAAATTTTCCTCATGTCATCAAAGCAGTTTTCTTTATTACATTGAGGCATATATGAAGAATACTTAATTTTTTTGTTCTTTAAATGTATGCATTTAAAGTATTTAACAAAATTAATGAATGCTTGCTTAGTAAGTACAAAAGAGGAATAAATTTTTCAGCTTTTCATCCAAATGTGCTGGAACTTAGTTGAAGTTGGTCGTCAGATACATGGTGTCGGTGAAGGCTATCTTTGTTTATGTGATGCACTGGAATTATTGTCAATCCTCAGTCCTGATGATATGGAGAATAAACTGCTTCTAGCGAGAGTGTATATGCATTTGGCAATTAATATGACTGAAGTATGTATTTTATTGTTGTATTGCTATAATAAGAGTATAAATTGCTTGTGATAGACAAGCTAGTGTATTTAGTAAATTAAAAAACTTTGCCATTTAAACTATGTTATTAGAAGCATCTTTAAAAGAAGTAATTCCAGGTATTTTTTTCTGTGAATGATATACAGTACAAAGGTCCAAGATCCGGAATGATCTAAAATCCGGACCTCAAAGCCACCAATAACACCTCTCTCTCTCTTTTTTTTTTTTTTTTTTTTTTTTTTTTTTTTTTTTTTTGTTTTTTTTTTTTTCTCATGCTTTATGTTTGCTGAGTTGATTTTTTCTCTCCCGCAATAAAACATGCGAAGAGTACCAATTCGTAATTTCACTTCAGCACTAAATAAAATACCTTGTCATTGAAGAAACAATTATTTTAGCATAAATTTGTGTGATCAATAATTTGGCTCAGTAGTTGCATATCTGCTTGGCATACATCTCAGACCGAAACATTGTTGATTTTACACCTACTAATATTTTATATTCCTGACGCCGACCTGGCGAATCATTATTTATTATATTTTGCTTTCATCACTACACATTTAACAGCATATGACAACTTGAGTAATGACTCATGCAGCAATGCCTGAACATTTTTTTTTTATTAGTAATTGAATAACAAAGAGCATAGCAACCTTTTATGTTGCCATTACACTTGACAATGATTAATTAGAGTTAAATGCGCTAAAAAATGTTGATGAGGAAAAATTTCTTTCCGTATGCAAAAAATAGATAGGTCAAAAGATTACATTTAGTGCTATTTGAATTAAAACTGATTTGTTATCTACATAAACCAAGAACCAGCACCAGAGCTTGTATGGGTGAAACAAGCGATGCAACAAGCGATGGAATTTAAGGAAGACAAAATTTTTGGAATGTAGAGAAGCACTGAGCAACAAAATTAAGGGATGACACAATTTTTAGAAGTTGGGGAAAGCACAGGGACCCAAAATTTAGGGCCGGCAAAAATTTACAATTTAGGGAGGCACTTGGTAGCAGAATTTAGGACTTGCAGAGACTGCATCAGGCGGTAAGATATCTCACGCCGGCCCTTGAATAAGCCTTAAGTATATGTGGAAATTTATTTATTCAGGAGTCAGGTAAGCCTTAAGCATGTGCAAGAAATAGACATAAGTGCAATAAATAACTAATTCAATCAGGCTTAATTGTCTCAGCGTATGATAGAAGCAAGGCAAAATTTAGTGGAAGAATTTGTCTTCTGTTGAAAATTTCATGATACATAGCCAATAATGTATAGCGGATGCTATTAAGCTGGGCTAAAATTATACTTTACTGATTCCAAGGAATTTCAAATGATACAGCTCATTATTTTTTGCAGGTTGTTATTCTTACAGCATTTTATGAAAATTAAAGTTTGAATTTTCAGTTATGTCGAAATAATTCTGGAACTGCAACAAGATCTTCAAAGCAAAAGCATATAGTGTCCATTAAACAAAAAGTGGAATTGCTGCAAAAAATAAATAAATGTATATCCATCTCAAAATCTCGAAGAGTATGGCATGGGAAAATCAACTGTATATGACATAAGAAAACAGAAAAAGGAACTTGTTGATGTTTTTGTGGATTCAGACATCCCACTCACAGTGAAAACAGGAAAAATTTAACAAAATGAATTGAAAAATTATTCATTGTGCTAAGTGATGACTGGAATGGATCAGACACCATCGCAGTGAGGGCATATTGACGGGTCCAACGGTAATGGCTCAAGCCAAAATATTTCCTGAAGAAATGAACTTAAAAAATGAGTGCACATATTTGACAGGTTGGTTAACCAGATTTAAAAAGGTTCAGCTAATACTGAAGCTGCTGAACTATTTGCAGATTAATTCATTGAACTCATCAATAGTGAAAATTATCTCCAGAACAAATTTACAACCCGGATGAAATTGGTCTGTTCTCCCTGCTAACTGGTATCATGAAATACCTTCGCAACCTCTACAGAAAAGGCTCCAACAGGTGTAAAAGATTCCAAAACGAGACTTAACAATTTTAGCATGTGCAAATGTTGCATTAATGCACAATTGTAAACTTTTTATAATTGGAAAAAATACATGACTTCGGGCATTTAAAGGAGTAAAGATTTTTCTCATTATATATCGTGCAAATAAAAAGCATTAATGGCACAAGCAATAATGAATGATGGGTTTGAAAATCATACCATACCCGAGTCTTGGCAACATTTGAATTTTTGGTTGGTTTACCCAGTGATGCAAAAATTGCCCTAAATGATGTTCTGCATAATTTTTCTGATTGATTTCTATTTGATTTGATCTAATTTAATCACTATAGAAGATGTGTAAAGCATTTTATGTAGAATTAATAATAGATTGAACTTAATATTTAATTGATCTTTGAATGGTGTGTTATAAATTTATGCCCCTTTTTGACACTTATTGATTTTATTGTGTTTGAAAATACTTGGATAAGTGAAAGCTTTTTTCTTCTAATCGAATTTTCATCAGTGCAAAATTTTAAGGAAATTTTATAATCAAATTAAATTAGCCAAAAAACAGATGTTTTACAAACCTTACATAACGGGTGTTCTAAAATCTTTCAAAAATGTATAACAGGAAAATGGTTAAGGTTAGAAAAATAATTTTTGCAGCAGATTTCACTTGACAAAGCATAAATGTTTCCTTCCAAAGTTCCTGATTTGAGTTTGAAAATTTTCTGATGGATAGTAAACCTTCTGCAGATAAAACATGGAAATCAAGGAAAAATAATTGACAGTCATAATTTTTTGAAATATTTTAATGAATGAAAATTATATTACAATATTTCTGAAATGTCATCAGCCACAATCACGTTTCGTAATCAAAAGACAAAATTAAGAGACATTTTCTGTAAAGTGGCCAAGTCTGGCTACACGTTCAAGTGGTCGAGGATTTTTCTGGTACACTGCATCCTTTAAGTGACTTCAAAGGAAGAAATTGCATCGGCTGAATTCTGGTGAAAATAGTGGCCACTCTATTCGTTTTTCAATGAAGCATGGATAACTTAAAGCAGAAATATCATAATAAATAACTTAAAGCAGAAATATAGCAAGTTTCTTAAAAGCATATAAAATATACCTTTAAGAAACTTGCAGTCCAGTGAAGCCTCAGATCTTCTTGCATCAACCAGGATGTCATGGATGATTCGACCAAAGCATTTTCAGTGGCCGCAAAATTTTAACATATCATTCTGAAGTCATTGTATCACATAGAAAGAAGGGTCCTGTCATACTTGTTCTGGACACAGCTGCTCATATAGTCCGTTTTTGACAATGATTATGGAACATACACTTGAGGGTTCTTACTTTCCCAAATTTGCCAATTTTGATTATTGACAATTCCACTGAGATAGAAATACGCTTCATCTGAAAAACCATATAGAGTTCATATCAATATTGCCACTATCAATCATTTCCACCATTTCATTTACAAACATGTTCATTTTCTCTACAGGTGTGGTCTGAGGTATTTGCTGTATTTGAATTTTACTTATGAACAAGGCCAGGCACTAATGCATTATCTTATGTGCTGCCATTTTGCACAATTGACATGCCACTGCAATTTTTCGGACTGATTTTCTAGGGGTGCATACAGTTGTTTTTTCAACGACCTGTACATTTGCTTCTGTAACAGCCGAGCGACAGTTATGACTTTCTTAACCGCAGTATTACTTGTTCGTTTGAATTTATCATACAATGTTTTTATTATGTAATACTACGAACTGTTAGCAACTTGGAATTCACCCTGATACCTGCTTCTTTTTTCTTTCTTTCTGTAATACTCTCTCCCAATCAGTGGAATTCTAATACAAGGAAAATCCTTTCCTCCCATAAATGTGTTATTTTTAACACTTTCCTACAGAATCTGCTGTTCAGCTCTCAACTGCTTCTCTAGTCACAGGAAATACTCCTTTTAAGTCAAAATGTCAACCCCTTTCTCGGGCATCAACTTTAATTTAATTTCTTTGTCGTTGTTGCACAGTATAATCAATCGAGCATTTTTCCGGTGGAATGAGATCGCTTTTATTTTTAGAATTTTTTTTCTTCATTTAATACATTCTTCTCTTTAAAAAATCAATTTTTACCAGGTCATTGTAAATTTCTCGATATGGAGCTAGACGGTTTTGCAGCTCCCCTTTTTTTTTGGTTTCTTTCATCAGAAGGGTCTGCATTCAAGAAAAATGACTCGAGATTTTCAGCTAAGCTTAGGCCTTCTTTTAATTTTTTTACTGTAAAATTATTAACTGCTCAATCTTCATCAGTGCAAGTGTCCTCAGAATCAATGTGATTTACAGCTTCGGATGACATTTCCATCAAATCTGCTTTGTCAAGTTCTTCTTCCACTAATAAATCTTGAATATCCTCAATAGCCATATCCAGAAAACCTTCACCTCTGATTGACTTAGCAAGTTCTAATATGCCACTAATTTCATTTTCTGATGGTTCATGCACGTTTTCTATTTTAACTGAAGAGGGCCATATCTTCTTCCAACAAACATTGATTATAGCATTGATGTTTTCAGTTCTTTCAGAGACAACAGTATGATGTTGATATAGTGCTTGATTGAAAATTTCTTCCAAGCTTCCATTACATTAACTGATTTTGAATCGGTTACGTCTAAAATCCACTGTAATGTTCTTCTTAATGTAATACGTTTTAAAGGTATAAATAATACCTTAATCCAATGGTTGGGGGTAACAAAGTAGTGTTAGCTGGTAGGAATAGTATTTTGACGTTGGGATGATCCAAATTTTGTGGGTGATATGGAGCGTAATCTAATAGTAATAGTGCCTTGAATTTCAATTTTTTCTACCTGAAATAGCTTTCAATATTTGGCACAAAACAATTTAAAAACCAGTCTTTAAATAAATTTCCTGTTACCCAAGCTTTTGGATTTGCTTTCTAGTATACCGATAAGGTGTTTTTATTTACGCCCTTAAGTGCACAGGGACTTAAAGATCTGTGAACTACGAAGGTTTTGTCGTAAGAGTCCCCCGACGCATTACTGCACAAAAGTAGTGGTAAACGATTTTTAGACACCTTAAATTCGTGTGCAGTTTTTTTCGATATAAAAGTTCTACTGGGCCTTTCATTTTTTACCACATCCCAGTTTCATCAGGATTGAAAACTTGACTTGCTGTGTGTCCCTGCTCTTTTACAATATTTTGAATTGTTTCAGGAAACGTCCTAGCAGCTTCATAATCAGCTAATGCAGATTCTCCTTTAATTCTTGTGCCATGAATGGCAAACGAAATTTTCGAACAAACCTTTACTTGCCACAAAATCTGGGTTGACAGAGGATTCTCCTTGTTCTTTAAGGTGCTTGTAAATTCTGAATGCTTTTTGTTTAATGATATTACCATCCAACAGAATTCTTATTTGACAACTATCATCAATCCAAATGCTGAGGGCCTTTTCCATCTTCACAATTATTGGTACCCGGGAACGAGCTGCACATTTTGCAGATGTCAAAAATCCTGCAGCAACTGCACTTCTTATTTCTTTTTCATTCGTGAAAAGTCCGGACTATTGCTTCATTCGAATTAAGACTTTTTCCAATGTGAGATGCCTTTTCTCCTTTTAAAAGACGATCCGAGATTTGTATTTTTACTTCTAAAGAAATAAATTTACTCTTAAACCTTTTTTTTTTTTTTTAAATTTTTATCGAACATGTTTTGGGACTGAAACTTAATGTCTTAAATGCAAAAAAGTTATTCTTTAACACAGCGTGGCTTCAGGCAAACTGATGACCTGCAACATGAGACACTTTTCTTTTCAGGCCACTTAGATGAGGATTCGAATTTTGGAAGCCAAACGCTCAGGTTGTGTGTTTTGGGGCTCTTATTGTGACCTCATGTTGTTCATCTTCTGAGATAGTGAGGTTCCTTCATTGTTATCTAGTAACTGTGGTCTTTTGTGACTGGGTATTATTTTTGATGTGCTGTACTTTGACGGCTATGGAAGGAAACAATTTTTGCTTGTAAAATACTTAAAAATTTAACCGTCGGTCTCCACCATCTCCCTGAGGATTTTTGTTCTTGCAGGAACCGTATCTTGGGAGACTTCTAACTGGCAACTATTACAAAATAAGGATTCTTATGTGTTAACCTTTAAAAGACTAAAAAGTTTGGAAAGGTTTGCTTAAAAAGACAGGAAATAAGAATGCTACTTTTCCCTTTCAATTGCTATTTCAATGTGAAACTACTACTCTTTTGAAACTTTTCCTTTAGGGTGTCGCCTTTGTTAATTTTCAGATAACAGACTTGGGTGAAGGTCACAGTTCTGTATCTCCCATTGTCTGGGCTGATTAACGAAATTCAAATTGCGTTTTTCATGTCTCGAAAGCTCGACTTTAGTTATGTATTAGATATATGTATTAGATATTGCTCTAATGTAGGTATTTTGGCACAAAATCAGACTTTTTCTGAAATGGCATGCCAATTTTTATCCATATTTCGATTCTATGACTCAAATTATGCCAAACTACCAAGTTTTGTAAAAATCGCACGAGTAGTTTTTAAAAAAATTAGCTCTCAAAATTTAAGCTCCTTAGTGTGAATTGAATTTGATATATATTTTATTAATATATCTTTTTTTTTTTTTTAACTTAGTTGATTTCT
>KK112657.1:61954-81402 GCA_000611955.2 Stegodyphus mimosarum
ATATTTTTAAATAATTTTTATAAATTTTTTTGTCATCATCTTAAAGTAGATGTATTTCTAAGCATACCTCCAAAAGATAGGAGTTTTTTATTCAAATTTTTTTTTAAGATATATGTGAATTTATACATCTGTGCATTTATACATCTGCGTTTTTTTCGAAATTTGGCATATTTCTTAAAAGCGATAGTAACACAAATGGGGTTTACGAACTTTCTTATTAAAATTATTTATTAATTATTTGAAAGTATGAACAATACTTTTTTTTCCTCTCGTCTGCAATGAAAAAAAAGAGAAGGAAAATAGGTTGGAATAAATTAAGAAATTCGCCAAGTAAATTATTCTTGGCAGACAAATTTTTGGATTTCTCCATGCATTTCGCTCTAAATTTTACAAAATTTAATATTTAGGCATATTTTGAGTCATAGAATCGAAATATGGAAAAAAATTGGCATGTCATTTCAGAAAAAGTCTGATTGTGTATCAAAATACCTATGCTAGAATGAGCTGTATATAAATCTAATACAAATCCTTAGTTGTGCTTTCGAGAGAAAAACGCAATTTGAATTTTGTCAATTGGTTCGGTAGAACAGGAGATAGAGAACTGTCACCCTCCTTTTTTTTTGTGTGTAGTGTACTTTTGCATGCATTTGAACCAGTTTTCAAAGCACTTTTACCATTCCAATTGAGGCAACTTCAAAACATGCGTTTTGAATGCATTAACCGCTTCTTCAGGTGTCGCATATCGCTGATTATGTAATTTACTTTTGATGTGTGAAAATAAAAAAAAACAGTTCTGTACGGTGATGGCACATCAGTTGAATGTTTTGGAATTCTTATTTGGCAAAAAATACCATTGTTTGAGCCGATGTGTGAGAGAGCGCATTGTCATAATGAATGATTTGCCTCTTTTGCTTTTTTCGAATTTCTTCAATGGCTTCTGGCAAACAAATAGTCATGTACCATTCGGAATTCATTATCGTGCATTTTTCTAATGCAATTGTCACCGTGTGACCTATAATGCTGAAGAAACAGGCAACCATTTGCTTTGATGTGCTTCTTCCATAAACAACTTTTGTTGGATTTGGCTCTTTTTTGAAGACTCATACAAGTCGACTGCTGTTTTGTTTCAAGTTCATATGCATAAATACATGATTTGTCACCTGTTTAGATGATGTGCTTCTTCATAAACAACTTTTGTTGGATTTGGCTCTTTTTTGAAGACTCATACAAGTCGACTGCTGTTTTGTTTCAAGTTCATATGCATAAATACATGATTTGTCACCTGTTTAGATGTTGTACAGAGCCTTTGATGCACGTTGAATGTATTTTTCTAACATTTCCTAGCACCAATCAACTAAGTAATTGTCATTTCAGAAAAAGTCTGATTGTGTATCAAAATACCTATGCTAGAATGATGCTGTATATAAATCTAACACAAATCCTTAGTTGTGCTTTCGAGAGAAAAACGCAATTTGAATTTTGTCAATTGGTTCGGTAGAACAGGAGATAGAGAACTGTCGCCCTCCTTTTTTTTTGTGTGTAGTGTACTTTTGCATGCATTTGAACCAGTTTTCAAAGCACTTTTACCATTCCAATTGAGGCAACTTCAAAACATGCGTTTTGAATGCATTAACCGCTTCTTCAGGTGTCGCATATCGCTGATTATGTAATTTACTTTTGATGTGTGAAAATAAAAAAAAACAGGGCTGTACGGTGATGGCACATCAGTTGAATGTTTTGGAATTCTTATTTGGCAAAAAATACCATTGTTTGAGCCGATGTGTGAGAGAGCGCATTGTCATAATGAATGATTTGCCTCTTTTGCTTTTTTCGAATTTCTTCAATGGCTTCTGGCAAACAAGTAGTCATGTACCATTCGGAATTCATTATCGTGCATTTTTCTAATGCAATTGTCACCGTGTGACCTATAATGCTGAAGAAACAGGCAACCATTTGCTTTGATGTGCTTCTTCCATAAACAACTTTTGTTGGATTTGGCTCTTTTTTGAAGACTCATACAAGTCGACTGCTGTTTTGTTTCAAGTTCATATGCATAAATACATGATTTGTCATCTGTTTAGATGTTGTACAGAGCCTTTGATGCACGTTGAATGTATTTTTCTAACATTTCCTAGCACCAATCAACACGAACCTTTTTTTGAGCTGTTATCAGGTTATGTGGTATCCAACACGAACAAATCTTTTTTATGGCCAAATGTTCATATAATATCTTATTGATGTTTGTCATACTAATGCCCAAAGTTGCCTCAGTCTCATGGTATGTCACATGATGATCTTTCTTTATCAGTTCACACACAGCATTGATATTTTCTGGCAGAACAACTGATTTTAGGTGACCTTCACGGAATTCATCTTGGAGCAAATATCGACCACAAATGAATTCGTTATAGCAATTTTTCACAGTGTTGTAGAATGGTGCTTTATCACTGTATAAAGAAGCCAATTCCATTTTTTGCCCAAGATGAATTTTTCAATTTACTATAAACAACACAAATCATGCTTTTTTAATTTCAAATTTTTTAATTTTATAATTCTGAAAGTAATTTTTTCTTTTTAATTTTTTAATCTAGGAGATTCTACACATAAATAAAAAATAACAAAACAAAATTTAATCTAAACAGGTGGCATAAAATTACAAATATCATTCAATATTATAGAAAAAATTTCAGTTTTTGAATATAACCGCCACCACATAAATTCTATGAAATATGACCCTCAATGGTGGCGAGCACAGCCACGCTGAAACTTATTTCTCCATTTAGCACTGACCCAGAGTTTGAGTTTCAGGGTCTACAAAATTATAACTGTGATTCACAGTGGAAATTCAAGTCATTCCACAATTACTCTTTCTTATATCCTTTCTAGCAGTTTGAAAATATTGCTGCCATCTCTGATGTTTTCCTGGATGACAGTCATCAATGTTGTAGCACAATAATTGGGAACTGCGACCGAGAAACATTCTTTGCTCTCCCAGAATACCCATTGTTCCAGAAGAGCATATCCAATATTGTTTCTTCTTTTTGTGAGCAGGCTTTCTTCTATTTCTGCAATTTTGTTGGCTCCACCATTTTATTTGTTTTACAGGACATCAAACTATTTGCATATACCTCCCTCAAATAGTTATTCCAATCTGTTGTCATATTATGGCGATTTCTAACTGAAGGTGGCAAAATTCAATTGACGTCAATTCCTGACACCACAGATAGATAAAACAAATGGGACTGAGGAAAGCACAAGCCTTCAAACCATGTTTTGGTTTTCGATCCTTTTTTTTTCCTCTCATAGCAAGAACGTGCGTAACAATGCCATATAGGAGCTTTGTTTGAGTCAAAAGTTAACTTTATCAGATGATTTTGAGAACAAAGTCAATTGCTATGAATTATTTTTTTGTCCTGAAGGAATTTTATGGCAGCCTATTCGTCATTAGGTAATTTTCAAATTGTGTAATCCATCGTACTAAAAACAAATGGTGAAATACAGGAAAAAAAAAAGGGTGTGATGATATTTCAAATAAAAAGAGTACCACACAACAAAACTGTTTATCTTTATTACCATCAGAGTAAATAAGAACAGCATCCTTAGAAATGTTGTTATTGAGTTTTAAATAGGTGGAATTTGGCAGGAGAATCCAGTGCTTGTGGGCACATCCTGTGCATTAGTTACTTTAGATAAACAAGACTGACTGATAATTGGATATTTAAGAGCAATGTGCTGCATGAAATGCTTATTTTACCAGTTTAATTGTGACGAATAATGTATTTTTTTAGTTAATTTCTTTTCTGTTTTATGATGTAAATTTTCTTTCTCATGCATATTATTTCTTATAGACATTTGACTTTTCTTCTTCTTTATTAAATTGACATCAAATACAGGTTTTATTCATATGATTATTAGATTGATTTAAAAATAGCTAGTTTTCTGTCTAGCATTTCTTTGATTCAGGAACTGAAACTTGTTGCCTTTTATTTGTGTTTCTGTAGATTTTGACTAGATTGGTAAGAATACTAAATAGTGTATAAAATTTATATAGGTTATCTCTCTACTGCAAGAAATTGCTGCACATGATCCGCTGTCAACTGGCATTGTAGGTTATATGCATCAGTCAGCTCTTACTACAATGGAGACACAAAAAATAAAAATGCACCAACTGAAGGAAAAGGTATTTGTATTTATATTATAACTATTTATGTTTTATTAAAGAATCAATTATAAGGAACGTTACTTGAAATTTCTTTTTTCATGGAATCATGTTTAACAAAGTATCTTGAAATGATTTTAAATGCTAAAATTATAAATAAATATCTGAAATAATAAAGCAATCAGTGTGTTGTATTTTTATTTTAGATATTTACTGCTATAAATGTTTTAGTGATTCACCAAGTATATTGCAAAATTAATGCGAATGTGAGATGTGAAATTGTAACGCTTACAGAGTGATTGATGATTTTGTTAAAAAATTATATGCACTTTGAGACAGACTGGCATAAATTAAAGGAGCAGAAATGTTTTAAACAATTTTATTACAAATATGTTCATATATAAGTGAAGTGAAATTAAATAAATCATAATAAAATAACAACAATAGCAAGAAAGGGTTGCATCAGCTAATGAAAGTGCTGTCAGATATAAAGCATTGTTAGTATCTATTTCTCAAAAGCCATTTTTGTGGACATAATTTTGACAAATCATATCCACATTTTTTATCTTGCATTAAGAATTGCATTGAATTTTTCCAATACTTTATTGCATTCTAATTGCTATTCTTCTGACTGGAATCGTACATTATATGTGAATGAATTATTAGAAGTTGCATTCATGGATGAAATATTTCGAAATCTTAGATTCAGGTATTAAATTCTGAAATGTGTCTTCAATATGATCAAATTATTTTTTTTTAACTTGCTTTTTTTATGTTTTGGGAGTAAAAACTTAATAAAATTAGCACAACCCATTACAAGTTTTTATTTGCAAAAGTGTAGTACAAATTTTGATAATCCTTAATGCGAAATAAGGAAATATGCTTGAATATTGGATTGAGATAATGTGACAGAAACAGTTTTGTAAATGTAATTTCACTTGTATAAACTATATATAAAACTTATATAAACTATATATAAAACTTATATAAACTATATATAAACTGTATATAAACTAAATATAAAACTTTAAATGAAATTCTACTTAGAATAACTCTGTAAATACATTTAATTTATGTTTTGGAATTAGTATATTAATATTGCATAAAGACTTTAAGCATTTGGATGTCCTTTCTTTTCAAAACATTCCTGAGGAAAATATGAAGGTTCATTATATCCTCAATTACTTCAGGATTATTTCAGTAAATTTCTATTTAGTGCTTCAGTAACTTTGCGATACTAGTTAAAAAAATTTCTCATCACTACCTACCACTGTTGATATTAGTAACATTTTCCATAACTACTTCATCTTTGGCTTTTTTAATTCATAAAAAATTCTCATCTTCAGAAAGTGTGATGAGAGAATTATTCAAAGAAATATTTTGAAATAATTAGTCATAAGCGTATCAAAATATTTGCCTTCTTCCAGCAGGACTATGCTATATAATATTCAGCCGTAATAATATTGGTCTCAAAAGTGTTACTGTACTCTTCCTTCCAAATGATATACTCATATCCATATCAGGTGTGTGAAAATTGGATGCTAGAACGTTGGATTTTTTATATATATATTTTTAATTAAAATCGTCACACAGTAACTCTCATCAAGTAGTTGTCAGCTGACAAAGGCTATGACCTTGCTTCTGTCATTTCGTCCCTTTAAGGAATGAAATAAAAAATAGGTAACCCTTCAGGCTGCTGTTGCCATCTCTGGATGTGCCTAATCAACCATTCTGTATTTCATAAGGAAAATGAAAAAAGTATTTTTATGCAAATTCAGTTGGTGACTATCAATGTGCCACATCATTTGAAAAATTGTTTGCCTTCCCTTTCTTAGCTAAGTTCTGAATAATTTAAAAGTTGATTAATATCTTTGAGAGTTATGTAGTGCTAAGACTTTGATAGACTTTTTGTTGGTCTCTGCAAACTCTGCACCAAAAGAATTTTGCTATACAGAATTTTGCTGTACATGCTCTGGTGCCATCCATGATACTAAATAAAATTATTGTGCTTCTTTGATTCTGAGATTCTATCAGTTGCAAAATGCAATTTTAAATTCAATCTGATTTTACGAAAATCACAAAAATACAATAAAATGACTCAAATATTTCTGTTATAAAAAGCATTTGTTTTAACAAGCAAACTGGAAGTCTCTTGCTATCAGCAGATACATTATTCATGACTTCCTTCTTCATGTGTTTCTAGGTTTTTTAAGCTGTCTTCAATATTTGCATATCTATTTCAAGAAATTTTTTTTTTTCTAAGCAGCCCATATCTGCATTTTCTTTTAATATTCTTTGTTTAAGATGTTGAAGAGATTCGTTATGACACATTTTAAAAAAATTTAATGCTTAGTTTTTTTAACTAAGTCAGGCTTCCAAGTAAACATGCCATCCATTCTGTCAAGCATAATGTTCCTCTTTATTTTCTCAGAACATGTCAGTAGACAGTTGTTATTCAAATACCTGGATTCATAATTCATTTTTGAAGTAATTGCATTCGTATGTGGATGAAGGTTTAGTTTTCATTTGTAAACAAAAGTTTTTTTTTTTTTTTCCAGAACAGAGTTCTGGCAAAAACAAACTTTAAGAAATCTTTCTTCTTTTCAAAACAACGTTCTGGAAAGAACAGAGGTTATTAAGGTCAGTTTTCAAAAAGGCAGCTTCTTAAAAATTTTGTGTACAAGCAAGAGGTAATAAAATTTTAAATATAAGAAAGAGCAATTAATGCAGTAAATCCTTATGAAGTGCAATTTTATGTATACATGTTATCTTAATTATCTCCATTTAATTTGTCCCAAAAAAATTTCTGTTATACGTAGTACACTGAAGAGCATCCACTACATTCCAGTAGTCCTCATTAATGACTGGTTTGAAAATTCATTCATTAAGGAAGTCAGACATTATTTAGAACAGTAAAATCTGAACTCTAAACTGTTCCTAATTCTCAGTAATGCTCCAGGACATGGTGCTGAAACATGACACACTAATGGCATTTTGGAGGCAGTTTAATGCAAAACACTGTATAGAAATGATTTAACTCACATGCAAACAAGCAAATTTATCGACAGAGTTGAATGTTATTTGCTAGCATCAGCTCTGGCTAGAAGTTGTCAAAAGTTTTAAAGGGTTTCCATCGATTAAGAGCCAAGGAAATCATTGCAAAAGCAATAAACAGCAGAGGATTTTCAAATTTTGAAGAAGGAGAAATCAAAGAATTAGTCAAGACTGAAAGTCTTGAAATGAAAAATTAGATGATAATTATAACAACACTTAACAGATGGTGAAAGCTGTGATAGCAAAGAAGATAAAAGCCTATCATGGGCAAGAAGTTAGACAAATTGATAAAAAAGGTACAAAAGCTGTCTGATTTTGTAATGGAGATAAATTCAAATGAAGAAAAAAAAGGACATTTTATGAGAAGTATTGAACAATTTTGCACTCCTTACTGCAAAACATTTAATGAGTTGCACCAAATATGTCCCAAGCAAAAATCACTATGTATTCATATGACAGCGCATACACAGAAGAAAAATCTCAGTTTACTGTTGATGCTGAGTTTCCAGATGCTAGTGCAGATTAACCTTATGAGGAGGGAAAAATTAATTCAGCGGTAAAAAAGACTGGCTAAGCAATTGCTGTAATAACAAAATTAAAGATAAAAATTCACCACATCTGGTGTTTTATCATCATTTTCATGGTTTTTATAATGTTGGGTGAGAGCTTACAATTCCAAGATCTATTCCATTTTAGATATATGTATTGGGGGAAGTGGGAGTACATCTAAGAATTGAAAAAATAAAGTAATATCCTTGATCTGAAATACACACCGAGATCCGTGTCTCACAGAAGAGCAAATATTTCATTGTTGTATTCTAAAAATTTGTTTTGAATGTTTTGTAATGATGTAGTATATGATTTACCACTTTTAGTTATTTATTTATTTCTTAGATGGCACCACTAAAACAATATTTTAAAATATAAAAATACAAATAATTAAGATAAGCTGATGAAAATGATTTCATTAATTAATTTAATAACCTATCCAATTTTTAATTCCATTAAATTCCTTTCAATTTTGCTAAACAAAAGCAGAAGTGGTGTTTAAAAGGACCATTTCTCTGAACCATTCATTATTTTTATGAACTCTCTGAATCATTATTTTTATGAACAGATCTCCACCATGCTTAAGCAAAATAACAGAAATATTTGAGGTGTTGTATTCCAAATTTCATTGGCGGCATAATTTAATAATAATAGCTTCATGAAATAAGAAAAAAAATCAATGTTCAAACATGTGATAAATGGCAGGGGGATTGATTAAAACAGCAACCAATTTTAGTGTTACCGTCAAAATAACTGACTGACTAAGAACAATAGATTACATACTGTGTGATTACAAAACATTTTTATTACTTAAGCCAGTGACCTCAAACTCAAACTGCATGTGAGCCGGATGCTAGATCTGAAAGCAGCTGATGTGCCAGAACATTTTTTTAAGGTTTAAAAAAAGTAAACATTTTAATTTCCAGTTACTTAATATTTATCAAAATATGCATAAAAAGTAATAACACAAAGAAAAAAACTCAAATTTATATTTATTTTCTGTCTGAAACCCAAAGGTATGCAGAAAATATATATTGGTTTTACTTCTTAAACTGACATCAAGTAATTCCAATAGGTTGCATCAAGCACTAAATAACTTTAATACTGAATAATACTGAAGTGCCACCAGTTAACAGCTGGTAGAACTAAATTTACTGTACCAACATGGTTAATTCGATTTTACTGTAATCACATACATGGCCTGGCATACAAATATCTAAAGGTCCAGGCTACTCATTCTATCTTTTTTCCTTCCGTACAGTTATACACATAAGCTCAGTCCATATCTTATATCCCCAAAAATGTAAGGACCATATTTGAAACAAATATAAAATTCAAATGTAGTCACAGGCTGCATAAAATTGCTTCAGGGACCTCATAGCTGCATATGAATGATCTAAGCTGTCTTATTTCAGCTTGTAATAAAGGATAACAGAGCATTAAATGTGCTCCTGAAAAAGGGAGGATTTTGAGTTGCAAACTTGAAAATATAAAGATGATATTCAGTGAAATTCAATAACAGTCATCAGTACTGAAAGAGAACTTGTCACTGTAATGTTCAAATATTCCCTAATTTTCGAAATCTACTTTGTAATCCTGACTGAAGATTAACTTAAAAAATATGAAAATAAGTTTTAAAAATTGTTAGCTGTTTATCTTCTATGTAGACTGTGAAAAATGAATGTGTGTTTAAAATGACTTTTAGTCGGTTATCTATTGTTTGCTGTACTTCCTGTATTTAGAAATGAAAAAAATATATATATTAATGATAGTAGGGTATATCCTGCAATTATAGTCTAGAAAGTCTTTTTCTTCATTCTAGCTGAAAGTTCAAACACGAGATGATGAAAACCATGTAAAATTTGCTGTTGGCATGATAATGAAGCATAAGATGTGAGTTCTTTAAAAGTTAGTTTAGTTATTTAACTGTAAGTTAGTTCAAAATAGATTTGTTTGTTCCTGTAATTTATGTTATATGAAATTAGAGTATGTGAGGTGTTCAAGAAAATGGAAACATTATTCTTTATTGTATATTACTCTTGTATATAAGTCACTGCTGTTGTTAAAGACTAAATTATTCCAAATCCTAGTAGTGCATGCTGTTATGGAAGTTTTGGTGTCACCCTTAAAAGTCCCCCTGTCGATGAAAATGTCTGTATGCAAAGTGAATTTGCTAAATTTTATTGGGAAATTATCTTTTTCTCAGGAAAACAGGAAATCAGTTAATGTTTATATTATGCTTTTAAGAAAAGGTCTGTGATTCCCAGTCACTGATGATATAATACCCATTTATACAAGAATTATTTTTAACTTGGTGTTAATTACTAATTTAAACATTTTTTATTATGTAATTGAATAAACTCAAAATTGTCTATTTTATTTTTTGATTGGTTTACTTAATACATTTTTCAAGCTTATTTCCTTGAAAAATAATTATTGTAAATTTATTAAAAGAATATAGGACTTATTATAAAACCTGTAAAAGAATATTGATCTTGAATAATCAGTCTGACGTTAAGAGAGAGGCTGATTTTTTAAAAAAAAAACCATGAAGCAATTGCATTTGGCATGGTTAGTGAAGGAAAATAAAAGGTAGTCTAATTTGGTTGAAATAAAGAAAAAAATAATAAAAATAAAAAAATCTGAAAGGTTTCAGACTTTAAATTGCGTCCAAAGGGGCGTTTTTTAACGTTTTGTGTGTTACCTTTATTTATTAAATATCATGTTCTTCACATTTGAACCACAAAATTCAGTTCAACAGCAATATCGCAAAATAATTTTAAATTTCTGATGCACAGTTCTGTGCGCTTTAGATAAAAAGGTTTTTTTTCCCCCATAGAGTGTTGCCATTGCTCGCTTTTAAATCATTTGGAGTTTGTTCATAAAAAATTCATTAAAGTTTTACAAAATATGAAATAGGTAATAAAACAAATTCCAAATTTGGGCTCCCAGATGTGCATATTCAGGTGGAAATGCACATTATTCAAAATTGGATGGCTCTAGGTGCCATTGTTTTATCACATTTGGAGAAATATACATACATTTATGCATGTTCATTATTTAATTTTTTTAAATGTATTTCATTGCTGCAAGATTTAGTGGCAACAATTTGAAAAGTGATTCAGACTTTTAATGTTTCTGACACAAAATCACAAAACGAAAACAGTAGTCCTTCAGGGACAAAGCCCCTTTGGACTAAAAATATGTATTAAATTTCATGAATTTTGAGGAAAAGTACGTGTAAACAATCAAAGTTGGGTAACAAGAAAAGAACTAAGAATTGTATACAGGTTTTAATCAGTTACTTCCAAGTACAGTTAAGTACTATAATTGGGATCTTTCTTAAACTGAGTGTTGTATTGTACTTCTAGATTTTGATTTATCTAGTCTATTAAAGTCTGTTTTGAAAACCATATTCCTCTTATGTATAATGCTCGTATATCATTCTGAAAAAAGTCTAACATAAAATTTCGGGAATATTTAAAAGTTCAGAAATCTGATTGTTACAAGCATGTATGTGTATAATAAAATGCAGAAATGAATAAATGCTTAATCCTTCAATTCCTGAGAGTTATTTAAATGAATATTTCCTTTATTGAATTTTAATTATATTGAATATAAGTTAATGATTGCAAATATTTTGTAAGTAAAATCTTTGCTGTATGCTTGTGCATAGCTGCCAACTCACTTGGTTTTACTAGCAGTCCTTCCAGTTTTTCAATGCATTTCTCAGTCTCACAGTAGGTCAATGAATCTTCCATTTTTAAAATTTTTAGCCTTTAATTGGAAAATTTTTTTTACAATTATAAAAATGAAGTGTTTATTAAATTTAATGAATATTTGCACAGTTAAATTTCGTTATTGATTTAATGAAGTTTAAATTGTTCAAATTCGTATTTTATTTTGTTTTGCATAAACATTTAGAGCCCCATTTCGGGAACAAGAAGCATGAAAAATATGCAATGCAAATTATTTTATTTTCATCATATTTAAACGTAAATTTTTAAAATAAAGCTTTTCTTCCCTTTAGATTTTTATCAGTATAAAAGCTTAGGAAAATTCCAAAATGAAATTAACTAGGGGATATAAAATGTATTATGATTTATGTCAGAACAGGGCCTGTGCCAGAATTGGTGCAACTAATGCTGCTCTGCCAGGCAACAGAATTTAGAGGCAGCAATTTTTTTTTTTAAATTAAAAGAAGCATTGGGCAGCCAAATACAGGACCCACATAGACTGCATTCAGCAGGGGTGGGGGAGAAAACCAGCCCTATGTGTGAATTATATTATAAATAGTTGAATAAACTGAATCATGTGTTATATAAAGTGATTTTAAATCAATTTTGAATTATTTTAAAATGATGCTGCACAGCATGAAAAACTTCTCATATTTTAAGGTTGGCAGCTATGCTTACATTTTTTAGAAACATTTTCTAAAATTTTATTATTACCAGTAGGTATAATTATCGCTGTGTAATATATGGTTGGGATAGTGAGTGTGTTGCCAGTAGAGATTGGATAAAGCAAATGGGTGTATACAAACTTCCCAGCAAAGATAAACAACCATTTTATCATGTCTTAGCAGAAGATGGAACAAACAGATATGCTGCTCAAGGTACGTTTTCCTTTTAAAATTTGGTGCAGTTGAATGTATTATTTCAAAATGTTTCATTTCTTTAATATACATTAATAATCACAAAAACTGCTTTTTGCATTGAGATTGTATGCCTTGAATGTGCCCATATAAAGTTTAGAACAACATAATTCAGTCATTTCTAAAGCAAAAAATGTGCAATTTATCAACATATAAGAAAATAAAAGCAGCTTACTGAGCCGAGTAGCAGAGTGGGTGTATATACTTTTGTTGCAGCCGATTTCAACCAAAAAGGAAGGTGCACAACTACTACTAAAGTTCTATATATAAAATTTCAGCATTCTGAGGCTACTTGTTTTTTTAGTTAATGCAAGATACATACATATGTACGTACTTACATACAGATGTTGAATCACATCTCTTCTGAATAAATTTCGTATCCTTTTTACAACCCGTTTTCAAAAAAAGAGTCCTTTATTCTGTCCTTAAGTACAGATGTCATGCAAAAACATTAAATTGCATTCGTTGGCGGTCAAAATGGATATTTTCAGTGAAATAGGATACCCGAAAATTTTCACTTAGCACTTCCATTACTTCATACAAGGAAATAAAAATTTTCTTCATGAATAAAAAATATAGTGCATTTTTATTAAATGTATTTTCATACACATATAAAAAGTAATGGCATTAAATCTGCCATGTGGAATTTTCTGAAAATAGAAATTTTGTTTGCTTACATTCAGATTTCAGTGAGAATTGCATAGATTTATGTATTAAATGGTTATGGATAATCATAATTCTACTGTACTTGTAAAGTAGTTTGACTTATCTCTTAATGTTTGACAAAGGGGGATTTTTCAGAATTAATTTAGTATAAAGTCTTTTGTTGTATGTGAAGTAACATTGCTGTTTTAATATTTTGATGTAATCTGGTTTGGTTATCAGCATGTTTGCCAGAATGTCAGATACTGAGCAATTGGATCAAATGTTCTAACAGCACTTTGAGAAGAAGAATTACAAAGTCAAAAATGTAGCTTTAAACATTATTGAAATATATGATCCACAGTGCTTTTTCATAAATTCCAAAAAGTAAAATTAAATCTTTAAAATGCCAGAGAGCTATAAAGAACCCAAACAAACTGAATTTCATTGCTTGGTTATTTTAGAAGTCAAACAACAAAAATCAGCGTTATATTTGCAAATTTTCTAGGACAAGTCTTGATAGTTTGACTACAGAACCATTCTCATCAGCTGCCAAAAAGCAAATGAACGAGATTAGATATGGTTATAAGAATGGATGGACAGGAGTTAAGCTACTTTTGCCATCTATTAATGAAACAAGAAAACTAAAACATAATTTCCTAAAGACATTGGAATTAGGATTGTTAACCAGAGTAGAAAGTTTTTTTTTTTAACATGAAACACCCCTAGAAAATCTAATCTACCAATAAAAGAAGTTTTTTGAATAATTTTGGCTGCAGAAAAATGGATAGTGCGATTTTCGGATCAACTGTGCTTCACAACGAAGGACTTGCGCATTTCCTTTTTAATAAAATATGCCTCATGTTCTTTAATGTGAAATTTTAAGGCTATCTTAGTTTGATCAATGTAAATTAAACCACGCTGGCAAGGAATCATGTAAATACCTGAGGAATTTATATCAGGAATGGGGTCATTAAGTATACAGAGGTTGTTTGCACATTTTTTAGACAATTTTGGTAAGCGGTAGTAAAAAATCGTTTGCTGCAAAAGAAGTAATTGCAATTGTACTATGTTTTTAAAAGTCAAAATTATCGTCTGTGGCTTGAAAGTTTTGTTTTTATTCAAAATGGCGAATTTAACAAAGCAGTGGTTCGAAGGCTACATTTACGTTCTTTCTGAAGAGAAATATGCATACTCCGTTATCCAAAAACGATGTGAGAGTCATGGTTTTGTGATATCTAAAGCATCGATAGGTAATATCATCAACAAGAAAGGAAAAAAAACGTCAAATTGGAGCCTCAAGTGGGACAAAAATTCCAAACAAGTATCCAAAGAAAGAACGGACATCTTCGACTATTGCAAAGGTATGTTGTTTAATGTTCAAAATAAATCCCCCTAGTCAAAAGACAGTTGCAAAATCATTAAAATGCTCGATGTCCACTGTAAGCAAAATGATAAACGTTGATTTAAATCTTAAGAAAGCGAAAAAACGCAATGTGCATCGTCTTCTTCCAAAGCATATCGCTCGACGCAGGACACGCTGCAGAATTCTATATGAGAAACACTTATCCGAAGAAAAATGGAAAACAATTGTCACAATAGATGAAGCATGGGTGTATTTAAATGATTGTAACAAAAAAAAAAGAGCCATTTGTTATCATAAAAGGGGGGGGGGAATTTAAGTACATGGTTCAAAGAATCGAAAGAAAGTTTTTCTAAGGGATTCATGATTGTTGCTGGTGTTTCTTATAATGGCAAGTTAAAAATAAAGATAGTGCAAAAAAATGTCAAGATTAACTCCAAATACTATTAGGAACATATTTTATCGCCCATTTTTCTGAATGAAATACCATCACTTTACCCACAGTGCCATCCATCTGTGAGACTCCATCAGGACAAAGGTAGCAGTCACGCATCAAAATCCACTGTAAATTTCCTAAAAGAAATGGAACAAAAAACTGGTATCAAGGCCCATACCCTTCACTGATATCCCTACTAAATCTCCCGATGTGTCACCTATGGATTTTTGTGCTTTTGGATGTTTAAAAACTGCATTATCCAAACGTTGTCCCCAAACCCTAACAGGACTCTGGAAAGCTGTTCGAGAGGGATGGGATAGAATACCTCTTCTGACACTTCAAAAGGCATTATTATCCTGGAAATTGCGATGTTGAAAAATAGTTCAGAATAAGGGATGTCAAAACATTTAAAACACAGGAATTTTATGTAATTTGGTTTTGTGAATACAATATACATCGTCTAAAAAATGTGCGAACAGCCTCTGTAGAACTGGGAATTTTATTGATAGGAGAATAAATGACCTGAAAGTTAAATTTCTCTAAAATACATGCAATTTTATAGCTAATTGATGGAAAGAAAGGAATGGCTACAAGGGTGTATTTTGGTCTCTTTAAGATGAGAATTTTTTAACTGCTTGGTTAATAAAGTTGGGTGAAAAGTCCCTGTCAATAGCAAGTGCTCTTAAATAATTTAGTTCTTGATCAAGAGCCAATTTGAAGGAGCAAAGCATGAAAAACAAAGGAATAAAATGAAGCTAACTTCTGTTTAGTTGGATGACATGATTTGAAGTATAGTGGAAGCCCTTAGTTAACCTGCATGCAATAATTTTGGAATTATCAACATTTTAAAAGTTTTTTAAGTGCGATTAAGCGTAATTTTTGGTTATGATAGCGGCCATATTTGTTTATATTTGATGCTTAGCAGAATAGTGGATTTTTTGCCAATCTAGAGAAACTAAGCTTCGCAACAGCAAAGTAACGTCTTCTTTTATTATTGCTAGTTAAATTATGCTTGATTCATTCTGGAATTATCATTTAAGTTATCAGCTGGTTTTTCCATACAAATTGTAATTTTAATTGTTTCAACTGTACTTGGTGTTTTATGTTTTTCTATATCTTTCAATTTTTAATGAAAATATTTAAAATTTTATGTATTTTTGCCTTATTGCAAAGTGAGAACTAAAATAATTCATAGCGCATGCACATTAGATAAGCGGCTCTGAATTGTCTGCAAAAAACTTTTTCTTTTTTATTTTTTAAATTTCTTTTATACTTTGGTTTAGATTTATTATAGTATTTGAATAGAAATTATGGTAATTCTTCAGATGCTATAATTTTTGCTCACTCTGAGTTATAAAATGAATGAGATGTAATGCTGTTAAGTGAACCTACTGCCGAAGTGTGACTATGGTAAATAAATAAAGTGAACTTTAAAGAGTGCATTTATTCTATTGTGGTTTATGCGCTATCGACGAAGTAGATTTAATTCAAAATTCGTTAATTGTTAATTCAATATGTTTAAATCAAATAGAGGAAAATTGCATATGATTTAATATTCCGTACAAGGAAGTCGTGGTGTACACATCAGATTTTTAGAAATACATTTAACAGTCTATTTATTCAAGGAAGATTGGAGCTATACTGAATATGACATGGGAAAACATGCAGTAATTTTCCTGTTTTGTCATCTGTACAATTGCAGTCCTGTCTTCCATCAAAGTTTCTAAGCCTTCACACTAGTGCAGGGGTCGGCAACCTTTTGAGTTGGAAGAGTCAAAAATTACAATTTACAAAATTTCAAAGTTTTTACAGAGTCACAAAATTTTTTCTTGCCAACAATAAATAGGACTTGCATAAATAAAGTTTTTGATAAAAAAAAAACTAATCTATTTATTCATAAGAAAAATATCTATTTATTCATATATAAGTAGTGTTTTTCACAACAAATTAGATAATATATATATATAGTATATATATGGCATTATTAGATAATTACTTATTAATTAAGTAAAAAATTTAAACAATTAAACATTTACTTACAACACTAACTTGTACTTCAATAACAAACAATTGAGCGAACAAATTCAATGGGAGCGATGGCTTTGCATGGTTATTCAAGTATAAAATTTAAACTTTACTAAACAATGTAACTTGTTCTTAAAATAGAAAAAACATCAACATACATTTGAGCAAACAAATTCAATGGGAGCGTTGGCTTTGCATGGTTTTAGAAAGTTTGGATAAATTTGGCTCATAACTTGTTGTTTTAAGTTTCAAACACGACTCTAAATTTTCATTTGTTAGTTGGCTTCTTACTTTGCTCGCACGAATATGTCGATCCGAAGATAGTCAGCACTCCAAATGCCAATTTTTTCACCTCACTGTAGCAATGTGGAAGACTATTCCATGCGTCGAATATAAGTGCTTCAACTCGCGGAAATTCTTTTAAAGCTGTCCACTTTTGTTGCGTTATGTACATACATTTCTGGACCTCCAACTCTTCAACTTTTAATTATATTCATGCAAGAGAATGCTTGCTTGCACGAATATGTCGATCCGAAGATAGTCAGCACTCCAAATGCCAATTTTTTCACCTCACTGTAGCAATGTGGAAGACTATTCCATGCGTCGAATATAAGTGCTTCAACTCGCGGAAATTCTTTTAAAGCTGTCCACTTTTGTTGCGTTATGTACATACATTTCTGGACCTCCAACTCTTCCAACTTGATTTTCAACTCTGTAAATTTTCCACTCCATAATGCTTTTCTTTTTAAATCGATCAATTGCATTTCTAGTGATCCAGTATCAATTCCAAATGGCTCAATGTGGATTTCATTACTATTTGTGTTGAGAGGATTTGCTATGAATGCTAGAGTGGTTTTGTTGGTTTTGAATTGCTCAAATCTGTCAACAAATTCATCTTTAATTTTTTTATAACTGTGCTGAAGTAATTCGTGTCAACAGTTGCACTGATTTTATCGCGATATTGCTTTAGAAATTAAAAATGAAGTAATTTACCGCTCTGAATATGTTCTGAAAAAAGAATTAATTTTTCTTCAAAACAAACCAATTCTTCTACCAAAACATAGGCTGGGTTTCCCTTTCCTTGCAGTTTTAGATTCAGCTCATTTAATTTCGCTGTGATATCCACTAAAAAGTAAAATTTTTGCAACCATTTGTCGTTCTCTAATTCAGGGTGATTAATGCCTTTTCCATTTAGGCATGTATTTATTTCAGTCAAGCACAAAGCAAAATGTTTCAGCACCTTACCTTTGGAAAGCCATCGCACTTTATTGTGAAGAAGGAGGACGGAATATTGAGTCTCCATTTCGTTTAAGAATTCTTTAAACTGACGACGGTGCTGTTAACAATCTTGATTACCAAATTCATGACCTCAACTATTTCGGCCGGAAATGTTTGGGCACAAAGCGCTTCTTGGTGTATTATGCAGTGAAACGTAAGAATTTCGTGGTTTATTTTGCTCTTAAGAATCGTTGTTGCCCCTTTATTTTTTCCTGTCATACTTCTGGCTCCATCAGTTGCTATTGAAACGATTTTATTTAAATCGATCTTATTGTCTTCAAGGCATTTTTGAACGGTATTCGCTATATCTTCCCCTCTAGTTTGTCCCGAGAGCGGTAGCAATCCTAGAAGTTCTTCTTTTGGACCTTGAGAAGACATATACCTGACAAAAAGGGCATCCTGTGCCGTGTCTTTTATGTCGCAAGATTCATCTATAGCAAGTGATAAGGCAGAAGAAAGTTGAATATCTTCCACCTGCAAATATGTTACATTTGAAGACATTTTAGCTATTCTATCTTGTACTGTTTTAGCGGATAGAATCTTTGATTTTTTTCAGGATTTCTGGTTTGTTTTTGAAATCACGAAACAGTTCTTCAGATGCACGTATGAAGCAATCTTTGACATACTCATCATCTGTGAATGGTTTTCCTTTTTTTTGCTATTTCTAGTGATACCGCGAAGCTTGCCAGATTAACATTACTTGTAGATTGCGTCCAGTTACTTAACATGGAACTTGATTGCTGTTTTTGTTTTTGGAGCTCGTCGACAACTTTTTTTCGTTCTTCGCCGGCTGGATATTTACTAGCAAACTGATTATGTTTTTTAGTGAAGTGTCTCTCTAAATTTGATTTCTTATTGTGTGCGAGTTTTTCGTGGCAAATGAGACAAGTTGGAAGGCCATCTGAGTTGCATATGAAAAAGAATGACTCCGTCCAATCCCGATTGAATTTTCGATGCTCTTCTTCAGTTCTTCTCTTTCTTTTTTTTGTAGGTGCCATGCTTGCGGTGAAGCTGTAATAAAGAATCTTTAAAATTATTATTTAGGTATCCAAAACAGACGACCGCTGTAACGCACGTATAGTGACCGAATGACCGTCAAATCTTCGGAAATTCCTGAGTTAAGAGGAGTAAAGTGAAACCTTATCTCTACTAACACTGACGTCATACCTCCTCTTAGCGAGCATGCCTTGGTCTTCCTGTTATTTTTTTAGGGGTTGTTGGTACAAGTGAATGAGAGATAGAATCGGTGCCGAATCCTCGTTAATCGATTCAGAACGATTTTTAATTT
>KK112657.1:83111-105420 GCA_000611955.2 Stegodyphus mimosarum
CCCCCCCCCCCCTGTATATGTGTGTTTTTTTTTTTTTTTCATCCTATAACATGAGTTAAGGTTGTATTCCTATGTTAATCTTATTATTTTGTTGGAAACAAAATATTGTAGATAT
This sequence comes from Stegodyphus mimosarum, assembly GCA_000611955.2. Classification (NCBI taxonomy): domain Eukaryota; kingdom Metazoa; phylum Arthropoda; class Arachnida; order Araneae; family Eresidae; genus Stegodyphus; species Stegodyphus mimosarum. The sequence continues at coordinate 83,227 of KK112657.1, forward strand.
GTTAAATAATAAAGGTAAAGTGATTCAAAGTGAAGAACTGTATCGGTAGAGAAAAAAAAAACAAAACTCTTCTATCTCTTGTTTTTAATGTAATTTGATTTGTGTGATCAAATGTTTACTTTTGTTTTTTACTTTGTAAAAATATGTATTAAAGATGTAATAACATCCTTTTTGTTTATAAATATTTATAAAAAAGAATTGCCATTGAAATTTATGGTTTGAGATTTGTCTGTGTAAGTAATTAATGAAGCTGTAATAATTCTTAATGCATATTGAATAAAAAGGAAATATATGGTTTGATATATGTTTTGAATTTTAAGTAGATTTGCTTTGCCACTTATAATCAAATCAATAATTTATTTAAATTTTTAAATAATCACATTAAAAAGAATATAGTAATTTTTGGTCTACCAAAGGAAAATTAACATTGGAATATGTTACATGTAACTATTTAACTGAGTGTTGCAGGTTAAAGTCCTAAAATTTCAGAGTTCCTCAAAATGTCATAAATAAGTGGTATTTTCTTGATTTAAAAATGACTGTCTCGCTTTGTACCTTGATTCCTTTTCTTCTAATATACATCCAAATTGAAATCGGGATACATTAAAAGGTGGCAGAAATTTTCATGTGTAATGAATAAGGAAACTAGCCTTCTATACAAAATTTTCCATCCATAATGCTGAGAGGGTTAAAAGCCTCTCAGCATTAAAAGATACAAAACACAAGAGGCAACATCATTACAAGAACAGGGTTCGTACAGTCCTTAAGAGTCTTTAGGTTTTTTGGAATCGATTTTTGATCCTTAAAAGTCCTTAATTTTGGCCAAACTCGACAGAAGGTCCTTAATTTGAATCATCTGAAATTTGTCGGTTTTTCCAACTACCATTTTGAGTATGAATTAGCATTTTGGAGGAATATTTTTGGTGATTCACTGACATATATATGGTTATCTTTTGAATGGGTTCATCTGTTATAATTTGTTCTTATTCCTAATATAAATAGTGGGATACTCAAGTTTCTAAGCAAGAAGTGAAACATAAGCATTTCAAAATTTATTTTTTCTAATGAAGAGCTGTTAAACAACTTTTTGCTTTTGGTGATGTGAATTTTTTTTAATTTAACGGTTCTAAATTTGGCGACTTCTCATCGTTTTGTCGATTTTAAGATCAGTTTTTATAGAAAATTCTTTAATTCCGAGATCTGGGAATTTTTCGACGATTTTTTTTAATATATTGTAACATTAATTAAAATAATGGTAATATATTGAAATTATATTCAAAAAATAACATTAAAATAAAATATTTTTATTTTTCTTTGTCATATTATAAAGTTTCATTTTAACAACTTATTATACAATATTTTGAATCTGAGAAATAAACAAGGTATAATGCTATAAAACACAATTTATGAAACAGTTTTTACTAAAAGCAAAATTAGCTGTGTAAATAATTAATACCTAGCTTTTGCTTATTACGGAATTTGTAGGGATTATTTTTCTTTAGAATTTTAGACACTGCAGCTTGGAAAGTTTAGAAGGATTTGAAGGCAAGATGTATAGACCCACAAGTCTATAAGATTCCAGTAATATGTGACAAAATGAAAAATGTCTCCATGGTATTAATATATAATGGATGTATTTTACAGAAAGTTCGTGATGAATTTCTTACTGTTTGGAGAACATCTGGAAGAACAATGAAAATGTAATATTTGAATGTTTTACTTTTGATACTAGAATCTTTTTCATAGCATGTTTATTTTTTCTACTTTTCACTGGACACAAGCATGGAAAATATCAAAAATGCTTCTAATGTTATCACATGGACAGGCATTATAGAAATACATTTTTTAATCTTAAAATTCTAAAATGAAAAGGAAATGTGTTGAAGAAAGGAACTGAATACATAAAGAAATTATTCTTCAAAGATACGTACAGTTATTATGATTTCAGCCTTTCCTATAGTTTCCCATTTTCTATTTTCTCATACGATAGAGTTACTGAGCCAGCTTAAATTAAAATTAAATTGTATAGTCTTTGACCACTAGTCCGCATTCTTAGTTTGAATTTGACTGTTCTTGTTTAATTACATCACCACGAGCTGTAATTAATTTTGTTAGGATCAGAACATGCCTTTATGGTTTAAGTTCTTTTTAAATAATAGGCTCATTTAAACCTTTGTCTGACATTGTAGTTACTTTCAGACATAACGATAATTTGCTTCGCGTCTTTCGGGAGGTTTTAGACTATTTAACGTTTACCAGATCAAGTAAACCCTCACAGCTACATTGTAGAGAGGTTGGTAAGTCAGGAGATAAAAGCACATAGAAACTAGTGAGAACACTGGTTTGCATATTGAGACAATTTTCATTCGGAAAAATATCACTAAGAAAGAAGAAGTTTATGTAATAGTGTCATAAATTTTAGTACTATTTTAGATTATACTTAAGCTATCATATATGTCAAAATTAGCATTTAATAAACTGTTCACTTTACTTTACGGAAAAAATATATTTAAAAAGCTGCTTACTTTAAAAATGATTTTTGGATGAGCTATTGAAATTATTCTGAAGTTCTAATTGACAAAACTAATTAATAAACTTCAAAATTAATTTTAAAAAGGTGTAAGAAAGACTGTGTACAAGAAGAAGTAACAAAATCTTTCATGGGAAGTAGAAGGCAGGCACTCGGAGAGCTCAGTCTCTCGCAAATGTCCGTATCAGAATCACTAGAAATATCACTTTAGAAAATGAATCATCACTTAATCCATGTCATTTAATTGGCTTGTTTACTATGCGAGTATGTCTTTCCTCTGATACATAACACTTTCTTGCCATAATAAACTGGAGTCGAAGCTTTCCAAAATAAAAAGGGAAGAGTGCGAAATATATCTGAAAGCAACGTAAAGCATAACAGAGCTTCACACTCCTTGAGTGAGTAATATTTCTCTCATTTCGACTAGAAGGTCAAATCTATATGTATCTTAAATCCTATTGACATACAATACCATCTTGTGGCAAAAGTTAAGTTCTTAAAACATTCCAAGACACTGGCACAAATATATGACAGCCAGGGGTGAACAAGAAAATGCTCTGGCACGCCAGCATGCCGTTGGGAAATGAGTCTGTTTCTTGCTGGCACAAATGCAAGATAGTCGACACGAAAGGGTTAAATAATCACTCCAAATACAAAGGAAGATCATATAGTTTATTACAATCTTAATGATGAAATGCAGAATAAATTATTGTAACTAGCTTAATGAGAATATGGATAGTAAGCAATCTCTACTTAGTGCATGAGAAATATTGTAAATTTTCAAAAACTACTGGCAGAAGGTCTGAGAATTGAATAAGACTATTCTTCGCTGTTATAGTTATATAATGTTGCATGGTCTTCTCGCTCCTACAGCTTTGAAAATGCGTTTTCCTGAATCTTCTAGATAGTCACCAAGTTGGTAAAAATTTGCCAAATGTGGCTAGTGCTTATCAAAAGCTTTTTTACCCATATTCTTGCATTTTAGTTGCGCTGTTTTTACGAAAAGTTGTATTCAGAACTGAAAGATCTGCAATTTTATATGAGAAGTAAACACACATGAAAAATTTGTGCCACACGTTCAATTACCTCTTTACGCATTTAAACTATGAATCAAAATGCAAAAACTATTAATAACACAATACCAACAGTGTAATAAAAAGATCTAAAAATTTATAGAAATTTACGACAATGCTGCTTCCTTTAGGACTGCACATCCTGAAGAGTGCAAATTCCAAGGGTAATGAATCTCACTGCCAAAATAAGATGCAAGTCTTATCGTAGTACACTATTTAAGTTTCAAAACAGAATTTCTGTGAATACACACTACTATTTCATTCAGAAGAGGCAATAAAAGTTAAAGTAGCATGACTGCAGCAAACCAGCACATTGAATAATACGATGTGCCACCCAATAGATTACAGAGAACCTAAGCACACTTTAGATCTACATCCAAACCGTCTGTATACAGAAAACCAAATAGTGTATTTTCCAACACACCATTTCTCAATCCGAATCTAGATGGACGGATCAAAAACAAAAATCGGCATCAGAAGTCCTTACTGTGCAATTTGCTCTTTAAAATATAGCAGGCAAAGCTTAACAGCACAAATTCAGTATTTCAAGCTGAATTTGTTAACCATCGGCTGTGAAATTTGCCTAGAAAACAACAACAACAAAAAAGTGTTATAATTTCCGAAAGTGCCTCAAGCCTACAGGCAGCAATTGGATGGAACCACTCGCCACTAGTAAGGAAAATTCAATACTTACTACTCTATTTCTCGGAGAATACCTATTCCATATAGGCACAGTATCCATATGGGCACAGTATCCATATGGGCACAGTGAGCAATGAAGCAGCCGGCCCAACTGGCAAGAGATATGGCGAACGGAAAATTTGCCCCAGCTATCTGTCTGCCAATTCCATTATCACATCTTTAATCAAGACTGGAATGGGACTTTATGTTCCTGTGGAAAACTAATTAAAGCTAGCAAGCAGGAGGACATTTAACTTCCTCTTGGTGCCCTCAAGGGAATTAACCACTAGAGGCAGAGAAATGACATATTTTCTGACAGCCCATGCCCCTTTCGCAGCCTGTTTCGCTTCGAATTGCACCACACAGATTCATGCAGATGCTGGTCAACAGGAACCATCCATCATTACATGTTCAAGTGGGAAATCACTGAACTGTGCTGAATGAGGATTTTAGCAATATTTTATACATTGTGATTATGAGTTTGCAGAGAACATGTACTATAGAAGTCAGTGGTAACTTGGGTATAACAAGTTACTTAAATGCATTATATTGAACAATATCAACTGCGTATATTAATGTACATCGTATGTGCTGTTCACAAGACCTACATTTCCGGCCCTATACAGCTGAAAATGCCCAGATGTGGCTGAAACAACTTTAAAAGAGTAAAGGTACTATGAAACAAACTTTAAATTCTCATAGAATACCTGGCAATGAACTACGAAAATCTGAAAGCAGTCCAGAATTTTTTTTTTTTTTTTTTTTTAAATTTTTTTTTTTTTTTTTTAACTGTCAGCATAGATCTAGCAGCTGAATGGTGTTATAATAAACTTAATATTTTCTAGTCCCGTCTTCCAAGTGTTTTGTACAAGTAACAGGTACAAAATATCAAGCAGATATAAAATGGTGCTTTGTATGTAAGTTAACGGCAGGGTTTTAAATGAACACACAAATTTTCAATTCTTCACGTTGATTTGTATTTTTCAGTTATCAAGCAGAATATACATAAGTGAATAACACAAGTGACTATGAATGTGACGAGCAAATATGTGAACAGCACATGTGATGTACATTAATACACACACGTTTGTGAAAATTGCAACACCAAGAAGGAATCGTCATAATTGAATGCAATTTAATACAGAGTTGAGTGGTAGTGGTACAAATAAATGATTAAATGTTCAAAGCAAACAAACAAGAACAAGAGATCAGAATCAGTATTTTGTGTGGCCACCACGCGCCGCAATAAGTGCTGCTACACGACGTGGCATGGAGTCAAACAAAGTTTGAATGTCTGACTGAGGAAGAGCATTCCATATCGTTTGTACGCGTACCCAAAGTTCGTCTGCAGACGCAACAGGACGAGGATCACGAGCAAGACGCCGACCAATGACATCCCACACATGTTCAATTGGCGACATATCCGGGGAACAGGCAGGCCAAGGAAGAAGCTGTACCTGCTGCGCTGCAAAGAAGGATTTAACAATCCGAGCAGTATGAGGGCGGGCATTGTCCTGTTGAAATACAGCGCCTGGCAAGCTTTGAAGGAAGGGAACAGCTTCGGGCTGTAGAACTTCACGGATATACCGGTTGCTGTTCAGATTGCCCACAATTCGTAGCAATTGAGATCGTCTATGATATGCTATGGCGCCCCAGACCATAACTCCGGGTGTTCGTCCACTGTGGCGTTCGATAATGCACTCCGGAAGGTGGCGTTCACCGGCATAGCGTCTGACACGAATGCGGCCATCATGGTACCACAAATTAAAGCGGGATTCGTCAGAAAACACGACATGCTGCCAATCAGCACGCCAGTCTCTATGCTGATTGGCCCATTGTAGCCGCAGGCGGCGATGGTCGTGCGTTAGGGGGATCCTGTATAAAGGAGTCCGTGCGCGCAGTCCACACTGCAGCAGACGTCTACGAATTGATGAAGCACACAATGAAACACCTGTAGCTATTGACCACAGTGCTGCCAATTGTCTAGAGGAAGCTGTACGGTCCGTCCGCGCCATGCGGACCAGGTGTCTATCATCGCGAGCTGACGTCACATTTCGGGGTCCACTCCCGGATTTCCGAGTTGTCCGACACTCGTCCGTCCACTGCTTCCAAACGCGCATCACTGTGCTGCTGTTACGCTGCACACGAGAGGCTACTGCACGATACGACAATCCAGCTTCACGAAGGCCGATGATTCTCCCTCGTTCAAACTCTGTAAGTTGTTCAAATCTCGCTCTCTTTCGTCGACGAGGCATAAGTACAGATTGAGTTAACGTTTACCACTAGCAGATAACCACCGATAACCATACACGCCTCGCTACAGCCGTCTATTTATTCGGATCCATCAGCCGTTCAGAGGGCGCTGCTCAGCATACGCATGCGCTACGGATTTGCAATTCTAATCATTTGCATATCATGCGCTACTTCGCATTTCCTGAAAATTTCAGCTCACTCGCGTAAGTCCTTTATGGTGTTGCAATTTTCACAAACGTGAGTGTATATTCAGTTGATATTGTTCAGTATAATGCATCTGAATAACTTGTTATATTCAAGTTACCACTGACTTCTAAAGTATATCCTCTTGACACCAGAGGTCCACATATGTGGACCTTCAATTAGCGCTGTTGAAAAGATTTCGGTAAATTTTACTCAATTGTAACCGGATTAGCACGTATGGGAACGTTTCAGCTTTTTATTTTACCAATGGATGGCAGCTCAGGTGCATCTTTTGAAGAAATAAGAGCTACAAGCGGATTGCTTTGCAAAAATGGCGCCGTGGAAGAATCTTCGAAAACGTAAGTAATAATTAATTTATTAATAATTTAATTAATATTTAAAGTAAATATTTAGAGCTACTTAGGTTAGAGCTTTTGTTTTTTGTTGGTCAAAGTGAGTTTTTATGGCAGTGCACGGAAGTGTGTATGGGTCCACATCTTTGGACCTTAGTCCGTTAGGGAAAATAAATTCAGTTGTTACTGGCATTTTTTTTTTTTTTCTTCATATTATTGAATTTCATTTGCTGTTTCTGAAGTTTAAGAAAAAGTTCACTGATGGCATAACTGATTATATACATCTAGTATGTAATTGTAATCTTAAATTATTTGTGTTTCACAGGTTTTTTTTACCCTTTTCTAGCTTTATTTTTAAATTAAAATATAATTTTCCTAATCTTGGACTTCTATTCTTCATAATCTTTGACCCATTAAAATAAAGACAATGCATAGTTATTGCTAACCTAATTTTATATTTTTAATATAATTTATTGTTTTTAATTACTTTTTTATTTCATGTTATTAGTTGTAACTGAAGTTAACATTCTTGCAGGATGACTTTGCTCCTGAACATCTCTCACCCTTGGCTTCGTTTTTTGAATACCTAAGCATGGAAGTTTTTGAAGAAGTAGCTGCCCAAACTAATTTGTATTCTGTTCAGCAGAAACATAAATCTGTAAAAACGAATGCAAATGTGTGAATGAAATGTGACTTGTTGGTCTCCATGTTTGGATGGGCACATTAAAATTCCCTCAAGTAAAATTATATTGGTCAAGAAACCTATCTATAGGATGTTTCCTTGAAACAGTGGCAAGAGACAGACTATTCACTCTGCCCCAAACTCTGCATTTTGCAGATACTTTATCATCCCATGAAAATGGTGATAAACTTTGGAAAGTACAAACCTTTTTAAATCCCATCAAAGAAAAATGCCTTATTTTGCCTCGACCACAAAACATTTCTTTGGAAGAGCAAATGATTCCCTTCATTGGCCGTTGTGCCTTTCAGCAGTATGTCCCAAATAAGCCAAGTTCCGTGGGACTAAAAAAATTTATTTTGTCTGCAAAGGATGGTTGGTGCTAGACTTTGCAATTTATGATGGGAAAGGTTTTGTCTCAGCAGAAGCGTGCTCATATGCGTGTTTATGGTTTGGGAGGAGGTATTGTGAAGAAACACACTGAAGGATATTTTACGAGCGCGAAATATGCTGAATAATTGCTGAGAAACAAAGCGTTGTTGGAACCATCATTTACATTGTTACATTGTTGGAACTATCATGAGCAACAGGCTTGATAATACTAGAAACAAATTAAACACTGGCAAAGAACTGAGCAGAGGAGGGGGATGAAATAGCAAGGAATGATGAGATGTACCTCATTAAATGAAAGACACTAAGACTGAGACGTTTTAATCGACATGTATTGGAAGTGGTTTGGGTTTATTGGATTATCTCAAAGCTTCAAGGGCTATCTGCCTAAGGGGAGGGATGCCTTCGCAGAGGACTTTCTAAAGGAACTGGCTCCTATCTACGTTAGATATTTGAAAACCCCCGAAAACGCACATGGCGTCCAGCCCGTTCGCGGGATGCGAACCTCGAACCAAACTACCAGTGTTCAGCGACATTACCGTTCGGCCGCTGGTAGGACTGTATTGGAAGTGCAAAAGGTGGTCGAAAAATGAAAAAAAAATTGATGTTCCACAACCTGGTATCGTAAAGGCTGACAACACATCGATGGGAGGGATCGATCTCTGTAATAGATATTTAGCGTACTATGAGTGTACTGTGAGGACAAAAAAATGGCCAGTTCGAGTCTTCTCCCATGTTATAGATTTGGTGACATCAAATAATTGGGTGATGCATGTACGTTATCACGATCAAAACAATTTTACGGGTGATAAATCTCTCATGGAATATCTCATGCTAGCTGCATCAGCATTTTGCAGATATGAATGAAATTTAATAATTAATACAAGAAGGCCAAGACTCCCTTCAAGTTCAAGTGAGGAAGAACCCCAAAGAAAGCAGAGGAAAGAAATTTACCAACCAGTAAAAGACGTGAGTCTGGATGGTGTAAATCACTTACTAAGACTCGTAGATGACAAGAATGCATCTAAATGTAGAATGCCTGTACATCAAGAAAAAGAGTATTTTGTACCAAATGTAAAATGCATGTTTGTGTATTAAAATAATTTTTTTGAAAAGTTTCATACAAATTAATGTGTTGTAAAATATTAGTTCAATTTACTTAAAATTACTAAAAACATTTACAAATTAGGATATTATTGTGAATTTATATTGTGTATCATATTTTATTTCACATTTTAAACTAATGGCTGCTTTAAATATTGAAATTTATAATTGTTAAAATATGAGATTATTTACTTATTTGAATCCCGAGGTACACATATGTGTACCTAAATTTTTTAGTCCCCAAATATACATGTACAAAAAAAAATCTCTTTTTTTCCCCATCTATAATCAGAAAAAAAAACATATTAACTTCACTAATATTTTTTAAATTAACTATTTTAACTTCGGGTGAGAAGAGGATATGTTCTGTGTAAACTCAGAATCGCAATGCATAAAACATTGCTAAAATTCTCATTTAGCATAGTCTAAGTCTTGACAGGGTTTGTTTAATAACCACAAGTCACAAATACTCATCTTCCGAAGTAACTTGCTATAGATTTTAATATTCCATAGAGATATTTGGGTGAGCCTAGCAACAACAGAAACCTCCATCAATTGAGTACAAATGCTGATAGTCATAAGAACAGCAACTCAGCTGGTGGTAAGAAGGGTCTCTTCCAGGATGTCTGCAGCTTGGGTGAGATCTCTCAACGACATAAGTGATTCCGTAACCAGGCTTCATATCCTTCCTTCAATTCTCTCTCCATGAAGTTGGGATTGTATTTCGTTTTCATGTTCTTCGTCACAGTTTTGAACTTTCCTCTGATGAAATGATGAATGTCTTTAAATTCACATGCTGGTTTTCCAAATATAACTTAGACGAAGAAGGTGTGACCATGGTCTTCTGAAGAGGAGGTTACCTGATGAATGACGATCGTGGCCAAAATTCATTTATGTTGGAAGACCCACCAGTGGCTGAGCGGTAAAGTCTCTGAACATTGGTAGTTCTGTCCTAGGTTCGAATCCCCCACGAACGGGCTGTCTGCATGGGCGTTTTCGTGATTTTCCCCATGTATAACGTGTATACGAGCCAGTTTTCCCTAGAGAGTCCTCCGCGAAGGCATCCCTCCTATTAGCCAGATAGCCCTCGAGGTTTTCCCGTACTCACATAAACCAAACCGAACTATTTGTGTTGGAAGAAGTCTAGTGCTGTCATGAGCAACAGTCCTATGTGCTAGCAAGATTAATGCAATTTTTAGTCCCAGTCTTGCTATCGCTTAAAAGCAAATAGAGAGAGATGGTCCGATACTGTTCAGTTAAATATATCCACCATGCCGTTCAGCTGTGGATGGTTAGGTTAGGTTATTCGAATATGGCAACGTGCAAGAACTGTCTGCCTTCATAGAAGACCTTTCTAATGGAAACTGGATACTGTTTCTAATGGATATTGACGTTACAATTGGAAAAACAATGCAGCCCATTCACTTAGGATAGAACCTGAGTGAAACGTCCAGCCACTGGTGGAACATGACTGTCAATATCGTACCAAGAATTCTACAAATGCCTTTAAAATTTTGACAGATGTGAAATTTGTTCCTTGGTCATAGTGGATAGCTCTGCATGTTTTTTTTCCATGAAGCGCCACAGTTTCAACGGTACTCATCATAATAATCACACTTTACTGGACTGAGGTTCAATGAAACAGCAGTTAGCATTATTTTGTTCCTCATCTCTACTAATTTTTGCATTAAATTTCTTCATTATCAAACTATATGGCCAATATATTATGAAGTTATCTTCCTGAAATGTTGGTCAAAATAATGATTAATATACTAGTACACATCTTAAGCATATTCTGTAGAATTTATTTTGCTAGCACTCTGTAGACTGTTCTGCTATTTTTTTTCTCATTTGTTTAATCATTCAGTGTTTCGCTTGAAAATTACATCCATTATTACCTAAGAACAGTGTCTGTGACTTGTGTGATCACATCAAGTCCCTTCCCCAAGAGCTCATTTTTTCAAGTTAGTAGTATTTTTATCATTGACCCTAAAAGCTGGAAAACATAGGATTTTAAAATAAGTAAATTCATAAGAAAAATGATTTTCCAATTTGAAACTTGGAAACTAAGGTTAATTGGGTGCTTTACATTAACCATTTACATATAACAATTGACTAAATCCATGTTTACAATTTATTATAGGCTTTAAAAATCTGCGTTCTTAGGATGCTAGACAAAAATTCTTACCGGCATTTGGCAGAAACTGCAAATATATCATTTTTTTCTTACTGGGTTAACATACAACACTTTTTTGAAAGGTATGAATCCAAGAACACATTTGTGCAGGTTAGTAATTAGATTTTGCCAACTATGACTTACGAATATCAATTTCACATTGCTTGATATTATGTCCTTTGAAAATGTGTAAAAAACTGAAAACTAAAGGTCTGTATAATTTGAAACTTACTTACTTACCATCAGCTGAGTTGCTGTACCGCCGTTATAGGACTATCAGCATTTGTACTCCATTGATGGAGCATTCTATTGTCACTAGGCCTAGCCAAAAATTTCTATGAAATATTAAAATTTGTAACGGAATTTATAAAGTTACTTCGGAAGATGGGTATATTTGAGACCTGTCAGTGGCGTAGCTAGGGTGGGGCAAGGGGGGACATCTGTCCCCGGGCGCAGTATCGAAGGGGCGCCAAATTGATGCTACGAAATTTTTAATGAAATATTTTCCATTCTTGACACACAGAAAGGGACGCAAATTCTTCAGTTGTCCCCGGGTGCTGGAAACCCTAGCTACGCTACTGAGGCTTGTCAAGAGACCCTGTCAAGACTTTGACTGTGCCGAATGAGGGTTTTAGAAATGTGTTATGCATTGTGATTCTGAGTTTATAGAGCATGTTTACTCTAGAGGTCAGTGGTAACTTGGATATAAGAAGTTATTCTGATGCATTATACTGAACAATAACTGGGTGCATTAATTTACATCATATGTGCTGTTCACATATTTGCAGATTTCCTGTGTAAAATTTGCTTGTTACATTCATAGTCACTTGCGTTATTCACTTATTTAAAGGTTCGCTTAATTCTCTTATGTATAGTCTCCCCTGATAACTGAAGGTGACTCTGAGAAATACAAATCTGTGTGTAGATTTGGAAATTTATGTATTCATTGAAATTGAAAAACAGGTGTGGTTCACTTATACATAGGGCATCATTTTATACCTGATTGGCATTTTGTACCGGTTACTGGTACATAACACTTGAAGATGGGTATAAAAAATATGAAGTTTATACCACCACTCAGCCGCTAGATCTGTGGTAAGATTTTTTTTTTTTTTTTTTAAATTTGCTATAGACTTTTGCATTTCATTGGCAGGTAGTCTATGAGAGTTTGTTTCTTAGTAGCTTACTTTTGGAGGACTTACTTCTTTTGGAGTTGTTTCAGCCATACCTGGGCATTTTCAGCTGTATAGGGCAGGAAATATAGGTCTTTGTTGATTTCGCACTCGAACATGTAGTGATTAGTGGTCCACTGCACAAAAAAAAAAAAAAGGGTTCTATATCAGAACCCTTTTCAGTTCTGTTCTTTCAGAACAGTTCTATTTCTCCCGTTCTACTAGGCCGATTGACGAAATTCAGATTGCGTTTTCCATGCCTCGGAAGCGCGACTTAGTATATGTATTAGATTTATGTATAGCATTGTTCTAATATAGGTATTTTGACACAAAATCGTACTTTTTCTGAAATTTTTTTCCATATTTCGATTCTACGACTCAAATTATGCCAACTGACAAGTTTTGTAAAAATCGCGCGACCAGCTTTTAAAAAGTTTTAGCTCCTCAATGTTAATTCAATTTGGTATGTATTTATTAATATCTTTTTTTTTATTATATTTCCTTGATGCCTTCTTTCACAGTTCGAAATTTAGGTTCACTCCAAATAAAATTCACCCATTTTTTAGGATTTATTTTTTAAATTTGTATTTTAAAATAATTTTTATAAATTTTTGGAAAAAACTTTGAATTATAACGTATAACATTTTTACCATCAGCTTAAAGTAGATGTATTTCTAAGTATACCTACAAAAAATTAGAGCTTTTTATTCAAAATTTTCGAAGATATACGTGAATTTATATGTTAGCGCGTTTTGAAATTTGGCATATTCGTTGAAAGCGATAATAACATCTAATGTGGTTTACGCGCTTTGTTAAAATTATTTGAAAGTAGGAACGATGTGACTTTTTTTCCGCTCCCTGCACAATGGAAGGGATAAGAAAATAGGTTGCCATGTATTAAGAAGTTCGCCAAGTGAATTTTCTTGATGCAAACTAAATGAATTTTTCCGTAAATTTTGCACCAAGTTTTACAAATTTTAATGTTTAGGCATAATTTGAGTCGTAGAATCGAAATATGGTAAAATATTGGTATGTTATTTCAGAAAAAGACCCATTTTGTATCAAAATATTAATGTTAGAACAATGCTATAGATAAATCTAATATATATCCTATCTAATATATATTGAGACATGAAAAACGCAGTTTGAATTTCGTCAATCGTCCCAGTAGAACAGGAGATATAGAACTGTCCCCCCCTTTTTTTTCGCAGTGTACCTGCACATGCATGAATCTGTTGCGGTGCAATCCGAAGCCAAACAGGCTGGAAAAGGCCATGCGCCGTCAGGAAATATGTCATCGCTCTGCCTTGTAGTGATAAATTCCCTTGAGGACACCGGGAGGAAGTTAAATGTCCTCCTGTCTGTTAGCTCTTCTGTCCAGTTACGTTTTCGCAGGGACATAATGTCCCGTTCCGGTCTCGAGTTAAGATGTGATAATGGAATTGGCAGACAGATGGCTGTGCAAGTTGTCCGTTTGCAATATCTCTTGCCAGTTGGTCGACTGCTTCATTTCCCACTGTGCCCACATGGGCCCGTGTCCAGTGAAGCTTGGGACGGGTATTCTCTGGGAAATAGGAAAGTAAGTGTTGAATTATTTGAAACTGAAAGAAATTAATGTTAAGAGCTGACACTGGCATTAAGAGCTTCACATTGTCATTTTGCGTTCAAGGATTAATTAACTTTAGAACCTACATTTTTTTTTTATGTTAAAGAAAGAGGAATCCACGAAATATCACACTATATATATCGAGGCTTACAAATCGTAAGTAAAAAAAAAAAAAAAAAGGGCAAATAAACATTAACTTTCAATAATACAATGAAATCAAACACAAAGGGAAAAAACACGAACAAAAAAAGATATAAATATACAAAGAAATCATTTGCAATGTTTAAAATAAAAGTCATCAAAAGCTCGGTAGGCCGAAGGTGAAGATACGAAATCATAACATTTCGGGGCCCAACGAATTCCAATTGATTTTAATCTGCATTTCAATAGATTTCTTGCATTATCAAGCAATGGACAATCAAAAAGCAAGTGGAAAACACTTTGCTGAACGCCAAGATTGCAGTTACACAAATTGGAAACTGTCAGCTTAAACTCTTCGAGATAAACGTTGAACTTATCATGTCCAGACAAAAATTACATAACATTAAAATTGAGCAATAAGTCCTTACTTTTCAGTCTTTCAACACTAGTTGGGAAGAATATTTTTGTAACAGCTCCCTTATCAGAAGATATATAATCACAATTCCATTGTTCAATCATTTTAGCTTTGAATGTCTTTTTAACAGCCTGCAGTTTAACCTACAGTTTAAAGCAGCGTTTCTTAAACTGTGAGTCACGACCCCAAATGGGGTCGCAAATTCAGACACATGAATTAAAAAAAAAAGTTAATCAAGTTCATTATCTGCAATTTGTGCATTACGTTTCTTTTCTTTAATAAATGACATTTTCTGTACAGAGCAATTATAAAATGGTAATAGAGGAGAAGTTGAGCTGTAATTATATTTGCATTTTGAAAAATACCGCTAAGCGCGTCATAATAGGGTGTCGCATCGCAATTTCAGCATATAAATTAGGGGGGGGGGAAATGCCGCAAATGCGTTGTGTCACGCAGGCTTGTCAAGTATACGGTCAGACGCTGAAACTAGTGTAGTGGTAATGATTTACAGTTCATTGATTCTGATTCACTGTAGTGACTCTGAACTTTGCAAGAAGAGTACAGTATTATATTTAATTGTTTTATTTGACTAAGGTTGGTTATTTAATAATGATTATGAGAAATATCATTTATTATTTTATATGTATTATTTATACTTTAAGATAAAAATACTTTTTATCCATGAATAACTGGTTGAATTTGAGTACCAAATATAATGTTGCCGAAGGCAATACAGCAGTATCTCTTCAGGCAGGATCTGCTAATCAAACAGGTTTTGCATTATCATCACAGTTGTTGAAAGTAAAGCCTGCTTGTTTAATTTGCAATACTGTTTTGAAAATGTAGTATGAAACCATCAAAAATCATCTTGAATTCGAGCTTCTTTGTACGTCAATAAACCAAAAAAAATATTTCAAACAAATGTTAAAATCTTCAAATAAAGGAAAACAATATTTTGAGAAATTTATGACTATTAGGGGAAAATATTTACTAGCATCATACGAAGTTTTATGTATGAATGCTAAACATAAAAAGTTGTACACTATTGGAGAAGATATTACCGCTATTAAAATGGTAGAAATATTTTATGGAAGTGCATCTGGCGATGAAATTCAGAAAACCCTTTCGTTTCAAACGACACTGCCGCTTATCTTACCAATCCCATCAACATACACTGCTGGCCACCGTAAATGCAACACCCTGAATGAAGCGTGCAAATAACATTAAATTTACAACATGCATTAGCGGAGGTAAGATATGCAAATGATTAGAATTTCAGCGCAAACGCACATCAGGCGTCACTTCAAAGCGCTATTTAAGGCTTGGAGTTTTCGATTTCAAGTTCGGCAATTGTGTTTTTCTTGTGGTTTTTTTTTTTTTTTTAAAGATCAATTTGCCTCGTAGTTAAACAGCGATCATCGTTTGATCAAGTATCCGAGTTCGACAGAGGAAGGATAGTGGCCTACCGAGAGTGTGGATTAGCTTTCAGGGAAATCGGTAGTCGTGTTAGACGAAACTAAACAACTGTATTGCGGATATGTGACCGTTGGATGCAGGAGGGCACGACGGACCGACGTGTTCCATCGCATCCACCTAAGTGCACCACTTCACGTGATGACAAGAACATTGTGCGCGTGCCAGTGACGGATCGCTCAATCACATCACGAACCATAGCACAGCACATTCAGTCTGTAACGCATCATCCAGTGTCTGCGCGTACCATTCGACGCCGTTTACAGCAGAGTGGTCTGTCCGCAAGACGTCCATTGCTTCGTTTACCCTTGACGCAGAACCACAGACGTCTCCGCCGCTAATGGTACGATGAAAGAAGGATGTAGACGGCAGAATGGAATGAAATTGTCTCTACTGACGAGTCACGCTTCTGTCTGCAACACCACGATGGTCGGATTCGAGTCTGGGACACTGTGGAGAGAGGATGCTGAACAGCTGCGTTATGCACCGCCACACTGGTCCTACAACGGGTATTATGGTATGGGGCGGTATTGGATATCACTCTCGCACTCTTCTAGTAGGCATTGCCGGTACTTTAAACAGCCAGCGCTACATCTCCAAGGTGTTGGAGCCAGTTGTCCTTCCTTACCTGCAGAGCTTGCCCACGGCCATATTTCAACAGGATAATGCGCGACCACACGTGACACACATTGTCCAAGGGTTCTTCGTCAATCGCCAGATTGAATTGCTTCCCTGGCCGGCTCGCTGTCCGGATCTTTCGCCGATAGAAAACATGTGGCCCATGGTTGCTGAACGATTGACCCAGATTACATTCCAAGCTGCCACACCAGATCAACTTTGGCAACGTGTGGAAGCTGCTTGGTCTGCTGTATCCCAAGAACACATCCAAAGTCTCTTTGAATCAATGCCGAGGCGTGTGGCAGCGGTGATCTCCAACAATGGCGGCTACTCTGGCTACTGATTCTAGAAGGAACCACACTTCACAGAAGTCTATAAATTTAAACATTTGATACTTGGTCAACATGTTATCTACTAAATAAATTTTGTTGTGATATCTCTTGTCTTTCTTGGTGTTGCAATTTTGGGTGGCCAGCAATGTATTACTAAACTTAAAGCTCGAAATCTCCAATTCACTTGGAAAAAACAACCGATATTTAAAAATTAGCTCAGTTTTCAGGATATTTCATATAAATTTACCAGGAACATATATTGGTGAAGTATTGTTATTTTGCCGTCTTTTGGAAAGAATTACAAGAGGGAAAATCATATCTATCAAAGGTGACGAATTTGACAAAACTGAAGGTTTAGAATGGAAAATAAATTAGAAATAGATTTGAACGATGTACAGTGGATTCTCGGATCACGAACAATTCGGTTACGAACAAATTACCTTTAAAAAAAAAAAAAAACCGGATGAGAGCAGGATCTCAAGTTACGAACACTCGAGACACCATTCAGCAACACAGAATTTTCAAAAGCGTTTTGAAGTAACCTCTGTTACACAAGGTTTAATTTCTAAAATTAGAAGTGCCGGACCTTGTGGAAGACTGCGAGGAAAGAAAGGAAATAAATAAATAAATAAATAATATATATATATAAATAGATAAAAATTAAAATAATTAAGTTTAAACTAAGAGACATGTAAAGAGATGAACAGAAATCTAACAAATTATTATATTAATTTTAAATAGTTCAAATGAAAAAAAAAAAAATATATCGGACTTTCTCTTATGTGGGGCATTAGCTGGAATTACAATTCCACTTAGAAGCTAAGAAGCACTTAGCCGATCTCCATCTGAGTTTAAGCCCTGATTATACTTATAATGTACTATTCCAACGGATGACAGGTACCACTCTTTTTCAGTCCAGAGGGGCTTTGTCCTTGAAGGACTATTGTTTTCGTTTTGCGATTTTGCGTTGGAAACATTAAAAATCTGAATCACTTTTCAAACTGTTGCCACAAAATATTGCAGCCCTGTATTATATTTAAAGAAATTAAATAATGGAGAATCTGCATAAATGTATGTATATTTCTCCAAATGTGATAAAACAACGGTACCTAGAGCCATCCAGTTTTGAATAACGTACGTTTCCGCCCGAATATGTGCATTTGGAAGCCCGAGTTTGGAATTTGTTTTCTTATCTATTTCATATTTTGTAAAACTTTAACGAATTTTTGATGAACAAACTCAAGCGATTTAAAAGCGAGCAATGGCAACACTCTACGGAAAAAAAAAAAAAAAAAAAAAAAAAAAACATTTCTATCTCCAGCGCACGAGACTTACGGAAATTCTAAAGATATGTTCATAAAATTCTAAAGATATACTTATTTTAAAATTATTTTGCGATATTGCTGTTGAACTGAATTTTATGGTTTAAGTGCGAAGAACATGATATTTAATAAATAAAGGTAACACAAAAGACGTTAAAAAACGCCCCTTTGGACGTAATTTAAAATCTGAAACCTTTCGGATTTTTTTTTCAGCACACCAATGGAAAAAAGGTAAAATGATTAAAGCAAAAAGTGAGAAAAAGGTTATGAAAGTGAGAATTCTAGAAACGGTTATTATACGGGCGCAACCCCCGCCCACCCTAGCCGACAAAGTCGGCCATTATTCTAGAAACGGTATAAGAATACGGAAGGAAATTTTAACGTAAAAGTGTAGCTTTGAAAATAAAGAGGGAAGAGTTCAAGACTTTCTGATCGCGATGCCCTGTCGGTATAATTCTAGCCGTCGAGCAGAAATTTTTCTGAATACTATTCGGTAACAACGTGAGAATAAACGTAAGACTTCTCTGTACAAGTGACAGCAGTGATCCCCCCATTTGGTTAAATCATTCAGAAAGTGTACAGGAGCTCTGCAATAGGAAGTCACTATCGTGGAACGTGCACGACCAGGGTATCACTTTTAGTACTTTGAGAAACATAAAATTTGCTCGATCTCACAAATTCATTGCATGTCCTAGAGAAAACGTCTTTGACATATGATTGGGGACTTTTCTTTCCTCAAAAGTCTCAACCTCTATGCAAGGCTTGAGTGCGAGGGAAAGACAGGCCTGCATTCAGAAGTTAGAATTGATTTTTAAGGCATGTTTACTATTAAAAGAAAATTTATCTGCTCAAATTGTGGTTCACTTACATAAAAGAAGCGAAGGAGCCCTTTTATTTAGGTTATAAGGTATTTTTCCCGCCTTCTTCGCATACTTTCGTGGTGTAGTAGTCAGCACGCTCGACCCGTAACCGAGAGGTCCGTGGCTCAATTCCCGACGAAGGCGTCTCTCATTTTCATCTCTCCTGCTTCTGAATAACCTAATGACTCTACAAGGTTTCCGGTTCGCTCCGGCTGAAATTATAATTTGTCTCGAAAACTGAAAAGTACCGGAGCCGGGCTCCGGCGAAATTTCAGCTCTTCTGTCACATAATTAATTCTCGGGAATTTTTGGAAACACTTTTGTGTTTCTCATTGCTTAATTCTCATTGCCAAAGTCTGGCATCAAATGACTTACTGGACCATGAAATATGCCTGGACCAGATTGAGTTGGAGGCAGACACTTTGCCAGAACTTTTTTATTACTATAAATTTTTATCATGGTGTGCTGTTTCTAGGCAAAACCACAGGCTAGAAAATTAACGGTAAAGACGTGAAGAAGTTACTAGAGGATCACAAAAATGAGCTGAACAAGTAAAAACTACAACTTCAGAAGCAGCAACAAAGGCGATTTTTGGAGGAAATGTCCGGAAAAGAGGAAGGGAAAAAAATAACCTGACCAGGGAAATTTGTGCAACGTGGGGTAAGATGCAAGCTTTCTATGTAAAGATTTCACCTTGATAAAGCAGTAACAAGCTACAGCATAAGCATTTTCAATAAGAATAACATGTCTCACTTATAATATACTTAAATAATATAATAATAATATTAATAATACACTTATAATATACTTAAAATGTATATATTTTAGAACACACACATTTTAAACAATATTTTAAAACATGCAACAAAGAAATCACATTGTGCAAATTTTGAGTGAAACGGAGACCCAATGAGTCTCAAGAATAGTCGAGTGGCACCTAGAGATACAGAAAAATTAAAAAACAGATGCTCCCTTGAAAACAGTAATCTGGTACTTTTTTGAAAGGGGAATTTTATATCCAGACAATATCTTCTACATCATTTTACACTTATGCCGCCACTGTATTTGGTATATGTACAGTGAAATTAAATAAAGTTTTTGTCTGTTTCATGTGTTTAATATTGTGTTTACCTTTTTTGTTTTATATCTGATGATTTCCGTTGGCTCTTTGTTAAAAGTACTGTTGTAAAGTTTAAATAAGTAATCATCTGTGGCCCAGGAACGAATTAATCTATTTTACATGAATGAGCAAAATTGTTTCGGCTTACAGAAATGAATTACTTTCATGAACTGAAGTTTTATTGTACTCCAGGATGCTCCTGAAATTACAAAATTTATTAAAAGTCGTACCTATAAACAGCTATTTATTTTCAAATCTCTGTAAAGGACAGGGACTCCAAATACAGTAGTTTATTATTACACGCAGAAGTAGCATGAATGTCAGAAGTGCGTAGTCTAAGAAGATTATTATTGTTAAAAGATTAAATTTATCACATTTTTAACTGAATAAAAATCTGTTCTTGCTGCTCTTTTTTAGAATAACTTATGTTTATGAAAGCTGTGTTATTTATTAGATATTTTTGAGAAACCATATGATCTCAGCTTGTCTCTTCAGCGGAAAAAAAACAATATGTTTACTTTGAATAGTAAAATTGAAGATTTTATTAAAAAGATCAACATTAGGGTTCAACAACAGCAAAGGAACAGGGTAAGTGATTCATTCGAAATGTTTTCGACTATCGACAATTCTATAATTGAAAACATCTGATGTGGACACTACATGACTTTCTTGTACCGGCCTATTAAATTATGCACATTTTTAGCTGCATTTCATTTAAACTTATTTCCCCGAATTTCATTAGAGATACATTTCTCATTCAATCAATTCAATTGTCCCTTCGCGGCAAGAAAAAAATACATAAAAACTCAAAATATCTTCATTAAAAATTGTAAAATACAGAAAAACCTAAACACCAAATAGAATTAAAAACCGTTAAAGAACAATTTTTTTACAATTAAAATCAGAGTTTAAATTAATTAAAATTAGACAGGAAGACAGATTTTTCGGTGCACAAAACTTTGACCCCACTTGGCAAAAAGACACTGAAGTTGGTGCAGAAATTGACATAATTCACTATGCTACTAAGTTTCAAATAAAAACAAATGGCGTCGTCGTTACGCTTAGTGGAACTTAAACAACTTTTAAATTGTTGATAGTTCTAAAGCTATTGCATGCAGATTAACTAAAGGCATAAAAACCTTAACTGGAACATAAGCACAATATAATTCAATCACTTTTCACTTTTAAAGTAAAAAATGCACAATTTATCAACATATAAAAATAAAAAAAACTTAGCTCACCGAGCCGGATAAGATATATATATACAGGGGGGCAGAGCAGTTTGCATATTTCGAAATTCAATAAAAGAAAAAGTAACACATATACATATTTAATTCTTTCAGCAGCATCAAGTACAACCTGTAAAGTTTATGTTCACACTGTTTTAAAAATAATATCAGGCAGATGGTGTCCATTATTGTCAACACACTGCATTAATTGAACTCAGAACTTTCGTTTAACTCTTTCCAGCACATCGACTGGTATGTTGGCTGTAGCTTGACGATTGTTGCATTTCAAGTGGGCCAGTGTGTTAGGACGATCGTTAAAAACAAGTGATTTTAGATATCCTCATAGAAAATAATCACAGGGGGCTAAATCAGGCGATCATAGTGGACAGTGCAAATCGCTTCTCAAAGAGATGAGACGTCTTGGGAAGTGCTGCCACAAAAAGTCATTGACACACGAGCTGTATGTGCCATGGCACCGTCCTGC
>KK112657.1:105447-126980 GCA_000611955.2 Stegodyphus mimosarum
CCATAACGATAAGTCACTGAAACGGCCCGTTCGTTTTCTACACAAAACCGTGGTTCAATTATTCCAAATCGCGATATTGCGCACCAAACAGTTACACTTTCTGAATGTAGGGGACTCTGATGAAGTTATCTAGAGTTATGAGGACTCCAATAGTTCTGCTTATTTACCGATCTTCCCCCCCCCCGGGTGTCGACGTAGAGAACTCTACGAAGCTACTGGCTAAGATCTGTACCTAGGTAGTCTCGGCCACGGGAATATACAAATTACGAACCTAGTTGTTCCGGGGACTCCGGAAAGGTCACTTATTGGTCGGCCTGGGATCCGGCAAGTCTTAAAGCAGAGCGTTCTAGTAGCCCGGGGGTAGCGTTCCAGGTACGCTGGGTGATGGCCCGAGCGACTAGCAGGTAGCATTTAGACGACTAGCATCGCCGTATGGCGGTTAGTGTCAATTCTCTCCAAGGTGCGGGGAAAGAGGTTGAACACCCGGACCTGTAATGCGGTTGGATTGGCCATGTAGTGCCGGCACCTGGCTAGGCGGAGCACGTAGATAGAGAACTGGTTATTTACCGATTCCAAACGATGGGAGTGTGCCTCATCACTGATGAAAATATCGCCAGGAATTGCAAGAAACGTTTTACATGAATTTTCTCTAGCAATAAAATCGCGTGTATTAAGTTCCTACACTGTAGCCAATTTGTAGGGATGAAATTTCAGTTCTTCATGCAGGATTTGCCACACAGATCGAGAGGGCAACCTAACAGCAGCAGCATGTTTCTGAGCAGAACGCTTAGGAGATCGCAAAACAGAAAAGCATTAACACGTTTATGCTTTGTGGTGACTTTGCTGTTTGTGGAAGCCCAGGTTTCTTCTTCTTCACATCCCTGGCTTCCCTGAAGTTGTTTATCCAAGAAACAATCGACTGCCGACCAAGAACACGACCTCGGGACGCAAATTGAAATGGGCAGGGAATGAACTTGAGAGACCGTTACTAAAATATGCCACGAGAGGAAATGCCCGCTTCTCCTTCGACCACTCCATAATGCTATATGAACCAAACGGGCTAACATTTTATTTAAATAAACAAATTTAAATAAACAAATGCAACATTCGCGAACATACCCGTCGATGTGCTGGAAAGAGTTGAACGAAACTTCCGAGTTCGATTAACGCAGTGTGTTGACAATAATGAACGCCATCGGCCTGATATTATTTTTAAAACAGTGTTAACAAAGGAAGAACGGCATTGCCGTTCAAAGAATTAAATATATATATATGCATTACGTTTTCTTTTATTAAATTTCGAAATAAGCAAACTGCTCTGTCCCACTTTGTACTTTGAGTGCAGCCGATTGCAACCAAAAGAGATGTGCACAATCTACATATTATAACAGGCCCACATACAAAATTTCCAAGTTCTGAGGCTACTCGTTTTTGAGTTATGCGAGATATATACATACGTACGTACGTACAGATGTCACGAAAAATTCTCTTCTGAATCCATTTTAAAACCATTTCACAATCCGTTTTGGAAAAAATAGTCTTTTATTTTGTCCGTGCGTACAGATGGAATGCAAAAACATCGTTCAAATGGAATCGAGAGCGGTCAAAATGGATATTTTCGTTGAAATACGATATCCGAAAGTTTTCGCGATAACAATACCTCCTTTACTTCGTACAAGGAGATAAAAAATAAATGTAAAACTTTAATTGCAAAAATTTTATAAATCACTTAAAAATCCTAGAAAGACACTTGTGCAAATATTTTATATCGAATTTTGATTTTAAAAAGTTATATTGGATTCATAAACCATATATTGTCACTAATGTGCTTAATCACCTGCCATATAAAACCCAAGAAGAATTTGTTGAGCTATGAGTGACTCAAAGAAATTTTCGGTTTAAAATCCAAATAACATAAAAAACGTTGAAGATGCATTACGCCCAGCAGTGTCAAATATTGCACCAAGATGCAATTTGTTATGTAGCAAAAAGCAAACATATTCGTCTCATTAAAACTTAATTTTCTTCATTAATATTATATTATTTACCGAAGAAATAAATTTATTGTGGAAAAGTATTTGTTTTTCTACCTTTATATTGCATTTAATACTTGAGGTCGCGAAAAAATTTTCGGTCGATGATAAAAAGAGATCATGAATGAAAGAAGTTGAAGAGCGCTGGTTTAAAGTAATAAGTTACGTGCCGAGTTCCTAATCCAGCTACAAACCATTCCTTTTCTTTTTCTTCCCCTCTTCTTTTCGTCGCATAATTTTTAAGCGATCTCTCGAAAATCTGATATTAATTCCGAAGTACAAATTATTGATATTTAAATGTAATCGATCTTTTAATGTCAATTAGTACGTTTTCGAAGTGAAAAAAATTGCAAACGACAGGAATAAAAATTATGTTGCAGAAGATAAATATTTGTTTGCCTTTGAATATTTTTTTACATTGGTACACTTAATTGGGTATAATCCAGATACATGCTGCCTGAGTTCTGTAACTTTCACGTAAATAGCATTCAACTGCGGCAAATAAAGAAATAAAAAATCATTGGTCATAAATCTAGACATAAGAATGAAAGCAGTTTATTAATAAATAACAGTTTTAAAACATCAGTTTACATTCGTTGTTCATCACAAACGACATTGAGACTAGATTAACAGGCACCGCTTTACTATTTTATTATTATCATCGTTTCAGAATTTTTCTAGATAACCTAATCTAATGATCGTTTGGTACTGGTCAGGAATTTCCATCAATGAGTGCAGTGCCAAAGCTGCTTCTGCATTCCTGGCTGACCTCACAACTCTGTGATAATTTACGAAATGGAAGTTGTCGAAAAGTCGGTCCGGTACGCGCTCATCCCATTCTTCGAGAGCCCTCCAGGGGCCATCTCCTACACCTACGGCGACAATGCTGAGAGCACATTTTGAAGCCTGGACTAGTGCATGGCGCGTTGGAGTATCCTCTGGTCGCATCTGTCCATCTGTGATAATGAGTAAAATGTGGAACACCTGTGTGCGTTTGACGAGATCAGTAGCACGCCGAATGATTGGAGCAAGACTAGTAGGACCGCTGCGTTGCACCTGCAGGGATAAAAGAAAGGAATAACAAAATTTTTATTGAAATTTCACTATACCAGAAAATTCCACGTTTCCCTTTATCATGAAATGTCAAGAGTGACTTCCATTGCGATCAAAGTACTTATTTCAGCTTTCCAGGCATAAGTAAAAGACAGTATTTAGTTCTAACATGCTCACAGCAAAATAACTGTTCTACGGTAATATACATGGTATTTAAACTTCTAAACTGTGGAATAAACATTTCATATTTATAAAAATTTTGCTGCGTATTATTAGACTTAAATCTTTCATTGAATGCTAGCGAAGAAAATCAGGCACAAATTTCGTGTATTTCTTCTTGCATGAATAATTTTTCTAATACATAAGTCACATAATTTTCAATATTTTTTTCCGAAGTCTTCTCTTGCTTTTGAGACTGATGAGATGAGATAAATTGTAAAGGCAAAATCTATCTATAACAAAACCTGATATGGACTCTCATGATTTTCTTATACGGCCTACTATTATATAAACATTTCTTGCCGCACTTCATTTAAGCTTATTTCCTTGAATTTTATGAGAGCTTATATCGGGTTGTAACGAAAGTTTTCCGTCACCGCAAATATCGTCTGCGCAAACAGTTCGCGTTGGTGTGTTTAATCGTATTTTGTCAAACGATTTTTGACACTTGATAGAAAACGATTTGCTTTAGGACACTGGTGTTGCGAATTTTGTAAAAAAAATATCATTATCATTAAGTACAAGGTGTCTGAAATGGAACTATCACGCTACCAGATTAGAACCATCACTTACCCTCTAGTTCTGTTCCAAAAAGTCATCTACAGAATGTCATCAAATCATGTGTACAGCTTTAGGTACTAATGTTGTGTCATTTGACACGGTGAAGAATCGTACCGAAAGTTCAAAAACAAGGACTATGACATTCAAGAAACAGAGCGCTGTGGTCGGCCTACTGATGTTGATGAGGCCCGCCTGCGAGAACTTGTGGAAGAAGATCAGTATGCAACCATTCGAGATCATGTTAAGTAGTTACACGTTAGTGCCATATCTATTAGTCGCGCCGTGTGGGCCCGGCGGCAGCGTCGCATCGCAATTTGACTAACAGAAAGATCATGCTTTGTAACTTGTGGGACTGCCGTGGTTTTATCCACTGCAGTATCTGAAAGAAGGGAAATCCTTGAACTGAGTTACGGAGCAAAAAGGTAATTTCCCATCAAGATAATGCACGACACATGTGTCTGCATTCACGGCTGGGCTCTCTGCGGACTCGAATGAGATCCTTTGGCATACTCACCATATAGCCCTGCCATCGCCCCTTCGGACTTCTACTTTTTTTTCACATCTTCAGCTACATCTTGCTGGTGCTATCTTCCATTCTGCACAGGACGTCCGAAATTAGGTTGATTTGTTTTTGGATTCGCGACCACCAAGTTTCTGGGTCGAAGGTTTTGAAAAACAACTGAAACATTGGAAGAAAATCATAGATTGAGATGGTGATTGTTCCCCGCACTAAAGGTACTGATTTCATGTTTTTTTCCTAATTTTTTGGTGGAAAACTTTTGTTTTTGTTGTTTTGGGTCCTAACTTTATGTTTTTGGTGGGAAAACCTTCGTTACAACCAGATATTTCTCATTCAGTCAATTCAGTTCTTATTTCGTGACAAGGCAGAAATACATAAAAACTCAAAACATCTTCACTAAATATTGTAAAACGCAGAAAAACCTAAAACACCAAATATCGCTAAAACCAGTTAATTTTTTTTTTTCAATTAAAATTAGAGTTTCTAGAAGGGGGGAAGGGCAATTCGGCTAACGGGCTGGAAGACAAAATTTTCGGCGCACACAATTTAAAATTAACTTTTGGCCCCACAGCACTAAAAGATACTGAAGTTGACGCACCAACTGACTCAATTCACTTCACTACTAAGAATTTCAAATGTAAACAAACAGCCGTCACATTAGGACTAGCGCAATTTACAGTTTTAAATTGTTGATAATTCTACAACTTTTGTATGCGGATTAACTAAAGGCATAAAAACCTTAATCGCAGCATAAGAACATCATAATTCAATCATTTTTAAAGCAAAAAATTCACAATTTACCACCATACAAGAATAAAAAAACGGAGCTCACCAAACCGGGTACAGTGTATATATAATTTAACAAATATTCGCTATTCGTAAAAAGCAAAGATAAATTTAAAATTTAATTGATTTTAATTGCAAAAATAAAATAATTGCTGCGATTTACAGTATCATTTAAATTCTAAGAGCATAGGTAAATTAAGTGCACGTATTTAAAACCAAGATAAAAATATGAAAAAAATAAATATAATTCCTAAAAATTAAGTCAATTTTTTTTAAATTCTAAGATCAAAATTAGCATAAGTGAATAATTGTTGAGCAGGCAGGAGACAGATTATCAAGGGGAAGTTGCCTCCAAACCTAACTCTTCAATTACTCAATTCGTGTCATCCATATAGGCAAGGGTAAATAATTCAAAACCAAAAGTAAAATTAAATGTTATGAACGAGTTAAGTGTTGCAATAAGTGCTACAATGTAACCGAAATGTTATAATGAAATTAAATTAGTTAGAATTTTGAGGGGAGAAAAACTAGTAATATTGAGAAAAGGTCAATAAGTAGAAACCCAAATTATTTTTTAGAAAAACAAAAGTAATTCAGAAACTCTTGTCTATTGAAAACTTCACCGACACGAATTATGCATGTAAACCTAAAAAACTATAAACCTAAAAACTATATACAATCTATCAAAATATAAAAATTATACTAAAAGGCAAGTAAATGGCAAGTTCTAATTTAACTTACCTAGAACCAAAGCGTATGTATATGCACTTACACTATATATACGCTTTGCCTAGAATTACACATTTGAATTCCTATGAGTGGCCTAGCATTCGCTAAACTAAGTGAGGTTGAGTAGTCTGTTACTGCTAAATATAAAAATAGAGGGTGCTAATGCAGTGTAAAGTTGAGTGTTATGTTGCTACCTGCGAGAGCTATTGTAAAAACCTATTCTGTAAATTTTAAGTAATGTAAAATGTAAAATTCTGTTTTGTGTGCAAAAATGTTGCTAACTTTGAGGCATTGTAAAAATGTGTACAAAATTGTTAACTGCCGTTTGTGAAAATAAATGTTGCAAACTGCTATAGATGTAAAAATTGAAAAAACGTTTGAGAAAAAAAAATGAAGTAAAATTAGCAGTTCGAAAAAATTTTTTAATTGAATTAATTAATTTTAATTTATATAAGGTTCTAAACTTCTTACTTTAAGTCTTTACTGACTAATTTTTAGCAGCTTTATGCGCGAAAATAGTAGGCATGATTATAATTATGTTTTCTTAAAAATATGTTTTGTAATTATGAAATATATATATATATATATATATATATAAACACTTTACTGCCAATTGCAATAAAAGAGGTGCAAAGCTAGATGTTATAGCAGTCCTGCATACTAAATTTCAACAT
This sequence comes from Stegodyphus mimosarum, assembly GCA_000611955.2. Classification (NCBI taxonomy): domain Eukaryota; kingdom Metazoa; phylum Arthropoda; class Arachnida; order Araneae; family Eresidae; genus Stegodyphus; species Stegodyphus mimosarum. The sequence goes on from KK112657.1 coordinate 112,023, forward strand.
TCTACAGCTAATCGTTTTTGAGTTACGTCAAGAAAAAATCCCTTCTGAATCCACATTAAATCCGTTTTGGAAAAAAAAAGTGTCCTGTACTCTGTCCTTAGGAGAAGACTTCTGTGATAAGTTTAATTTCTTTGCAACAAAGGGAAAACAAGGAAAATAATGTGACGTAATGACATCATAATCGTGAAACTGGAAAACCGATATTTCTTCCATCTCTGTCATATCGCAGCATACTTTGTTTTTAGAGAATGTAGAAAATCAAACAATTAACATTTTTTTAATCATTTTTTTTAAAAGAGAGCGAACGATTGTTTTATTATCTTCGAAAGTTTCAAAATTTTCAAACTGGTACTATTTGATATGTTAAAATTTTAAAGTCATGCATGTCAAATAGTAGAAAAATCCAGAAAATTTCGAAAATTCGGCAAAAAATCAGATCTTAAAAATTTCACATAAGTTTCATTAAAAAGATGTTTTCCCGCTTTAATCAGTGGTTCATAGAGCAGATTTCTGAGATTTTAAAGTTCTTCGTTAATTAAGATATATGCATAAATTTTGTTTCAGTAATAAATTTTGAAAAATCTAAATCAAATTTTATAAACATAACTTCACTGCATTGCATTGTCATCCACAAACAGTGTGTATATAAAATATGACTTCGATATTTATTAGGAAGTAATTTTAAAATCGATGACTAACATTTAACTGAAGCTTGTAAAAATATAATTAAACATGTTTAGAAAGTAAAACTGAAGTTTGGCAACACCAATGAATAAATTTTTACAGATAATCAAGAATAATATTCTGAGTTACACTAAGTTTTTTCCGTTATTTTACCAAGTATCTCTCAAGAGATTCTCTCTCGTATTCCTGAGTGTACACATACATAGTTTGAGAAACAGCTTAAGCATTTTTTCTGTGTGAATTCTGTCTGGAATCATTAGTATGAGTATTTTTGCCATGACGACGAACTTTAATAACACGCGTAATGGATTTCGCTAAGGCAAAGAGCTCACTAACATTTATGTTGATTTTTTTTTAAGGTAAAATTCTTCTTGTCACATCAAATGTTTTTTGAGCAAATATGTGAACTCGAATTTTGTGGTTATTAGCATTTCTCAAAAATTCGTTTTGTTGTAATTATGAGCTTAAAATGATGATCTAAACACTGATTTTAAGCGTTCATATCGTAAAAAATATTAAGGGCTCGAAAATAGAAATCTTAAAAAATAAAATGCGCCTTTACCCAAAGTTGAAGACGGATATGAATAATTACGCATGTAAGTATGTGCCAATCATTCTGTGCACTAATAATGCACCACAAGAACGCATATACGATAACAGTGTTACGTAATGTACACAGTCCAGTCACATTAATGTGACCACCACGTACTTTCCATGTCAGAGTTAAATAACCAATCACAGAAGGCAGGTGGCAGCACAGTGCAGTTGAGCGTATATAAAGGGTGTGTGAGGGCTTCGGAAAACATTTCAATCGTTGGCGTAATGCAGAAACGAAGCGATTTATCCGACTTCCAAAAGGGCATGATCATTGGCTTTCGGGCCAAGGGTGGAAGCATTTCCGAAACGGCTGAGTTTGTGAACTGTTCGCGTGCCGCCGTGGTAAAAGTGTACCGTGCATGGCAAAATGGGACTGTCTAAAATCAGCGACGTGGCAAATGTGGTGCACCACGGGCCTTAGATGACAGAGGCGAACGACGGTTGCGGAGATGCGTTCGGGCAGATAGACGGGCTACCGTTGAGCAACTGACCACCAAAATGAACCAAGGGGCTACCAAAAGTGTCTCCCAAAGTACTATTCAGCGAACATTGCTGCGTCTGGGCCTCCGAAGCAGACGCCTGGTTCGTGCACCTATGCTGACTGCTGTTCATCGACGGCGAAGGCTAGAATTTGCACGCCAGTACAGCAGCTGGACGTCCACTGAGTGGCGACAGGTTGCGTTTTCGGATGAATCGCGTTTTATGCTCCATCGGACAGATGGACGTTGGCGTATAAGGCGTGAAACCTCTGAAAGGAACCACCCTGCAACCATTGCCGGAACGGTCCAAGCTGGAGGCGGGAGCATTATGGTCTGGGGAATGTTTTCCTGGCATTCTCTAGGTTCACTGATCATTGTGGAAGGCACAATGGATCAATACAAGTACGCATCTGTCCTTGCGGACCATGTTCACCCCTACATGCGCATTGTTTTTCCTCAGGATGATGGCATCTTCCAGCAGGACAATGCGAGGTGCCATACAGCTGCCAGTGTACGTGCGTGGTTCGAAGAGCACCAGGATGAGTTTACCGTCCTCCCCTGGCCAGCAGACTCACCTGACATAAACCCAATCGAGCTCTGTGGGACCATCTCGATCGAGTTGTTCGCGCCATGGATCCTCAACCGCGTAATCTAGCGCAGCTGGCCACGGCATTAGAGTCGGCATGGCTCAACATCCCAGAGAACACCTTCAGGGACCTATGTGACTCTCTTCCTGCACGTCTCGCAGCAGTCCGCTCTGCGAAAGGTGGTTATTCTGGCTTTTGACAGATGGTCACATTAATGTGACTGGACTGTGTATTATAATAGCGCAGAGAACAAATCCCCTTACATCACCCCACTTAAATGTCACTTGGATAGGAAGATGAAACTCAACCGACAAATTTAAGTCTGACGACAAGTTATCGTTTACCATTCTAGTTTGGGCGCGACACGTGGGCAGCATTAGGTTATCTGGAAGTGAAGATCTTGGTCTTGGAAGTCTTGGTTTAGAACTATTTATGTAACACAATGGTATGTCGAAGTTTGTCTTTACTTCTTTTCTGGATAAAGGCGTTACAAGGAGTTGGTCTAACAAGAGCGAGCAGCTTGAAAAAGTGCTATCATCTTCTTCGAGTAACCCATCTTTTGCTTCAATGATGAAAGGTCCCCCAAAATACCAATAAAGATACCGGTACGTTTTTTTCCGTGGTTCCAACTGCTCTCCAAGACATAAAGGCACAAATGTGCCGCAATACTTTTTAAGTTCGGTGTGGTGAATAAAGCAAGTCTCAATCCTGGCAAACAGTCTGTAATTTGCACAAAGCTGCAGGCAACCTTCTTAAGGTGGCAATCTCTCACCAAGACACAAGGATACCCTGTGCCAGTATCTTTATGAAGTTCGGCATCACGAAAAACGCAACCCTGATCAAGACTGCCGAGACATCCATGTGAAGGTCTATATCTTGGCGAACATTTATCTACTTACATGAAAGTGACAGCATCTTTATAATATCTTATGGAATCGTTCCTGTGGCGGGACATGAACATTTCTTTCTTTTACACAATGGAGTAAAGAAATAGATCAAACATTTATGAATTTGCAACGAAGTAATAAAGGCGGAGTTAAGACGTTGAAACCATCGATATCAAATAAGAAAACAATGTCATAGGTACCAGCGCCTTAGGAAATTTTGACGAATTCCGAATAGGCCCATCTGCCCCTGAGTGTAGTTACTAATTACTCTCATATTACTAGTGTTTGAAAAATAGATATTTGCTTTTACACAACCAATCTTGATTCTAAGTCAGAGATCATTAGTACCGAGAATAATTTTTTTCAGAAAATCAATTACAATAACAATGCATTAATTACATTCATTATGCATGTACCGTATAATTTTGCTTTCCTTAAAAAGCTCTCTGTGATGGCATACTTCTCTTGTATTATTTGCTATAATCAATAACCTCTCTGTCGTCCAGACGGTATAGAGGTTAGGGCCCTGGTTCGAATCCGGAGAAGACATGGATGTCTGTCTGACCAGCCCCAGGGGATTTTCTCCCTCAAAACTGGGGCGTAAAATACAAGTCCAACCTTTCTTTGGAGTAGGCACTGGAATCATTCTTCCATATAAGATGGACACGACAACAATAACCTAGCTACTTTTTTTATCTTTTTTTTTTCTCGTGTGTGTGTGTGTGTGTAATTGATATTTCTTCTATAATGAGAAGTAATAAAAGTCTGACTTCATTTGGAAAAGGTATTTCGAATATTCCTTTGATATAGTGCTTCCGGATATCTGCTATCTAGAAATTTCATGATTCTAGATACAATAATAACTTTTTTTTTCAATCACTTCACGTTAACTCTAAAATTTTGCTTTGTATTTCAGCTGATTCACTTGAAAATAAATCACTTTCCGCAGCTTATAAGTTTTAACAATATACAGTGGGGGAAAAAAAGTTTCCCATTATGCTCAAAACCTAGAAATACCGATATTGCGCAGTTTTATCTAACAGAAGGCATAAATATTAATTTATCATATCTAAAATAACTTACTCTTCGTGCGCTGTGATTGTAAGCATCTAGTACATCTGCAATATCAGGGCATGTAGATCCTGAAGGTCTCAAAGGAAACACGTCATAATCCTTGGTCCTGACGTCACCGAAGCCATAAGCATGAATAGGTTGATTGTGCAAGAAAGGTGACAAAGCAGGAGCTAACATGTGTAACACTTTTTGATAAGGATTGAAGACAGCACTGCCTTTCAGTGAATGGAGCAATTCACCTGAAAAATGCATAAAGGAGTTTAATTAAATTTTTCTTTGTTTCCGTTAAACTTCCAAAATGAAAATTAAAATAGCTTAAATTGAATAGGCATCTCTTTGATAAAGATGAAAACTCATCGAAAAATATCCTAACTTTTTCTTATTGATGATATTGTTATGCTCCAATCCCTGCAAGTTGTAATTTGGTTTTGCGTAACTTTTGTAGCTGCATAATCCATATTTGTATAGTAATAATATTTGTATAGGCGAACAACTGCTTAGTTTAGTAAGTTTAGTGAAAGCAAAGAATTAATAATTTAATTCTTTAGAATCTTTACGAATTAGATTATCTTACAGAAAATTAATTCAATAACTTAAAACTTCTAGCTTGCCACTAAATTGATTCGACAACTTACAACTTTATATAGTTAGGTTCTAAAATTCTTAGCTTATTTTATTAACGTAGACAGCTCTGACATCAAGACTAAAAAAATGCTTTAACTTAAAGTATTGTTGCGCGCGTACGGGTTCGTAATAGATTGAATGCACAAGTCGATAAAAAGTTAATAAAATTTATTCTTTTCACAAGAAACAAAACAAAATGCTGAAATATTTCCTCAGAGATATTCGTACAATATCGTAATAGCTCAACCGTTAAACAGAACTCAATTCAAAACAGAGAAACTAATTCAATCTCATAGCGAATTCGCTACAGCATTAAGTAAACAAACAGTTCACTTAAAACAAACAGCAACTGAGCTGAGGTGTTTTAATTCGGCTTTTATAAGCTTTTTAATGATTCACCAGAATATTTTAATAAAACCTATTTTCTAGAATTTTGTGGACGGCAAAAGCAATTACGAGATATTTATTTATTAAATATTAAATGCACGCGCTCTTGTATTTTTACTTTTCCGACGTAACGTTCTCTTCAAAAATCGTCTGCTTTGCAAGGGAAAATAAAACAATTTTAATTGCAATTCTAAATAAATACGAAATCCGTAACAGTATTATTTTAAGGCAGAGAGTTCTATATGAAGCTTAGACATAAAATTAGTGCAATTTCTAAGCAAGCAAAACATCTGCTTATATCTGCAAGTAACAGCTGAAGAATCAAGGTAAGAATACTGAGTAGAAAGTAACAGAAACGGCCTATAAATTTCAGTTATACAAATGGATACCTACGTAAAGACCTACTGATACCAGTACAAAACAGCTTAATGCGTACTTTACTATCTTTTATGCATACAGAGAATGGGATGAGATTTCAAGCAGGAAACGTTCAAGATTATGGAGATGGAACGAATCGCAATTTTTTTCGAATTCATATCTCTCCAATCCTTCATATTATAATAAAAAAAGGTAGGGAAAAAGTGTGTACTTAATATGAAAAACTTTTAACTAAGTAAAAAATTTAAAATATGTCCTAGACCAAAAAAAAAAAAAAACCTCTTTCATCTCTGAATTTTTAAAACGCACGCAAGAAAAGGGGTGAGTGGGAAAGAAAGTAAAAAGCCTACAAAATATTGTTTATAGGTGTTAGAAGAACTGTTTTACGACAAGTTCTTACTTGAGTTATAAAAGACAGGATGTTGTGACAATTGCCATCATCAGGTATCAAGGCTTAATTTCATAAAAATATAGACATAGATTCTTATATTACTAGGTAACATTTATTAACATTACGTGAAATATTTTAAAGCAATTTTTACTTTTTGTTAAACAAAGCGGTATTCGGCATTTTTCAAAACGGCATCGAACTTGTTGTATCGGTCAGTGTTGACATATCTTATATCATGTACAGGAATTAAGCAGGGTTCTGGCATTTTGCTGGAACAGGTGAATTTCTAAGACTGGGAGACCTTGATTGCGGTCTTTCTCGTCTTGGTGGCATGTTGACAACGAACCCAAAGAATAGTAAACTTTCTACGATTGCTATAGTAAATTGTAATAAATCCATTCGACAATCTGAACCACTGCGGACCATATCATGCTACGGAAAACTATCTTTACTGCCGATAAAATAGGCCTGTACATATGAAAGTGGAAAATGCCACCAGCAGGGTTAAAAGGGTTAAAAATTCAGGTTTTGAAAAAGATATCTATCAGAAACTATAAATGAATTTAAGTGAATGTAGTATGTAATTAGAACTTTTGAGTTTTGAGGCTTATATTTTTCCAGAATCTTTTTGAATCACATCAGTTGTAAGGGGTAGAGGAGCATTATTTCAAGATTTAATGTAGATAAAAACAGATAATGCTAAGTAATCCACACAGTGCGTAAGTTGATATTAGTGAACCAGGGTTCACAAAGCAAAGCAGGTTATTTTGCTTTCTCTCTCTCTCTCTTTTTTTCTTAATATGTGCTTCTATTGGACTCTAATCTATTGGTACTAATCTTTGCTAAATTTTGAGTAAAACGTTTAACAGGTTTTTACCTTATTTGAAAGATGCGAAAGACGAAAGAAGGGCGAAAATCCGACTTTTCAGATGTCGAATCGTTTTCAAAATTCGCGATATTCGAGGATTAGTCCATCTCTCTGTTATTACTTTACCTTACTATAATAAGCAAGATCTAACAACGGAAGTGATTTCTAATCACGGAAGCTACTGAACTTCCCGATGACAATTATTACGAAGCTTTCAAGAATGGACAAACATGTTGATAAAATAATAGATGTATGTGTGTGACATTAGCACGAAACTCTCAGAATGGAGCGTATAAAATGGGACACTTGCTCATTATATTTACAACCATAAATTGGTAAACATGATGTATCTGTGAAGTATAGGGTATTCTACAGAGCTAACGTACTTTATCGTAAGGTTGAATATGTCATACACGTAATGCCATTCTGACATTCTAATATGATGACAGAAGGCAAAGCAAAGTTGATGCAAGCACCACCACTACGTAACGGCAGCATTTGATTCACAATTAAGAGTGGTGCATATGTCATGTACACTGCGAAAAAAAAAGAGACAGTTCTATATCTCTTCTACTGGGCCAATTGACGAAATTCAACTTCGCTTCTCATGTCTCGAAAGCGCAACTTAGAATATGTATTAGATTTATATATAGCATAATTCTAATATAGGTATTTTGACATAAAATCGGACTTTTTCTGAAATGCCATGCCAATTTTTTCCATATTTTGATTCTAAGAGTCAAATTATGCCAAACTGCCAAGTTTTGTAAAAATCGCAAGAGTAGTTTTTAAAAAATGAGCTCTCAAAATTTTAGCTCCTCAATGTTAATTTAATTTGGTATGTATTTATAAATCACTTTTTTTATTACACTTACTTGATTCCTTCTTTCACAGTTCGAAATTTAGGTTCACTCCAGACAAAATTCACCCATTTTTTATGATTTATTTTTAAAATTTGTATTTTTAAATAAGTTTTATAAATTTTTTGAAAAAAAAAACTGTGAATTATAATCTATAAAAGTTTTACAATCAACTTGAAGTAGATGTATTTCTAAGTATACCTACAAAAAATTAAAGCTTTTTATTCAAAATTTTCGAAGGTATACGTGAATTTACATACTGGCGCGTTTCGAAATTTGGCATATTTGTTGAAAGCGATAATAACACCTAATGTGGTTTACCCACTTTGCTGAAATTATTTGAAAGTAGGAACGATGTGACTTTTTTTCCGCTCCATTACAATGGAAAGGATAGGAAAATAGGTTGCCACGTAATTATTCTTGGCGCACACTGAAAAAAATTCAAAAAATTAAATTTTTGAATTTCTTCGTAAATTTTGCACCAAATTTTACAAAATTTAATATTTAGGCATAATTGTAGACGGAGAATCAAAATATGGGGAAAAAAGTATGTTATTTTAGGAAAAGACGCATTTTGTGTCAAAATACCTATGTTAGAATAATGTTATAAATCTAATATATATCTTAAGTCGCACTTTCGAGACATGCAAAACGCAATTCGACTTTCGTCAATAGGAAGAGATATTAGACTGTCCCCCCTTTTTTTTGCACAGTGTACATTAAAGTTTATGCACAGAACGGCAGAGACATTTGAAAAAGTGAAAGAAATATGTATTGCATTTAAAAACGAGAATGTAAATTGAGATATGCGCTTCTTTGACTTTTTTAAATGTCGGAAGTGAATACACGCCTTCTGGAACTGACTTGCATATATTTACGACTTCGCGTCACTCTTTGTTCGATTGCATCATTTTATTCAGGACCCGTTATAATTTGCAACATTATGTCTGATGATGTTTTTGCATTTTTGTTCAATTGCTGCTATTAATTTTATTCCACCATCAGGCTAAAACATGTCCTATGCAGTGCGTTTGCCAGCGTATTTTGGAGCAATGCTGTCTACTGATTAGTTTTACATCACCTCCGTCACTAACACTTGTAAACAATATCAGGATTGTAAGCCACTTCGCTAATCGCGCAATAAGCTTCGTTCAGACAATGGTTTTGTCGTCATAAAGTTTTGTGGTTTAAGGTATAAAAGTCATTAAATCCGTTCATGCCTCTTTAGCAGATTGTAAGGCCCAGTCAGTCAGGGAAGGGAAAGTTGTGCATTCGTAAATGTATAGTGATCGATCGAGACCGTCGATCGATGTTGGCTTCTCTATAATTGGGCGGCTATTATATCAAGTCACATACAATTGAAAAGTTAGAACATTTAGGCAAATTCCTTAAACCAATTTTTCTGACGTAACAAGGTTTGGTTGCCTAGCTACGAAGCTTGTCTTAGACCCCTTATGATTTTAAAACCACCGTGTGAAAAAAGATATAAACTTATTACTCCACAGTACTATCTGATATTGGTTGAATATGTCTGTTTTCTACATTGCTCTATTCAATCAACAGTAACGGCAATAAAACAAGTATGTTACTTGCAAAACATGCGCTTTGTCACACATCTATCTCGAAATTCATAGCTGTAATATGTTTGCGTGTCAAAGGCACTAAATATTGCGGATACGCGTTCAACTTAATAAGCCTTGGTTTGAAGTTTGCGAATGTCTGAGAAATGATAGAATGTGAAGATTCCGTACCAACTGCTTTACATGCATTGTCGATTGTCCTCGAGAGGTATGATATCGTTCCCTTGAAGATTAGATTCAAATGATGAACAGATTAATAAGATTCTTTTCATAGCTGTCGCTATAGTTTTCGTGTATTCTAAATTAACTACAATTATATGTAAGCTAATTAAAATAAAGGAATAGAAGACAGAAGATAGGACAGGAAAAAGCAAGGGTACTGGCTACAGAATGGTTTTATGTCCAATAAATGTACAAATTTGAAGACAGAAGCAAAGTATGGTACAAATAAAATTTCTTTTTATAAAAATTGAGAAGACTAATCCATTAGGGGAATAGTCAAATAAATCAAAGGTCTCGATCCAGTTTTGTGAAAAAATAATTATTTCTCAGTTTTGTTTTAAATGTCAAGCGGTCGCAGAACGCCAATAAAAGAGGAAAGAATGGTTCTTGTTGCAGCACACTTAATAGGATCATCATATGGTACCATTCAAGCTAAATTTGAGAGTAAACTGTGAAACTTGCTCAAGCAAAAGCGAAGATTCGGCAAGCAGCGTTGCAGATGGGGAACGTTCCGGCAAGCTGATAATATACGTTCGGTGAGCTAATGATCAGAGAATAACTCTCAGCGTCTCATTGGAGAGCTAAATTTGCCAAGTGCTGCTGTGTGGAAAATACTTATAACTTGTACGAACAGCGTAAATTCTATAATACTCAAATTTTCTTGCTGTTACTCATGCTCACTTGTCTGGCAAAGCGAGCCCAAGCCCGTAAAATTTCTCGTGTCAAGGGAGCGCCAGATTACGCCTGTCGTTGGCAACAGCGTTGAGCACCTAACAGGTGACAGTGCGATTTGGCTCAGTTCCGCTCCCAATTTTGATGGAGAGCACCCCGGGGGGGAGGGGTCCGAGGGTCTCCCACCCCTCTCCCCTTCCACCAAACCACATGAGAGGACTTTCGGCTCGCCGCATATTTAAAGTACCGCCATACCGCACCGACACTATACATTTACAAACATACATGCCTTCTCCGGGATTCGAACCCGAGCCCTTCGGCACGCCAGTCAGCGACGCTAACCACTATACCGGTTGGACGGCACTCAAATTTTCTTTGCAATAGCATCCGCGCATTATTATGTATGTAGTCATTGTGGTTAAATCTTTAATGCACCATCCTCTGTTTTGTATTCTGTTAATACCTTTATATGCGCATTCTGCTCTGCATATACCAATTTGAGTTTTGAACACTATTTACATCACATTTCATGTATTTTATCAATATATTTCATGTATTTTATCAATATATTTCATGTATTTTATCAATATATATTATATTTGCAATATTCTTAACATTTATGTATCGAAGTGAGGGGCATTGATATCTAATTACGCCTTATGTTTATGTGTTTTGTATTTTTTCCTCTCTCTGTTTATGCCGTACGCTTGACTATTTATGACATGCTTATGTATCCTAAACTTCAATGTAGCACAAAGATTCATCAGCCCTTTTTTGCACTGTAAATACTTTTATTAATTTTAAAATCTCCTGATGCAGCCCTATGGGGCTCCAGGGAGTTGCTGCTTCTAGATAGGGAAGGCGTGGGACATATGCCTATTTACCACTGTTAAACACCAGGTGTCCCCGTCTTCCGGCACCTGTCACCTGTGTGGAAAATACCATGTTTTACTTTAATTGAACATCCTTATTATTTTCAAGTGGAACACAAAAACAAACATTTAAAAACGCCCTACAAATTCAGCTCCTTACCGATGCAGTTAGGGACTGTAGTCACCTTGAATTTTACCCCTCATGTGATAAATCTGACTTCTATTCAGGCCCAAAAGGGCCGGGATTCTGATTTTAGGGAATCCAAGTCATCCCATAATTAACCTTAAACTTCTACCTTCCTCATAAAACTAAGGAAAGTGAACTTTAGGAGCTTCTAAAAATGTTATGTCTGAAGTCCCGAACTATTTTTTAAGGACCCTACTCAAGTACTTTGATTTTGTTAAATAATCAAAAATATATATGTGATAAAAATCTAGTAAACTGCATATAATTTGCTATTAGATGAGTTCTTGACTAATGAAGACACCAACAATTCTACCGTCACGAGTGGATTGAAGCTAGGATATCACTTAAATATCGATTACACAGTAGAAGATGCCGGGAACTTTGGAAGAATTGCAAAATCACTTGATAATCCAAACATATCGTTTGACTGCTCTACGGCATGGCACATCATAATGGGGACAATCTGCATCTCCCAATTTTGAATATGATGTATTACACTTTTAACAACGAATAGAAGTAGCCAAACAAGAGACATCTTTTAGCTAGCAAGCGTAGGCAGCAAAAAGAAAGGCGCAATTAGTTGCAGTACTATTTAGAAGTTTGAGAATTCTTTGTTTCAGTTCTGGATAGCAACTGGAAAAACGTTTACAGCAATGCAGATACTGGAGAGAAATCGCAGATGCTTTGAAGAGGTTGTACTTTGATTGAAAATTAATAATTTAAAGAACTTTTGCCAATTTGTTCAATTAAGTTTTAATTTGGAAATATATGTTTCTTCGTATTTTGATATCTTACACGTATATAAAGAGATGGCTAGCCGTGAAACATTCCTATTTTGATTTCAGTTTTTTTTTTAATATAAACAACAGAAACTTAATATATGAGACATTTAACATTTTTTTATGATTTTAGGATTACGGCTAGTATATTAATTTACTTTCAAATAAATAAATAAATAAAATGAGAATTGCGGTGAAAATTCACCGTGTCGTCTTGCAGCAAAATATGTCAAGTTAGCATAATATTGCTCACGTTTCACAATCAAATAAATTTAACAAAGATGTGAAATTTATGAGTTGTTTATTCAATATTTTCATAACTCTTATTTTACCTTTGAAGGTCCTGCGGCCTTGCCACTCGTTACTGCCACTGAAGTCGATGCCCACAATGAGTCGCATACGATCGAGGCCAGCTCGTCGCATGGCTCCGGTCACTTCAGCATAGCTCCGGAAGTGGTCTCTAAAAGCTGTGAATGATCTCACTTCCTCTCGTGTGAAGCCCAGAACCGTGAAAATGCTGCATGTGCTGTAATCGCGTTCTGCACGAGGTTCTTCCGTGAAAGGACGTGAATTCTGCGTTTGCATTTCATGCTCTTCCTCATATTTGTCGAATAATATCAATGCCACCACAGTGGCAAACATGAATAACAGCAGGGCTACCATTTTGTTATCTTCTTATTAATACCTCTCTAGTACAGTCTAATTATTAAAGCTCATAACTGACGTTAAAGATAACGTACATAAAATACGTATTGATCTATGTATTTATAATAGTGTTTTTAACTTCTTTGAAAATGGCAGTGGTGTACACTATGTATCTCGTTGATCATCGTCAAAATGATTTAAGTCGCTGTCTCAAGCAAAACTAATTAAGAGCCATTGTGCAGCTTGAAAGATCAAATATAAAATGATATGCATACGATCCAGCAACAGAAATATAATAAAGAGTATTCTGAGCCGACATCTCAAAGCAATACATACTTTTTCGAGAATTTCATTATTTATATAATTCTAAAATTTGGAAAGATTCTCTTTTTGAGCTTCAGTAATTAACTGAAACGATTAAATTTTAATTTTACGATATTTGTATAATATATATATATATATAAATGCTGATTCAAAATGACAGTTCTCCTAGTAGTCTAATAGTTGTATCCATAAAATATAAGAAGCTTTGTTTGTCTTAAAAAAATTCTTAAACTTCCATATTCCATGAAAATGTCATCTAATCTAAACTGTCCTTATCACATATATTTTGTACGTCTTGAAGAAAGCAGCTTTTTCATGCTAAAATGGCTATTGCATCCGAAACTATATGGAATAATTTCTATGCGAAGAATATTTCAATTTTGTGCATCAACTTTGGTTGTACGTTAACGATAGTAAGAATTTAATGACGTCATGAAGTGACTAGCAGTGAGTTGCATATTAAGCACCATCATCAGTTCCACTTTATTAAGCTGTTCATGCACCTTAGAATACATTTACCACCTATTTGTTACGAATAAAATATGATTTCTTTGTGAATAATATTAAAGCTTGCATTTCCAAACAGACTTATAATTTCAAAAGATTTCTCTCAGAAATAATTAAAAATGTCTTCTGGAATCACTTTATTTTTTCCTGGCGACATCTTCCTTTTCCACATGCCTCACCAAAGATGAAACGTACATTGACATGGAACAACAACATTGCCCTGCAGGAGGAAAAATATTAATTGATTTAACAGAATAATAATAAATAAAAAGAAATGGCAAAGAATAATATAAAAATATTACGTGTAATTCAAATTAAATACTGTGCACACAGAATAGCAGAGTTACACAATTATTTTATAAAATTGCATAGAAAGCTGAACTTATGAATGCCTGATGATAAGTTTCTTGCTGGAATCGCAATATTCAAATTTTGACAGCAAAAATTATCTATAGAAAAGATTACCATGATTATTATTATTGTATTTCAAGTTTCATAATTTTAGCAAATGCCTCACTCATCGCACCCTCGAGATAGCTCTTGTGTAGAATTCCAATTACTTAACTAATTAGAACCACAGATCATTCGGCTTTTAGAAACCAGATAATTTGTTTATATTTTTCTGCAGACGAAAGGCGTATTTAGTATTAATTGTAATGGAAATGAGTATATATACCAAGCAATAATGCAAAATGCCTGGAAAAGAGTTCTTACAGCATTATTAAAAAATAGATAAATATATAAAATAAATCTGAAAGGTTTCAGATTTTAAAGTATGTTCAAAGGGGCGTTTTTTAACATTTTGTGTGTTACCTTTATTTATTAAATACCACGCTCTTCGTACTTAAACCATAAAATTCAATTTAAAAGCAATATCGCAAAATAATTTTAAATTGAGCATCATATTAGAATTTCCCATACACAGTCTCACGCGCTGGAGATAAAAATGTTTTTTCTGTACAAAGTCCCTAATGCTTCCTTTAAAATCCTTGAGTTTGTTATTCAAAAATTCGTTAAAGTTTTACAAAATACGAAATCGATAATAAAACAAATTCCAGATTTCAAATTTGGGCTTCCAGATGACCATATTCGCAGTAGGATTACGAGTAGTGTAAAAGTGACAGTTCAGCGCCAGGAGGCGGATTGCGGATGAGCCCGGAAGCAGGTGAGGCGGTGCAAGCCCGGAAGCAGGTGAGGCGGTGCAAGTTGGGAGGCGGATTGCGGATGAGCAAACTAACTGATAAGGAGGAGGGTTGTAGGAGTCTGAATTTAGCTGATAAGGTGTCGTCACACGTTGATAAGAGATTATCTTTTGTTGATTTTCCAGGAGTAATTTCTAATTTTAGGATTTTTT
>KK112657.1:134839-220832 GCA_000611955.2 Stegodyphus mimosarum
GCAAAGAAGTGAAAAAAAACAGAAACAATAACGGATTAATGGGACAGAAAACATTTTATTAAAAGTTGCATTACAACAGGAGTTCGAAATTACGACCAGAAGTCTTGTGAAGGAGCCCCGTCATGCTGGTACCACATGGAGCAGCGCAACGACGGAGGAACATGTGCTGCGTCAAGAAGTTCGGGCAGGACCTGTTGCAAGAAGATCAGGTATGCCCTACCGTCCAAAGGACTGGGCAGAAGGCGCGGTCCAATGAAGTAGATGCCAGCCCAAATATTGGCCGAGAAACGCTTTTGAGCTGCACGTGGTTGCTTACGATGAGGGTTTTCCAAAGCCCACAGCTCTCACGCTCTAATAATTGGATGCGATGGAGATGGCATTCACTCATTTGGTTTGCTCCGAGTATCCTCCAGACAATGTATTGAGATAAACCCACTTGTTGGCTATCGCTCGTGTACTCGTACTTGGATTGTCTTTTGCCAGACGTAGGACCGCCTCCTCATTTCTAGGTGTCTTTGTCGTTTGATGTCGATTCATTGTATCTCTCGTTAAAACAGTCAGTTTCAAGTAATCTTTTGTTCACATTTGCGAAGGTCGTTTGATGTGGAGCACGCCTGTTTGGGTAACGTTCCTTGTACAACCGCCGAGCGGCGTGCCCATCCAATCCCAGCTAAATGCATGATCAGCATGTCGACCAGTTCATCGTTGGAATACGCGTTCATCCTACTGCCTCAGGAAACGGATCGCAAATGACGACTTCCAACAGAATCGCTATTCACGCTACCTTCCGTTCAGCGCCATCTACCACAAGACTGCCGAGAGGAATCTTCCAGAACGTAACGAATTTCATGCAGCGCCGCTGTCAGGCCTGCCTGACGTTTTCTGGTCGTAATTTCAAACATCTGTTGTAGTACAACCTTTCAATAAAATGTTTTCTATTCCATTAATGTGTTGCTGTTTCTGTTCTTTTTCGCACCATAGCTCGCAACTACGACATTTGCGATCCTGTATTCCTATAGTATTCAGAGTCATCTCTATACCCCTACACACTCTGCACGTTTGTCTGTGTAGTAGCGAATCATCCTGTATATATATAACTTGAATATATATAACTTGTATAGATAGAACTTGAATATGAGCCCGTTTTCCTTAAAAAGTTACTCCACGAAAGCATCCTTCCCCTAGGTAGATAACCACGTGCGCTTTACCGTATTTAATTAACTTGTAACCTATAACGCTATTCCATTACCACTTGGAATTATTCGGCTGGATCTTAAGCCTATACCCAATTCCTCTTTAAGCGAGGGAGAAACTAAAAAATTGTTATATTCACCCCTCAACGCTGCTTTTATGGTTTAAGTAATTAGCATATTCGGGCAGCGACTGAAAGGTCTATGGGTCGAATTCAAGGATAGTTGATATTTCATATTTCCTGCTCGAAAGAACTGAATAACACACTAGGAAGTTCACTTAGCAAGTAGCTTTGTTTTCCCGAAAATTTAGTATATGTTCGCTGTTGGCTACTAAAGAAACTTTCATTTTCATTCCTTAGTGACACTTTCATTTTCATTCCTTACTGATTAAGAAAAACTGACTTATCTTAGTGTAGAAAGCACTTCTTGAAGAAAAACTTATTCTTCAGAAAATAATTTAATTGTTTCACGTAGCAGTGAGAACTGTGAAGAAATGACCAGTTTTCCTGTTTATTAATGATTACGATAAATCCGTGATTTGCTTCTTAGAATCGGGCAGGTAGGGCAAGTTAAATGGATTGAGAATTGCATAGCAACCTGACCGGAAACGTCATGGGAAAGTGGTATCGAAGGCACCAGAAATGAAGGGATATACGACAGAGATTGCCAGTATTCACTTCTTATGCATACTAAATAATATTGTTGTAAATGATTTAGTTTGGAAAACAAACGATTCTACTTTTGAGAAATCTAATTACCATAATTGCTATGTTAATTAGATTACTCAGCTCTCTGTCTATTGCAATTTAATGAAACATCGTACAAAAAAAAATTTCTGCGATGCGAGCAAAAATATTTTCAGCTTTCGACTTAATTTGCTTAACTTGAACAAACCCCGCTTCGTTGAACAATTGATTTTCATGTGTCACTTTCTTCATTTGCGACATAAGTAGCTATTTTATTTTTCTGGAAGTACAATTAGTTTCTAGTTCAAGTAAAATATTAGACATATATCATATGCTAAAAGGATTAAAAATAAATAAGCTCAAAAGAATTCCTGAGTTAAAGAACTTGTTAAAAACTGCAGTCATTTTAGCAAATGCAAAATAGCAAATATTTCTTTTAATGTTTCCGAATTAATCGTAAAGCGTTACGTCAAAATGTAACAGCAAAGAATACCCAAAGGATTTAAAAAAATTAAATAAAAAAAAATTCTGAAAGGTTTCAGATTTTAATGGTCGCCCAAAGGCGTCTGTTAAAGTCTTTTACGTTCTCGCCGAGCTCGCAATCTACCAGTCAACTGTTGCACTCAATGCTGCCAACCCCCGTTATTTATTTTATCTTTTTAGCTTTATTACACAGTCCAGTCACATTAATGTGACCACCACGTACTTTCCATGTCAGAGTTAAATAACCAATCACAGAAGGCAGGTGGCAGCACAGTGCAGTTGAGCGTATATAAAGGGTGTGTGAGGGCTTCGGAAAACATTTCAATCGTTGGCGTAATGCAGAAACGAAGCGATTTATCCGACTTCCAAAAGGGCATGATCATTGGCTTTCGGGCCAAGGGTGGAAGCATTTCCGAAACGGCTGAGTTTGTGAACTGTTCGCGTGCCGCCGTGGTAAAAGTGTACCGTGCATGGCAAAATGGGACTGTCTAAAATCAGCGACGTGGCAAATGTGGTGCACCACGGGCCATAGATGACAGAGGCGAACGACGGTTGCGGAGATGCGTTCGGGCAGATAGACGGGCTACCGTTGAGCAACTGACCACCAAAATGAACCAAGGGGCTACCAAAAGTGTCTCCCAAAGTACTATTCAGCGAACATTGCTGCGTCTGGGCCTCCGAAGCAGACGCCTGGTTCGTGCACCTATGCTGACTGCTGTTCATCGACGGCGAAGGCTAGAATTTGCACGCCAGTACAGCAGCTGGACGTCCACTGAGTGGCGACAGGTTGCGTTTTCGGATGAATCGCGTTTTATGCTCCATCGGACAGATGGACGTTGGCGTATAAGGCGTGAAACCTCTGAAAGGAACCACCCTGCAACCATTGCCGGAACGGTCCAAGCTGGAGGCGGGAGCATTATGGTCTGGGGAATGTTTTCCTGGCATTCTCTAGGTTCACTGATCATTGTGGAAGGCACAATGGATCAATACAAGTACGCATCTGTCCTTGCGGACCATGTTCACCCCTACATGCGCATTGTTTTTCCTCAGGATGATGGCATCTTCCAGCAGGACAATGCGAGGTGCCATACAGCTGCCAGTGTACGTGCGTGGTTCGAAGAGCACCAGGATGAGTTTACCGTCCTCCCCTGGCCAGCAAACTCACCTGACTTAAACCCAATCGAGCATCTGTGGGACCATCTCGATCGAGTTGTTCGCGCCATGGATCCTCAACCGCGTAATCTAGCGCAGCTGGCCACGGCATTAGAGTCGGCATGGCTCAACATCCCAGAGAACACCTTCAGGGACCTATGTGACTCTCTTCCTGCACGTCTCGCAGCAGTCCGCTCTGCGAAAGGTGGTTATTCTGGCTTTTGACAGATGGTCACATTAATGTGACTGGACTGTGTATTATGCATCGTTTTCTTCACACTTGCGTCATATACAATTCAACAACAAAATCACAAAAATTTTAAAAGCAGCATAGCAGCGCATGTTTAGAATTCCCGATGCGGTTTTAAGTGTTGGCATACATTTTTCTATTTTTTTTCATTCTTTTCAGTTTATCATACCAATGTTCAGTTTTCTTAATAAGATGGCTTCCGAAACGTTTTTTGGTCTTTTTATTAAAGTTTTGTGCTTCGTTAATTTTATTTACTAAACATCATGTTCTTCGCACCTAAGCCACATAAAATTCAGTTCAACGGCAAAATAAAAAAATGTTTAAAAACAGTAAATCTTTAGAATTTCCGATAGACAGTCTTGCGCAATGGGAATAAAAATGTTTTATTCCGTGCAGTGTTGCCACTGCTCGCTTTCAAATCGTTGAGTTTGTTAATCAAAAATTCATTAGAGTTTTACAAAATAAAACAAAATAGAGGACAAAACAAATTCGAAATTCAAAATCCGGGCTCCAAGTGCATATGTTTGGGTAGAGGACTACGTTACTCAAAATCTGATGGCTCTAAGTAACATCATTTTTTCAGATTGCCAGAAACATGCATACATTTTGCAGATTCTTCATTATTTAATTTCTTTAAAAGTCATACAGGACGATAATATTTGGTGGCAAAAATTTTTAAAATGATACAGCTTTTTAATAGTGATTCAACGAAAAATCCTAGTTCGAGCCTAATAGTCCATTTGGGCTAACGCCCCTTTTGAGCTAATAAAACAAGGTGTCACATACTATCGTACCATCTCTTCAAAGAGGCATCACAATCTAATAACGTCAAAAGTTAAATTAAATTCGAAAATTTTTTTTTAACATATAAATTGGCTTACTGTTCCATTAATGTAGCTGAATTCCTGTATGGCTTAAGAAACAAGAACAAGGTAAATTCCGACAAAGAAAGTTCCTTGTAAAAAATTAAACATATTTAAAAAATTTATCATGACATACTATAAAAGAAAATTTCACTAAAGAAATAATTAAAAGCGGAAAACCAGTCAGCAGAATAATTAAATGACCTGCAATTCCGTCTATACCTCGCCAATTTATATTTTGACACTAGAATTCCTAATGCGCCCGTTCGTTGTTAAAACACTAATCTAACGTAGTAAATATTAGTTCCCTCAGATGGCTAATCAAAACTACAGATGTTTTTTCAAAGTCTGTAGGTAAAACCGTTCTGCTAACCTCGTAACCTTGCCTTTCTTCCAAAGTATACATACAAAAACGTTTGGCTTTGTTTGCGAAAAATAAAAAGCAATTAGTATTCTTTTTGCACCTGTACTCATAAATCAAATAAAAAAAACCCTCTCAGTTAAAGCGTTGCTTTTCAAGTTGTATTAGACGATAAAACTGTGTCCAAGGCCTCGACTTATACTTTTTTGATAATGTAAATGGATAAAACTTCCCAGAATATAAGTGTAGGAACCGAGAGACCACATTAAAAGTTAGATTTCGTTATTTGTCGAAAGTTATTTTTTTGAAATTTGACATTCTCAAAACATGAATATTTTTGTCATTTAAAACGCTACTGTAATTGGAAGTATCTGTCTACGACCATGGGTTGCAGACGTTACCTTATTATGAAACAATATGGCTGACTGGATGTAACTCGTTTTGCCGGAAGAGTCGCATTTGGCGTGATATTACTAATATTAAATCATATAAAAAGTCTCCAAGGTTTTTTGCCACTAGATGGTTTTGATTCCTATATATCCGGCAACACTCACCCGATTGTCTCAAACGAACATGTGCTTAAATGGTGACATTCAGCTTCCATTGTTTGTGAAAATAGCTTTCTAATTTGTTGCTCGAGTAAAAAGTTATATGGATTTGAAAATGAGTGAAATATCTGAAGAAATGCACTATGCGATGCTTTTTTACTATAAAAAAGGTAAAAACGCTGCAAAAACATGCCGAAAAATTTGTGAAGTGTATGGTGAGAATGCTGTGAGTGAACGAAGGATCCAGGAGTGGTTCCATTCCGGAAATTTCGATATCAAAGATGCACCTCCCTCTGATCGGCCAGTCTTTGAAAAAGTCGATGAAATTTTGCAACTGGTGGAGCAAGACCGGCACGCAAATTGTTAGGAAATAGCGGAGGCACTAAAACATCAACGGCATAACAATCTGGAATCATTTGAAGAGAGCAGGCTACAGAAAGAAGCTCGATGTTTGGGTGCCACATGAATTAACACAAAGAATACGTTGCTGCAACCTGGCGAAACAATCAGTTTGGCCCTGTACTGTGCACAGCTCGAACGTTTGGATGAAACAATACAGAAAAAGCGACCAGAATTGGCCAACAAAAAGGGAGCTGTGTTCCATCATGACAATACGCGTCTACACACATCCATGGTGAAGCGGAATAAATTGAAGAAACTTGGCTGGGAAGTTTTGATGCACCCACCGTATAGCCTGGACCTTGCACCGTCTGACTATCATTTGTTTCGGACTCTGAAGAACTTTCTTGAGCGTAAAAAATTGGCCGACCGAAGTGCCGCTGAAAATCACTTGGCCAAGTTTTTCGACCATAAACCGCAGAAGTTCTACACCGATAAAATTATGAAGCTACCAGAAAAATGGCAAAAGGTCGTAGATAATAAGCGTCAATATGTACTTGATTAAAATTGGTTTTCAATAAAGAAAATTTTTGTTTAAAAATGTACCAAAAAGTCGCGAAGACTTTTTACATGACCCAATATTTAAAAGGTACAACTTGCGTAACCTTACGCTACGTACGCACACGAGTACAGACGTCATGAAAAAAAAATTCGTTCCGGATGTATTTTAAGTCCATTTTACAGTGCGCTTTGGAATAAAAAGTCCTTTATTCCGCCGTTACGCACAGATGTCATGTATAAAAATAAACGAAATTGATTCGGGAAAGGTCAAAATGGATATTTCCGTTGAAACATTACAACCAAAATTTTTAATAATTACAACTTTACGCAAAGGAAGTGAAAACACGCGACATGCTATTAATATAGATCATCGAAAGAACCATTGCTCATTTCAAAAGAAACTCCCGCCGTCTGACAACTCTCAGGTGAAAACTGTACAAGGAATTTTCTCTTTCCTGTGCCTTTGGGGTGTTAAGGGCAGTTCACTCTAGGGTTTATTTGAGCTAATCGAGACATCTGGCACAGCTGGCACTGCTTCACGGCTTCGAGAAAAACTGAGTGTTTGTTCAGTTAGCAGAGCTAGTCGACACATGAGACTGACTCCGTCAGCACAGAAAAAACCCAGTGTCAATTCCATGAATTACCTGGAATTGGAAAAAAACATCTGGCAGTACTTACATATTAACGCAACTACCCAAGCAAAAATCGCCAAGTTTTCAGAATGTACTAAGCTATGGCAACCATGCTCATAATAATTTTCCAGTCAAAAAACGCCGCTATTTTCGTACGCGTTCTTTTTTGTTGTATTCCAACTTTCAACGGTTTTTATAAACAAATAGTGATATTTTTGCCTTAGTTGTGATGAAAAACTGCGGAATACTGTGGTGGAAAGTTTGTTTTAAATATGAGCTTGTGGAATTTGCCAGCAATGGAAGAAACTGCGGTAACATTTCTTCAAGAATACGGAATTATGCTGAAAAGTTGTTAAAAGGAGCAGCTAGGAAAAGGGTTTCTAAATAGCCGCTGTTACTAAGGATTACACGAAGCCGAGAGGTTTCGCAACTATCTGATAAAAACAGATCGCTGTGTACTTCGGAAGAAGAATAAAGCAATAAAAATTACAGAAAGATTTTAAGAATGCAAGTGTTTTGTTTTATTAATATATTACGTAATCCTTATTTAATGATTCAAATTCATATTTCAAATTGCTAAAGTGTGTTTTCTTTTCATACGCTAATCATATTTACCGTCTTAGGATAAATACGATAGTTTGGGAGTTTTTCTATAAAGAAAAGGCGCGAAAATCATCAACTTACACCGGAGAAGTCATTTTTACCTTTTCATTTGTAAAAAATCGCCATATTGCGCCAATGAGGTTTGGATAATACGTGAGTACCCGTCTGACTAGCAATCGGAAGGTCCGGAGTTCGAATCTTGGCGAAGATATTTATGACTTTCAATGTTTTCTACTCTGAAAAAAAAAAACTAAAGACTCTACAGAACAAGCTTGTGTATTCAGTTAAGTTATTCACTAAATGTTTTTGCTTAGTATTACTTTTTTTTCTATTTCCATAGATAAAAGGGGAAGCTCTCAAGAAGTAAATCAGTGCATTAAAAAACACTGTTCAGTGACGTGAAATGAGTTACACGTATAAGAAAAAAAGTTCCATATCTTCAGTAATATTCCAAGAGTTCCAGAACTGTTTTTATGCTTTCAGTAATGAACACAGTGTTGAGAAAAGCGTAAAACTTCTAGCGAAGAACACTTCGAAAAGACTGAAACGTGCAAGAGTCAAGCATAATAAAGTTCCTTAAAAATAATTCCAGTTATTTTGGTATTCAGAGGCTGTTCGCACGTTTTTTAGACGATGTATATTGTATTCACAAAACTAAATTACATAAAATCGGCAGATTGAGTAGAGATATCAGTGAAGGCCTTGATACCAGTTTTCTGTTCCATTTCTTTTAGGAAATTTACAGTGGATTTTGATGTGTGACTGCTAGCTTTGTCCTCATGGAGTCTCACAGATGGATGGCACTGTGGGTAAAGCGGTATTTCATTCAGAAAAACTGGCGATAAAATATGTTCCTGATAGTATTTGGAGTTAATCTTGACATTTTTTTGCACTCTCTTTACTTTTAACTTGCCATTAGAAGACAAACCAGCAACAATCATGAATCCCTTAGAAAAACTTTCTTTCGATTCTTTGAACCATGTACTTAAATTGTTTTCTCCCCTTTTATGATAATAAATGGCTCTTTTTTTGTTACAGTCATTTAAATACACCCATGCTTCATCTATTGTGACAATTGTTTTCCATTTTTCATTCTTTGGATGAGTGTTTCTCATATAGAATTCTGCAGCGTGTCCTGCGTCGAGCGATATGCTTTGGAAGAAGACGATGCACATTGCGTTTTTTCGCTTTCTTAAGATTTAAATCAACGTTTATCATTTTGTTTACAATGGACACCGAGCATTTTAATGATTTTGCAACTGTCCTTTGACTAGGAGGATTTTCTTTTAACATTAAATAACGTACATTTGCAATAGCCGAAGATGTCCGTTTTTTCCTTGGATATTTGTTTGGAATTTTTGTCCCACTTGGAGGCTCCAATTTGACGTTGTTTTCCTTTCTTGTTGATGATATTCCCTATCGACGCTTTAGATATCACAAAACCATGTTTTTCACATCGTTTTTGGACAACGGAGTATGCATATTTCTGTTCGGAAAGAGCGTAAATGAACCACTGCTTTGTTAAATTTGCCATTTTTAATAAAAACAAAACTTTCAAGCCACAGACGATAATTTTGACTTGCAATTACTTCTTTTGCGGCAAACGATTTTTTATTACCGCTTACCAAAATCGTCTAAGAAAAGTGCGAACAGCCTCTGTATTCTGTAAAATTGTACAAACTCATAAGTTTTTTAGAGCAAGCAGCGATATAAAGTCATTGATATAAGCCAATTATATAATTGCTGAGATTCGAACCGCGGATCCCCCAACTGCTAGCTCCTTTCATCATAAGTTCGCTAGCAGTAACCACTTACCGTATTTTCCGGTATATATTGCGCACCAGTGTATCATGTGCATCTATAATTTCAAGCTACATTTTTTAACTTTTCGGTATATTCGCCGTAAAACGCGCACTCAGTTCTTCACGAAGAAACCTAAGATACACATGGAATACTCTTATCTTTTGAGGTCACTTATTTGAACATTTGTCCTAGCCTTTCGAACAATGGTAATCCGCACTGATAAGTGATAAGAGGAACAATATTGTGTGGGGGTTAAACTTGAGGGAGTAAATATTCCGGTAAAGAGTAAAATAAGTAAAATAAGGAGTAAAAAAAAGTAAGTAAGAGTAAAGGAGTAAAGATTCCGGATTGCATTCAATGCAGAGCCATTCAATTTGCGAAAGAAAATGGAAATCGTGCTGCAGCAAGGATGTTTGGTCTTGGTGAAAGATGGAACGGATAATGATTATATATTCATGGATCAAAATAACAATGACGGTGAAGATGAAACAAAATCCGTTGATACACCTGAAGATTTAGCGAAAGAGAAACATAACGAACTCTTCATGTTATCCATTAATGATAATTTCATAAGGTATGTCATTTCTTTTAAATAAGCAGCATTTTGGCGCATGTAAAAATCTAATTTTTTCCTTATTACTAAGCTATTATTTTTATATACAGCGCATAACGTGCACCCGTAAATTTCGGTCCTATTTTTTGTATTAAAAATACGCGTTATACGCCAGAATATACGATACTTCCTCTGGGGTCGTTCAATGCAGGCGTCTCTAAACTATCATTTTCCAGAATCATTGTCAATACCGCCCGCTGAGTTTTTAAAATAATTTATACTAAAATTTAAAAAAAAACAAAAACAGCAAGGTAAAGTGCACATTAACTGTTTTAGATAACAACCAATCTATAAATACTTTGCCCGCCATGGACGCTCTTTATAAAGCATATTATAAAAGTTATACAACCGTTTCTGCCCCCCCCAACCGGTATAGTGATTAGCGTCGCTGACTGCCGAGCCGAAGGGCTCTGGTTCGAATTCCGGAGAAGGCATGGATGTTTGCAAATATACAGTATACGTGCGGTATGGGGAGCACTAAATATGCGGCGAGCCGAACGTGCTCTCCAGAGGTTGGTGGTAGGGGAAGAGGGGTGAGACCCTCGGACCCGTCCTCCCGGGGACTCTCCATCAAAATTGATGGCGAAACTGAGCTAAATCGCATTGTCACTTGTAAGGTGCTCAAAGCTGTTGCCAACGACAGGCGTAAACTTGCACTCCTTGCCACGAGGAATTTCGTGAACTTGGGCTAGCTATAGGTCAGGCAAATGAGAATTAGGAACAACAACAACAACTGTTTATTAAAAAATCTGTCATCGTACTTTTTATGTGAATAAAGGCTTCGCGTGTTACCTTAAACTACTTTCATAGTATTCTAGGCTTGTTCATAAAAATTTTCAACACCGTTTTTGTTTAAATCTGAATTTTTGTTCTGCGTATGTTGTAATTTATTTTAATTTTGGAGATTTTTTCCTCGCTCAAAACTTTCCCAAAACATGAAACACCTATGAGCGAAAGTTTACACGTGACCAAAAATTAAGCAAAATGCGCTAATAGATTGCTACAACGGGGAGGTCAATCAATTTGAAAGTAAAGTTACATTGCAAACCGAAGAAAACTCTGATATTCTGGGACAAGAATATTTTTGCCAATATTTAAGCAATTTTAAGAAATTTAAGTCAAGTGAAACTCTATGAAAGTCTCAGAAAATGTTTCTTCGTGTTATCATTGCGGTACAGATCCAACCGCAAAAATTTCGCTACATTGTTTAAAAGCATGTGTATGCTATTCATCATAATTACATTACGATAGTACGATGAACTAACAAGATCTTAGCCCTCGAAGCTTAGCCAATACAGCCCGCAGGCTAAAAGGTTTGCAGATCCCTGGTTTAATGTACTGACTGGAATCTGCACCCTGACAATCTCGGCTCTGGGAGATAAACATACACAAGGGTTTGCAGGATAAGCTAGGTTACTTCGACTTGGTACTTCATATCGTAGGACGACGGGGCTAGTGAACTTCCTTCTTGGAGCGCTATGTACCTATGTTAACCATTTACACTGAAAATGAACGCAAGGGGTGCGATAATTCTCTAAATTTTTGCCCACTTAAAGGGTGGATGGTAGAAAAAACAAATGCAGTGAAGGCTCACCACAGTTTTAGTTCAGAAGCCATTCGTAGAAAATATTAGGCATTTAGGAGTGTCTAACCTAGAATGTCATCTTGGTTTCCGATGGGAATGAGATGATGAATCTTCAGATTGCTAGCTGATTCTACTAACCACTTTTATCAAAATGACATAGGATAGGTGATAATTCCTTACATTCTCCCCCATTTTTAAGGGCGACTGGGAGAACAATCCCAGCCGACCAAACCTAGGGGTTGACAAGTTATCGCCCGATACATTTTATTCCAGCTTCAAAAAGAGACTGTTAGATGTTTTAGTGAGTTATAACCTAAAAGCGAGTTATAACCTGAAAATTTAATTTCACACTTGCTCAAATTCAAATTAAGGACCACCTAAATTGACATTAACCACTACATGCACTGGGGGTGCAGTAAGTTCTTTTATTGAAATCTCTTTGAATATCCAAATACATACAAATTATCTTTTTTACGAAGTACGTAGAAGTACGAAGATTTGTACTCCTTATAATTCCAGATATTTCGAGTTTTAGTGAAGTTACATGTTAGCATTAAACCATTATAAATCATGAAAAATTCAATTTATGAAGGATGCGAATTATTTTTCAGCTGGAAGCGAGATAAAATAACGCCGATAGCCTCTTTTTTTATCTTCCCATCATTAGTTGGTTTGATTTATAACTTGCGGTAATTCCGTTGGGGAAGGAGGCCAAGAAGGTTTATTAGATAAACGATAGCCGTCAACTAATGTTCGGGAATTTAAAAAGGTTAATAGCTAAAATGATTTCCCAGGAAATTATTTTTGTAAAGTTGATAATTAGTTGAAACTGTTTATGGCTCTTTATTTATTGTTTACTTTACACATTTTCATATCTCAGAAAATTAGACCTGCATTGATTGATATGTCCAAACATGTTAAATTTTATGCTCGATTTTCCAGTCTGTAACTTAAACGTTAGTTATACATGTCTTCCTTAATGCAAGTACTATTAAGTTTGCTATGTGTATTTTTTATTAGTCTCGTATTATAGCTCACCAGCGTCCGAGCGGTAAAGGCGTTGAACATTAGCTATCCGTTTCGGGGTTTGAATCCCGGCGAACAGCTGGCTGCATGCACGTTTTTTTCGTTTTCCTCAAGTGTAACGTGTATACGAGCTAGTTGCCATTACAAAGTCCTCCACGAAGCATACCTTGCCTTAGGCAAACAGCCGTCGAGTTCTTTTCCATGATCAAATAAACCAAACGAAACCTTAATCACTTATTACATTTTATAATTTATAAATAAATATACGGTAAACACTCTCTAAGACGACATTTATAGTTCTTAGTGATTTTAACCTTCTACAGAAGAGGACGCTTTTGGTCATGTCCAATAGCGATGTTTGTTTATGTTCTAAAAACACTTGTCGATTCCGGAGAAAGTCTTCTTAGTGCTCGCCGTGTGAGTATTCATTGCATACAGAAACATCAATTACAGAATTGATGACCGCAAAAGGCAATTAATGAGGTTATCATAATTTTTAGCTCAAAAGGGCATTTTTTCCAGAAGGGATATTAATTTTATTTTGGCATTTTGCATTGATTCTCTATAAACGGGGAATCACTTTTTAAATTGTTGCCACCAAATATTAGAGACCTGTATTGTATTTAACGAAATTAAATAATGAAGAATCTGCATAAATGTATATATGTTTCTCGCATTGTGATAAAACAACGGTAACTAGAGCCATCCAATTTTGAATAACGTAAGTCTCCACCCTAATATGAGCATCTGAAAGTCCAAATTTGAAATTTGGAATTTGTTTTATTATGTATTTCATATTTTGTAAGGTATTTGTTAGTTTCTGATTAAGAAACTCAACGATTTGAAAGCGAGCAATGGCAACATTGTACGAAAAAAAAATTAACTCCAGCGCGCGAGACTGTGTATCGGAAATTCTAAAGATAGTCTGTTTTAAATACTTTGCGATATTGCTGTTGAATTGAATTTTATGGTTTAAGTGCGAAGAACATGATATTTAATAAATAAAGGTAATACACAAAACGTTAAAAAACGCCCCTTTGGGTAATCTGAAATCTTTCGGATCTTTTGGAAGGTAATTTTAATTTATATTTGATGTAGTGCATGTGATATTTCTGTAATGCAAGCGATAACTACAGTTTTGCTGTAAACATAACGGGTAACAGTATTACATTTTAAGCTGAAGATAAAAAAAATACTTTAAGCTTAGTAACAGCACTTGGAGTACAAAGAATAGTGCGATAAAGGCCAACAGGTTAACAGAAAATAACTGGCTTTCAGTTATGCAGCATGAGACAAAAACTGAAGAGGGAATTCACATCATATCATCATTTTTATTTAGACAATTTATCAAAAAGGAAAGGTTACTACGTTGGAGCAATCGCTCAAGAAGGAAACAATGCATAAAACAGAGGCTGTTGGACACTTTTTAGACGATTTTCATTGTATTTACAGAAATATTTTACCTAACAGTTTTGTGCTTTAAATGCTCTGTTTAATAACCCTTAGTCTTCGCTATCTTTGTACCCCGTAATTTCCAAGACAGAAAGCCTTTTGTAGTATTGAAAAAGGTATTTTATCCCATTCATCTTGAACAGCTGTACGAAGTCGAACGAGGGTTGTAGGCCGACGTCTGGACAATCCGCTTTCTAAAAGTCCAAAAGCTCAAACATCTGTAGGTGATACACCAGGAGATTTAGTAAGGACATGAGTGAAGTGTATGCTCTTGATACCTTTTCCTGTCCCATTTTTTTCCGCGGAATTACATGGATTTTGACATTTGGCTGCTTGCTTTGTCTTGATGCAGTTCTGCTGATGGATGGCATTGTGGGTAAGGAGAAGGTACTTCATATTTGAAAACTGGGTATAAAATATGTTTGTTATAATATGTGGTTGATCTTAACATTTTTTTTTTACTCTCTTTATTTTCAATTTGCCGTTTTATGAAAAACCAGCAATAATCATAAAGTGAAAAACTTTCTTCAGATTCTTTGAACCAAGTTTTAAGTTTTTTCCTCCTCCTTCGGTGACAATAAATGAAGCTCTTTTTATTTCAGTAGTTCACTTAAATACACCCAAGATTCATCTAGTGTGACAACACTTTTTCATTTTTGTCCGGATAGATGTTTCTTATAAAGAATTCTGGAGCGCGTTCTGTGTTCGGCGACATGTCTTGGAGAAAGACGATAAACATTATGTTTTTTTGACCTTTTTAAGATTCAAATCAGCGTTA
The DNA here is from genome assembly GCA_000611955.2 of Stegodyphus mimosarum. Taxonomy (NCBI): domain Eukaryota; kingdom Metazoa; phylum Arthropoda; class Arachnida; order Araneae; family Eresidae; genus Stegodyphus; species Stegodyphus mimosarum. The sequence continues at coordinate 149,768 of KK112657.1, forward strand.
ATCACTTTGTTTGTAGTTAACACGAACATTTGCAACTTTCCTTTGACTTTAAGGATTTTCTTTTGATATTAAAGATCTTACCTTTACAACATTCGAAACATTTTGTTTTTTCCTTAAATATGTATTTGAAACAAACTTCCCATTTGAAGCCAACTTTGACATTTTTCTCTTTCCTTGTTGACAATATTACCTATCGTAGCTTAGAACATGGAAAATCCATGGTTTTCACAGCATTTTTTAATAACTAGATTCGAATAATTTTCTTCGAAGAGAGCACAAACGTAGCCTTCCATAGATCGTTTCATTAAAAGTGCCATTTTACATGAAAACAAAACTGTCAAACGATAATTTTTACTTCAGAAATATAGTAGCAGTTAAAAAATTCTAAAAAGGCGGTTTTTTTAATAATCGCAAAGCAAAATAATAATAATTATAATCGCAAACCAAATCAAAATCGTCTAAATAATGCGCGAACAGCCTTAGTAAGTCTATATGTAATCCATAATTACTTTCCATTCATGCTTATAAATTGCGCATTTGTCGAATATTTTAAGTCAATCTTCGTAAGGTAATCATTTAGTTAAATCAATTTAACAGCCGTAGAGGAGACCATTAGCCTTTTTTCGGAGCATAAAATATGAAAAATCAGCTCTGACCTCACCGGGATTGAAGCCATGGATCTTTTAATGTATTACATGGATATGCTAACTCTTACATCACGACAACACGCATGGGGGAATGTGATAATTCCTTACATTCTGCCTCACTTGAAAAGGATTGAGGAATGTCCCGAAATCTTCTGAACAAATCCAAATGGTAACGGGTTACAGCCCAGCAGATTTTCTAGTTCAGGCGCCACTGTAGAGATCATATGGTTGCTTTCAGACCAAGAAACCTAAAAAATTAACTTGTTCTCGCCGTAATGACGAATTCTTCAATGTTAGCCGAACATGCTAACCGCTTACAAAACGAACGCAAGCACTAGGGAATGCGATAATTTCCTATAGAACTTTTGAAAAACACTTATTCATAATGTTTTTTACGTTACTTGCTAAAAACAATGGAAAATAATTAAAGGTAAGCAAAAGTTTAATTTTATTTGGCTACGAAACAACAACAACTCCCAAAAATTGGATAGTTTGTGAGGGTCCTTTATGTTAATTAACCAGTTATTTTATGTTTTGGATTTATACTGTCGCTTCTTTCCTTCCGTTTCCCCACCAGAACGCAAATTAGTTTGCCTGTATATTCAAGGTTAGGGTTTTGAGGTTGTAAGACAGAGCGAGTTCTGCCTCTCGTGGCCACGTTACTACGTAGTTATTTTAGATAAGTGTTCTTGTCTTTGGTCTTGCGTTATAAACGCCGAGAATTGAAATACACGCCGATTAAGTTCTGGACCAACTTCGCGTTAAACTGATTGTGCAGCCTTCGGTTACTGACTGATTTAAATTTTAATTTTACATTTGACTTACTGTCACTTCTGTTTTCATTTAGTTTTAATAAAGGGTCTTTATTAAACTATCTACTCCCTTTCCAAGTTTAGTTTTTACTTTACTAACTTCGCGATACTTCGCTAACAGTCTATCTAAAGTTCAATTAGAATGTATGACTGGCAAGAAGGTATCCAAACTTTACAAGTTTAACTTTCAAGTATCTTTACTATGAATGATAAATTACTCTGAATAACCAATTACTGAGTTTTACTGTGAATAACAAATTACTGAGTTTTACTGTGAATAATAAAAAACGAATAAAAGACAAACTAAAGAACCATAATCTTTATTTACGACCTTCTAAAACCCGCTTACCAAATATAAGAGTAATTAAATTTATTAAATATAATTGGACGTTAATATTATAAGAATATTTAAAGGATGTGTCAAAGATAAATTAGATAAATTCATAGATCATAAAGCTGGAGTGCTCACTAATATGACAAGGGCAGATATTTTTCTTTCTAATGTATATTAATAATGGTCAGATTTCATGAACACATCTTTGATATCAAAATCAAATCAAATTTCTAGATTTGAAATGTTTAATTTTTCTTTCGTGAAATACGTTAGGTAAACTATTCTATTCTTTTGTGTAATTTTAGTCACTGGAAGAATAAAATTTTTATAGCTTTATTCTGGTCTTTACTGAGTAATTTATCTTTTGTTCATTTTTTTCATCACGCCTAATTATCTTTACTTTTTTAATATCGTGTTATTTGCGTATAGAAGTATGAACACATTACCTTTTTCAGTTTTATTCACACATCTTTCAAAGTTTGGTTTTTGTATAAGTATATAACATTACTGCAAATGTATTTTCAACCTATGTTATCACCATTATCTATAAACTGAGGTGATAAGAAAATTGGTATATCAGCCTAACACTTCATAGGTGCTTTATAGGTATCTGCCGAAAACATCGTGGCAACATTTCATATTTATAGATTAATTAAAATTTTTTGCTAAAAAATTAACTATTAAATGCCATTGTATAACTGATCTCTTGTTAGCCCAAAGGGGCAATTTGCCCAGGAGGGTTATTAATTTCGTTTTTGCATTTTGCGTCGTCCACTATAAAACGGCGTTTCATTTTTCAAATTGTTGCCACCAAATATTAGAGCCCTGCATTATATTTAAAGAAATTAAATAATGAAGAATCTACATCAATGTAATGCATTTTCTCGCATTGTGGAAAAACAATGGTACCTAGAGACATCAAATTTTGAATAATATTGTTCTCCACTCGAATATGGGCATCTGGAAGCCTAAATTTGGAATTTGTTTTATTATCTATTGCATATTTTGTAAAACTTTAACGAATTTTTGATTATCAAATCCAACGATTTCAAAGCGAGCAATGGCAACACTGTACCCCCTCCGAAAAAAAAAAAAAAAAAAAAAAAAAACCCAAAAAAGACAGTGTATAAATTCTAAAGATATGCTCGTTTTAAACATTTTGTGATATTGCTGTTGAATCGAATGTTATGGTTTAATTGCGAGAACATGATATTTAATAAAGAAAGGTAGCACACAAAACGTTAGAAAAACGCCCCTCTGGGTTTAATATAAAATCTGAAAACTTTCAGAATTTTTTTATTTCCTTGTACGAAGTAAAAAGGAAGTATAGTAACCGCAAAAAATTTCGGGTACCATATTTCAACGAAAATATCTATTTTGACCGCTATCGAATGCAATTTAATAATGTTTTTGAGTGACATCCGTACGTAAGGACAGAATAAAGGACTCTTTTCCTCCAAATACTTATAAAACTGATTTAAAATGGATTCTGAACAGATTTTGTCGTGGCTTCTGTGCGTATGTACCTATGTATGCATGTATGTATCTCGCATAACTCCAAAACAAGTAGCCTCAGAACATTGAAAATTTGTATATAGGGCTGCTATAACTTGTAGATGTGCATCTCGCATTTTGGTTGCAGTCGGCCGCACCAAAAGTATATAAATATATGTATATATATATCCACTTTGTTACTCGGCTCAGTGAGCTCAGTTTCTTTATTCTTATAAGTTTGTAAATTGTGCATTTTTTGCTTTAAAAATGATTGAACTATGTTGTTTTTATCTTTCGGTTAAGATTTTTATGTCTTTAGTTAACCTGCATGCAATAATTGTGGAATTATCAACAACTTAAAAGTTTTTCAAGTGCGGCTAAGCCTAATTTTGGGTTATGATAGCTGCCATATTTGTTTACATTTGAAGCTTAGCAGAATAGTGGATTTGTTGCTAATCTAAAGCAACTAAGCTACTCAATAACAAAGTAACTTCTTATTTTATTATTGCGAAATAAATTATGCTCGTTTCATTCTGGAATTACCATTTAAGTTATTAGCTGGTTTTTGCGTACAAATCGTAATTTTAATTGTAAAAGTTGTTTTTTTAATTGTTTTAGCTGTACTTGGTGATTTATGTTTTCTATATCTTTCAATTTTTAATGAAAATATTCTGAATTTTTATGTATTTTTGCCTTACCGCGGAGTGAGAACTGAATTAATTAGTAGCGCATGCGCATTAGGTAAGCGGCGCTGAATCGACTGTGAAAAACTGTTTATTTTTTATTTGTTTAATTTCTTTTATACATCGTTTTAGATTTATTACAGTATTTGAATAGAACTTGTGGTAATTCTTCCGATGATATAATTTTTGCTCACTCTCAGTTATAAAATGAATGAGATGTAACGCTGTTAAGTGAACCTAGCGCAGAAGTGTGGCTATGGTAGATAAAGTAAACTTTAAAAAGTGCATTTATTCTATTGGGTTTATGCGCTACCGACGAAGTAGATTTAATTCAAAATTTGTTAACTGTTAATTCAATATGTTTAAATGAAATGCAGGAAAATTGCGTATAATTTAATATTCCGTACAAGGAAGTCATGTGGTGTTGACATCAGATTTTTTCATTAAGTGGTATTGGCAGGTTTTTATGAAAAATAGTCTAAAAGAATTAGAAAAGGAAAGATGAGTAACTGAATGAGGCTATCTACATTAAAATCATTTAAATAATTGAAACAGATAAAGATTTAATTTTTACTAAAAGCATATCAGATTGATAGAGTGAAAGAAAATAATTTGACAGTTCGATAATCAGTTAAACCGTTTTAATTTAGGTAATATCATACGGTTTCTGATCTTCTCCTTTCTATTTTTAGACTATATGTTTCGTGAAAAATTGCCCATGCAGCTTCCTAAAAGAGATTATTTAAATAATAACTTTTAATAGTTAAGTATTATTATATTTTAAATTCTGCTAACTGTTATGCTTAGGATTAATTTTTTACATATTTTCAGTTCTTGAATGCTTAAGTTTCCTTCTTGCTTTTTCAACAAAAAATCATTAATTAATACAAAAATATTAAATACATGGATCGCACAAGTGCAAAGAAATGCGCTTATCATCTAGTAGTATTCCACAGACGATAAACGTAATACTTCCTGAGTATTGTCCGAAGGGTAAGATATCTGTATTTGAAAGCGTACAGCATGGCATTCCAAATATGTTCGATAACACTGAGATCTGATGACTTAGATGGTTATGGCAGAATTTTTCTCTAACCATTGTTTGGTGCCTGTAGACTTCCACGGTTTTGAAAAAGATAAATCCGTAAGAATCAACGTCTGGCATCAACGAATGTAACTCATCGAGAAGAATGCATAGCGGTCACATGTTCAAGACTACTATATTGATGTATTAGGGATCTCAATGAATGCTAGCTACATTGACACCCTATCATTATACAACCATTATACTTTCTTAATGACGTGTGGAATTCGAGAGTTATATCCACATGCAGATACTTTTTTATGCCGAAAACAGCAGGAACAGCGACTGATAAGACCACTCTACTCGTTTTCAGTCATCGAATGTTTACTGCAGAATTGCCGAGCTCAGGAGAGTTGTGTACCTTTGTGTTAACGGATTCATCCTCAGTATTACAGTTGGGTATCGACATCTAAAGTCACATAATGAAAAGAACGTTCAATGTCCTAATAAAAATGCTTACTGAGGTTATTGAATTTCCATGGTTTATGGAGTAATGTTATACTCCTACCATACGAAATAATTTTTATTACCTGATCGTATCCATCTAGAGATTTTTTGCAGTCAGAATTGCTGTTGAATCTTCAAAATTTCTGCATTCTTAATACATTCTTCAAAAAGTTGTGCGAAACTGTGAGGTTCCTTTATGTTAATTAATCAGTTGTTTTGTATTTTGAAACGCTTCCTTTATGTTAATTAATCAGTTGTTTTGTATTTTGTCACTTCTCGTTACCGTTTTCTGGCTAGAATGCAAATTTAGTTCGCGAGTATTTAGAGTAAGATTTCTAGATTGCAAAACAAAGCGAGTTCTGGCTGTCGTGGCCACGTTACTAGGCTGCTATCTTAGATAAGAGCTCTTGTTTTAAACCTTGCATTATAATTGCCGATAGCAGAATTCCATGCCGGTAAAGTTCTGAGACAACTTCGCGTTAAACTGATTGCGTAGTCTTCGGTTACTGGTTATTTGAATTTAAATTTTACATTACCTTGCGACAAGTGGTTGGTGGAGTTGTAAGCACAAAAAGTATCTTCAATTCTGCTTAGCTTTAAATAAAAGGCTCTTTTACACCCTTATATTTCAGTTATTTTAAACTTAGCTACAATTCTCATAAGTCTACCAAGAGTTTAGAAAACTTTGTATGATAGAAGCTAAACATATTAAAATTAATCACCTACAAAAATTCCTCAATAGATGATGTCTTACCATTGGATTTATGCACATATTGATGAACAAAATCACTGACACAATTTTTTTTGTCCCTACAATGAATATACATAAGGCTCTTTTAAAAAAAAACATCAGGATTAAATACTCTTTCAGAGCCCACGGTTTCAGTTAGGTAATGAACCAAATAACGTAGTTTCTCAGATTATGAAAATTTGGTGGTTGATAATTTACAGTGAAATTCTGCGATATTTTAATTTTTATGCATGTTGTCTGTAATGAAATTCAGTTATTTTAATAGGTTATTCATTGTCTTTCTGAAGACTAGGAAGAGGGAAGGGGGTTCTCGTAATTTCCAAAAAATCCTGGGAAAAAACTGACAGGATTAGAGAACTTTCATTCTTATGAAAGGTCGTCTAAAATGCAAAATTTTTATCTAACTAAACTGGATTTATTAGATAAAAATTCCGTACGATGCTAATCAAAAATGAAATCTAATTATAATTATAAAATCCCATAGCAACAACGGAGGTTATAACCATTCGTATACTTTTTTCTTTGTTTAAAAATGTTTAGACAGATATTCTTTTATTAGACTGAAATAACAGATGCATTTTTTATTTAAAAAGAAAGATAATTATTTTTATGCTTTCGTTTTAATTTGTACATACGTAAAGTACGAAAACATCACAATTCCTATTTAATTTGTGGAATATCGTATATAGATAGAGGTAAGTATTTATTATTATTACCAAAATGAATAAAGAAAATAACGAAAAAATAAAGAAATGTTTACTTAGCAAGCCATCATTAGTTTAGATAACATTTATTTTTAGGTTTTTTAGTTACATATATACGAATATATGTCTAAATATTTCTAATTTAAAAATTCGATTTTGACATTTTGATGGCGACTCAGATTCTACATTGCAGATGTACCAATTTCATATATTAAATTATAATCTGTGGGACCAGAGTGTAAATTTTATTTTGACACCATTTTTTATTTAGTGATATTTAATATCAACCCTTATTTATCGTATGTGAATCAGTGCCAGAGTTCACTGCAGTATTGAGTTCATCTTCTTATCTGTACTCATTTTGCGATTATTCTGAGATTTATTTTACCGCTGATTGAAAGGCCGAGGTTTCCAAAATGTTAAACGACTACAATTTGTGACGGCATGTTCCAAACAAAAAGTTTAAACAGTCCCAAACTCAAGTAATTGTTCTGAAGTTGCAAATATATTTCAAATACATCTTTCAGATACGTAAGAATTTTTATTTCAGAAAGTATGCAATAAAATGGATTTTAAACAGCTATAAAAATATAGTAAATCCAAATATTTGGATCAAGTTGCTCCACATCATATCGAGATATTCTAAAACTCCTAATTATTGATTTGTTCGTTTTCCTATAAGCCAAATATGTATTTATAGCAATGGTATATCTTACTGCTTTGATTGTCATATTTTGTTATAAAGAAAATTATGCAACAGGAAAAGATATTTTTATTCTAGAAAATAAAACGGACATTTTGCACAAAACTAAAGAAGGAAATTATTTCTTTTATTATTTAAAATAATACTTGTCTATTAATAAATACATCCCTTATATTTATTTTAATTAAAATAAAAATCTGAAACTAATTTCATGTTAAACTTACATAGGCGCTAAAACAAAACATATAATCTTGTTTTTAATCTATGTTGAACTAAATTAAAACAAAGGAATTATTTTTATTGGCGTAAAGGTACACATAAACACTGCATTTCCGTTAAAGTTTGTAGACTACTTAACTGTCGAACATTGCACGTCGTTCTATAAATCGAACACATTCGTCTAAATTAATTTAACTGCTCTGTAAAAATAATACTTATATATATATATATATATACGATGAAGAAAATAATAAAAACCCCTACATAAATAAATAAATAAAATACAAATTTTATTTTTAATTGGTCGGGTGTGGGAGGGGGGGTAAGACGAAAAAGCAATCTGGATGAATAGTTTCCAATTTATGGAATTTGGAAAACCAAATGTTTATGTTATTATAATAAAGGTGATTTCTAAAAGATTTTCATTAATCAACACATTGCTAAGATAGTAAAATATGCTACAGTTTTTTAGTAAATCGTTTGTTAAATTCTGAAACAGTTAGAATTTTATTAATTATTGAAAAAATTCCAATTTCATTTATATCTAGTTAGAGGGAAAATTTAATTTCTATACCGAAAAAAATTATGCAATAGTTTATAACATATTCTCAGTTTAGATACCCAAATCTAACTCATTCATTTTCTTTCACTAATGTATTCATTTATACCAAGGGTTCCTAACTATAATATCAAAATCATTATTTAGTAATTAAAAAATAACTTTTATAAGTTTTGAATTCAGCTGTTTTTAATTTATGTGATTTTTCACATAAAAAAAATTTGCAGTCAGAATTGGTAAGAACTAAAAATCAGAAATGAAATTTCCAAAACCGTTTATTTGCAAAAGTAATAAATAATGTATTATTGCTTCCTTGTTCTCCTCTGAAGTTACTTTCACGACTGCAATAAAAATGTGCGAATTGTTACATATAATTTAGAAATGAAATTACTGAAATATAATTTATTTATTTATTTATTGAATAATTCATTGAGGAACATTAGCCGTTAAACGATTTGTAAAAAATATCAACAGCTTTCATTAATAAAATATACTGATTTACTATAAAATTATTTATTCACAGTTTACTAAACCTAAAACAAATAATTTAATTTTTAAAACTATTTATTTCATATGAATAAAACATATATTTTTATTAATTGTGTGAAATTTGCAATAAAAGTACAGATTTCTTATGGCTGCAGGCATAGATAAAATATAAACAAAAATTAATGTAATTAGCACACCTCAGATCAATTAAATATGAAAATTAATTTATTCTATTTTATTGCATAATAGGGACGCCCATTTAACATGCATCCGTAATTACCAACCATCTACCTATTTGCTCCTTCTTTTTATGTAGGTCAATTCTGTTTCTAAATATACTCCACATACCCTGACAAACAAAAATATGAATAAAAATTACATAAAAACTACCTGTACTTGAAAAGCTTGCGTTACCTATGCAACATTGTGTGTTTAATTTGAGAGAACAACTCACGTTCTTCCCTATTATCATTATTTACATAACACCACTCGCACAGTAAATTTGACAGGCGCAGGTTTACCGTGGGAAAACGGAAGCCAATTCGTCGCCAAATGCTTTCGCCAAAGATTTGAAACAGATATGTACACTTTAGGTATTGATTGATACATACCACACTAGGAGCAAAAATAATTTTTATAAGACGCTGACATTTCGCTACATTGTAACGACAGAATTTTGTTTAGATGCGATATATAAATGGTAAATAAACAGAAAATTAATCTAATTTATTTTCTTAAAGCCAATATAATTTATAATAAAATTACATTGGCTTTACACATTCATACAAATTTTAATACAATTATTCTCCGAATAACTAAATTCAGTGGAACCACTGCCTGTAATCTATGTACGAAAATTTAGAATAAATTGCTATGTTTTTCTTCTATAACCGAAATATGTACATCTTGTAAGGCAAGTAACGTAGTTTCATTTTCCCCTTTACTGCATTTTATTTCCACAAGAAATGTATACAAAATACAGTTTTTCAACAAAATTAGAAATGATATTATTTTTTATTTTCTAAATGTCTTTTTCATTTCTGTTTGAACTGATATTATGTCATAACTGATCCTTAAACTGTTTTAAAAAAGCAGCATTTGTTGAATCAAATATTAAGATTTCCGGAGTAAACATCCAATAGACGCATTAATTTAAATTATAATTTTGTAAGAGGCCAGGTACTTTTAAAATGCTAAAATATACCAAATTTTAAGGCACGATGTGATTATACAGAGACTGTTCGCACATTCTTTAGACGATTTTGGGGCCCACCAGCGGCCGAGCGGTAAAGACGCTGAACCCTGGTAGTTCGGTCCGAGGTTCGAATCCCGCGAACGGGCTGGCTGCATGGGCGATTTCGTGGTTTTCCCCATGTGTAACGTGTATACGAGCCAGTTTCCCTTAGAAAGTCCTCCACGAAGGCATTCCTCCCCTTAGGCAGATAGCCCTCGTGTGCTTTGCCATAATTGAATAACCTAACCTTAGACGATTTTGGTAAGCGGTAATAAAAATTCGTTTATTGCAAAGGAATTAATTGCAATTGTACTATGTTTTTAAAAGTCAAAATTATCGTCTGTGGTTTGAAAGTTTTGTTTTTATTCAAAATGGTGAATTTAACAAAGCAGTGGTTCGAAGGCTACATTTACGCTCTTTCCGAAGAGAAATATGCATACTCCGTTATCCAAAAACGATGTGAGAGTCATGGTTTTTTGATATCTAAAGCGTCGATAGGTAATATCATCAACAAGAAAGGGAAAAAAAAAACGTCAAATTGGAGCCTGAAGTGGGATAAAAATTCCAAACACGTATCCAAGGAAAAAACGGACATCTTCGTCTATTGCAAAGGTACGTTGTTTAATGTTAAAAGAAAATCCCCTTAGTCAAAGGACAGTTGCAAAGTCATTAAAATGCTCGGTGTCGACTGTAAACAAAATGATAAACGTTGATTTAAATCTTAAGAAAGCGAAAAAACGAAATGTGCATCGTCTTCTTCCAAAGCATATCGTTCTACACAGGACACGCTGCAGAATTCTATATGAGAAACACTTATCCAAAGAAAAATGGAAAACAATTGTCACAATAGATGAAGCATGGGTGTATTTAAATGATTAAAATTTAATTACATGGTTCAAAGAATCGAAAGAAAGTTTTTCTAGGGGATTCATGATTGTTGCTGGTTTTCCTTATAATGGCAAGTTAAAAATAAAGAGAGTGCAAAAAAATGTCAAGATTAACTCCAAATACTATCAGAAGCATATTTTATCGCCAATTTTTCTGAATGAAATACCATCGCTTTACCCACAGTGCCATCAATCTGTGAGACTCCATCAGGACAAAATCTCACAGATTGATCACACATCAAAATCCACTGTAACTTTCCTAAAAGAAATGGAACAAAAAACTGGTATCAAAGCCATACCCTTCACTGATATCCCTACTAAATCTCCCGATGTGTCATCTATGGATTTTTGTGCTTTCGGACTTTTAAAAACTGCATTATCCAAACGTTGTCCCCAAACCCTAACAGGACTCTGGAAAGCTGTTCGAGAGGAATGGGATAAAATATCTCTTCTGACACTTCAAAAGACATTATTATCCTGGAAATTGCGGTGTCGAAAGATAGTTCAGAATAAGGGATGTCAAATAGAACATTTAAAACACAAGAATTTTATGTAATTTAGTTTTGTGAATATAATATATATCGTCTAAAAAATGTGCGAACAGCCTCTGTAATTATAACTCAGGAAATTTTATATGCTTATTTAGATTTGCTCTTTTATATTATGCTCCAGTTATTAAAATATTTTAAATAAAATAAAAATAAGGAAAACAAAAATCTGATTTTACATTACTCTCAAAAGAACTTTTTTAACGTTTCGTGCGTTTTTTTAAATATCATATTCTTCGCAATTGAGCCATAAAATTCAATTCAACAGCAATATCGGAAAACAATTTGAAAATAAGCATATCGTCAGAATTTCCGATACACAGTCTCGCGCGCTGGAGATAAAAATGTTTTTCTTCCGTACAGTGTTGCCATTGCTCGCTTTGAAATCGTTGAGTTTCCAAATAAAAAATTCGTTAAAGAGTTACAAAATATGAAATCGATAATAAAAGAAATTCCGAATTCTAAATTAGGGCTTCCAGATGCCCATATTCGGTGGAGAGTTCCGTTATTCAAAATTGGATGGCTCTAGGTACCGTTGTTTTATCACAATGCGAGAAACATACATATATTTATTCAGATTCTTCATTATTTAATTTTTTTTAAATATAACACAGAGCTTTCATATTTGGTGGCAACAATTTGAAAAGTGAACCGACATTTATAGTGAACCAACACCAAATGCCAAAACGAAATTAATAACCCTCTTAGGGTAACGCCTTTGGGCTAATAAAATATCTTCGTTGTCATCGACATAAAATTTGAATACGTACTGCGCACAGCATTATGAATAAACAAATCACTATTTTTAGTTTATTTCGTTTTCCAAATTAAAAAAAAAATCTGATATGTACACCCCATGACTTCCTTGTACGGCTTATTAAATTACGCACATTTTTTGCTACACTTCATTTAAACTTATTTCTTGAATTATTCTAACTTAATTAAACGATCCCTCAAGGCAAGTTGAAAATGATATCAAAAACTGCATATTTTTTGGAATTAAATAGCCCGGTCACTTTTTCTCATACAAACTCTGTGTGTGTATTTTTATTTTTTCGAAACGAGTATATAGCTTTCCCAAATATAAGTATAGGAGCCTGGAGACCGCATTAAAAGTCAAATTTCGTTATTTACCCAAAACTAATTCTTTTTAAGCCTGTTATTTCCAAAACATGAATACTCTTGTCATTTAAAACACTTCTGTGACTGGAAGCCTATGACTATGACCAACGATTGCGAAAATGAAGACTTGGATATATATATCTATCTGATGCTGGCGATTGGAATAAAAAAGGAGGTGCACAACTAGATGTTATAGCAATCTCATATACAAACTTTCAACTTTCTACGGCTAATCGTTTTTGTTATGCGATATACATACCTACAAACGTCACGAAAAATTCCAGTTTGAACTAATTTTACAGTTCTTTTTTAAATAAAGAAACGCATATCTGGCTTTGCATAGAGATGCCACGTAAAAAAGAAATAGTCAAAAGGGATTCGGGAACGGTCAAATTTGATATTTTCGTTGAAATCTGAAAACCGAAATTTTTCATGATTACAGTACTTCCTCAACTTTGTGCAAGGAAGCAGAAGTAATGTATAAATAAAATCGCGTAAATAATGAATTATATTTTCCTAAAATATAATTCTTTATTGATGCCCCCTAAACTGATTATATTTTAGCATAAAATGAAATGTAATTTTTAAACGTTTAATATGAGAAGCATAATTGCTGGTCATTTTATACTCATGTAGGGGTTATATGATTGGCTAAAGTTTCTCGAAATCCTAACCTTTCAGAGAAACCATGCGCGCAAATAGAAATTCATACTTTGGAGAAATTCTAACTAAAAGACATAATTTCCTTCAAATCCTGTAAATGCACACTATTTTACTAAGGAAATATCACAATTTATTTATGAGTTTGTAAATACACATAGTTATGTATTTAATCAAAATACATAGTCACCATAATTTTAATTAAAACAATAAGTTTAAATTTTCGTATGATTTCAAATTTAATTATATTTCAAAAGTTCTTTTGTCACAAGTAGTAATTTGCGGTTTTATACAGATAAGGTGTTTACACAATTTATCATAATTTCTTAAAATTCTAATGAATCAGTTCAGAGAAATCATGCACACAAGCAGAAAAATCACATTTTTATGAAATTTTAATCGAAAAGGAAATTACCTCAGAAACCTGTAAGCACATTATTTTCTTAGTATTAACAAACACCTAGTATACGCTAAAAATTAATTTTTCTATTATGCGTAATTATTAGTCCAAAGGGGCTTTGTCCCTGAAGGACTATTGTTTTCGTTTTGCGATTTGGCGTCGGAAACATTAAAAGTCTGTATCACTTTATATTTAAAAAAATTAAATAATGAAGAATGTGCATAAATGTATGTATATTTCTCGCATTGGGATAAAACGACGGTACCTAAAGCCATCGAATTTTGAATGTCGTAATCCCACTGAGAATATAGGCATCTGGAAGCCCAAATTTGAAATTCGGAATTTGTTTTATTAACGATTTCATATTTATTTGTAAAACTTGAACGAATTTTTGATGAACAAACTCAAGGATTTCAAAGCGGGCAATGGCAACGTTGTACAGAAAAAAACATTTTTATCTGCAGCGCGTGAGACTGTGTGTAGGAAATTCTAAAGATATGCTCAGTTTAAAATTATTTTGCAATATTGTTCTTTAACTGAATTTTATGGTTTAAATGCGAAGAACATGATATTCAATAAATAAAAGTAACATACAAAATGTTTAAAAAACGCCCCTTTGGACGTAATTTAAAATCGAAACCTTTCAGATTTTTTTTTATATTTGCATAAACCTGTACACAGAAACATTTTATGTATAATTATTAAGGAATAAAATAGGAGAAATTTGTCAAAACGTAAATGTTAACAAACAATCTGGCTCTAAAAGGCAAAAGCTTAGATTTTTTTTTTTTTTTGGTTAACTTTGATTTTAGAGCAAATTTTTACATGGGATTTGTTTTAAAATTCTTGTAAAAAACTAAGTTATAATATAAAAGCGTAAAACACTTCGATTTTTAAAATTATTTAAAGTACCTGACTCCTAAAACAAATATACGTACTGCCTTTTGTTACCATACTTACCTGACATGAAATACTAAGTGTCGTTTCACCACACAATTTTTAAAATCGCTGTTGCCAAATACATAATTTTAATATTCTAAAAGAAAATTGATGTTTCATAAAACTGATTGCTGAAATTTTTTTTCACAAAATAATAATAGCCCATTGTGCTTCCAGTTATTACATTTTTGAAGCTATTCTAGTGTACGCTTAATTGTAGAAAGCAACTGTAGCTATACTGAGCGACAGATAATGAGAGTAATAATATTTTTTAAAGCTTATTATGTCTTGAAATTAAATGAAAATTTTCTTTACCGTTTTGTTCCCTTGCACGAGGTAAAGGAAGTATTGTAATTGCAAATCTATTTTGACTGTTTTTTCTAGTCTAATGGGGCTTTGTCCCTGAAGGACTATTGTTTTCCTTTTGCGATTTTGCGTCGGTTCACTCTGAATGCCCGTTTCACTTTTCAAATTGTTGCCTCTAAATATTATAGCCTTGTATTATATTTAAAGAAGTTGAAGAATCTGCATAATGTATGTATGTTTCTCACATTGTGATAAAACGACGGTACCTAGAGCCATCCAGTTTTGAATGGCATAATCCTACTACAAATATGGGCATCTGGAAGACCAAATTTGAAATTTGGAATTTGTTTTATTATCGATTTCAGATTTGTAAAACTTTAACGACTTTTTCATTAACAAACTCAAAGATTTCAAAGCGAGCAATGGCAACGTTGTACAGAAAAAACATTTTTATCTCCAGCGCGTGAGATTGTTTATTGGAAATTCTAAAGATATGCTAAGTTTAAAATTATTTTGCGATATATCTCTTGAACTGAATTTTGTGGTTTAAGTGCGAAGAACATGATATTTTCATGAATAAAGGTAACATGCAAAATGTTTAAAAAACGCCCGTTTGGACGTAATTTATTTATTTATTTATTTATTTTGTGACGTCTGTACGTACGGACAGAATAAAGGACTCTTTTTTCGAAAACGTATTGCAAAAGGGATTTAAAAGGGTTCAAAAAAGGATTTTTTTCATGACGTTTGTACGTACGTATACATACATATGTATGTATTAATATATATACATGTGGGGGTGACGTCTTATCAATAAATAGAGATCACTCCCACTGTTCAAAGTATCAGGTTTTATTCTTGGCTCACAGAAGTAAAGATAAACGGGATGAGTATATACAGATGGATTAAATGTTTTGGAAAGGTATCACAACACAACAGCTGACCTACGTGCGGTCACTTTGGATAAGTCCAGATCCGATTACCTACGCGCAACCGGTAAGCGTCTACTTGTAGCTCCTTCGCGAGCGTTCCGTTAGACCGCTTCTCTCTGCCTTCTCTATCCAAGTGGAAGATGTGTTTACCTGGAGCGTTCCTACCGTAGATGTAGATAGCGACATCTGGTGCTTCGTTGAGGCACGATTCCCACAACGCTCGGCCATCGACAGGTGAGGACCTCCGAACACTGGAATATATCTGCAAAAACAAAATACAAAAAAAAAGAAAAAAAAAGCAATAGTTGAAAAATAGTTAGCAAAACAATGATCTCAGGTTGCAATTCTATCAGACCAAAGCTTCATGTGGTCTGCCGAAGTGGAAGTTTCTTGAGGTCCTTCATGAGCTCCTACTTTTACTACATCGTAGCGGTCATGTGGCTTGATCTTGACCACTTTATAAGGTCCTAAGAATTTAGGTCTTAGCTTGAGACCTCCTCCTAACTGGGTTCTTTTAATGGCTACTAGGTCGTTGACTTTGTAGAGTGGAGCGGTTCTACGACGTCGATTGTATTGTCGTCGGTTCTCCTCCTGCAGTTTTAAGATATTCGCTTTGGCCTCCTCACGAATAGACTCTTTCTGCTGTATTGTGGAGTTTAGAAATTCTTCATCGAGGATTTCTTTAATTCTTTGGTCTGTCTTATTTCTCATTTTCACGCCTGTCATCAGCTCGAAAGGAGTGAATTTCGTGGATCTACTGATGGTGCTGTTGATGATTCGTTGGACGTCAGGAACAAATTTGAACCATTTGGCAGGATCATCTACTGACAGTTTTGCAAGCACTGGGATAAGGGTTCCATGAATTCTTTCAATCTGGCCGTTGGCTCTTGGAACGCCTGTTGTGATTTGTATGTGCTGAATTCCTTCATCTTTGCAGTAATCCTCAAAGTCCTTTGAAGTGAAAGCAGATCCCTTGTCAGAGATAATTCTTGAAGGATTTCCGAAGACAGCTTGTTGGATTTTTAGCTTCTGTACAGCTTCTGCCGTTGATGTTGTCTTGACTGGGTAAAACCAGACAAATTTTGTAAAAGCATCTACCACTGTAAAGATATGTCGGTATCTCTTATCTGTAGATGGCAAGGGTCCGATGAAATCGATGTGGTATGTGCTTAAAGGAATATTGTCCTTTGGAATTGGGTTCAATAGGCCTTCTGCTTTGCCTCGCTTTTTATTACAGAGGATGCATTCGACACAGTTCATTATAACGTGCTCTATTTTCTTTGTAGCATTCGAAATATGAAAATCTCTTTTCAACAGATCTTCTGTTTTCTGTACGGCAAAGTGTCCTTTGTTATGTATGCCACGGATGATCTCGAATTCCATCGCTTCCGGCACAACGATGAGTTCTCGACCTCTCTCCTGCAGATACAACACATTATCTTTTAGCAGATAGTCATCTCTAAGTCCTTTCTCGACCAGAGTTTTCAATAATTGCAGACGCTCATCAGCTTCTTGCGCTGTTGCGATCTTAGTAGTGATTTCACTTTGCGAACGAGTGACCATGCACACAGCATGCCTACTTAATGCGTCGACATGTCTCATCTGTTGATTGGGTCTGTGGATAACTTCATATTCGAACTCTTCGAGTAGTAGTGCCCATCTAGCTATCTTTGGTGTCAGATCTTTTTTCTGCATTGTCTTCTGAAATGCATCGCAGTCTGTGACTATTTTGATCTTTGTGCCTAAAAGATAACTTCGAAATTTTTTCAAGGCTTCGACGATCGCTAGCACTTCGAGTTCATAACTTGACATTTTTTCTTGTTGAGGTGATGTTTTTTTACTCATGTAATGGATTGGATGCAGCTGTCCATCATCTGAGCGTTGAAGCAACACTGCACCGAAACCATGACTACTAGCATCCGTATGTAACTCCAAAGGTTTTCCCTGCTGAAAGATGTGAAGTACGGGACTTCGGCTTAAAAGTTCTTTGAGGTGGTCAAATGCCTGCTTCTGACTTGGCCCAAATTCAAATTCTACACCATTGCGAAGCATATCGCTCAATGGTTTGGCTATTTTCGAATAACCAGGTACAAATTTTCTAAAATAACCTGTGAGACCTAGGAAGCTTTGCATTTGCTTAACGTTCTTAGGTTGAGGAAAATTTTGAACGGCAAGTGTCTTATTTGGGGACGGACGAATTGTACCTTCTTCAATTAAATAACCGAGAAATTCAATTTTTCGTTTAAGGAATTGACATTTTTTAAAATTAATTTCTAGTCCATATTCTGAAGCTACTTTTAAAACTCGTTTAAGTTTTTCTAAGCCCTCTTTCTCATCACGGGAAGGTATAATAAAATCATCCATGTAAATTACAACTGTATTATCCCTTATTAATTCCCTGAATACATTATAGATAAATCTTAAAAATACACTAGGACTTGTGGTCAAACCAAACGGAGCTCTTAAAAATTCAAATAAACCTGCATGACAAATGAATGCTAAATATTTCGTACATTTTTCATCGACTGGAACGTGGAAAAAACCACTTTTCAAATCTAAAGTTGAAAAAACTTTCGCTTCCCCCAAATGATCAAGAACTTCCTCTACCTGGGCCATAGGAAAAGAATCTTTCACTACTTTTTTATTTAACTGTCTGAAGTCTACGCATAACCTATGCGATCCGTCGCGTTTCTTACATAACAGAATTGGGGATGCGTATTCGGAACAAGATGGTTTAATTATCCCCATTTGCAACCACTCGTCTATCTGTTTATCAACAATTTTTTGCTCAGCAAACGGTAATCTCCGAGACCGTTGCGATACTGGAATATCATCTTTTAACACAATATTCATTTTTAAATTCGTGTCTTTGGTTTTATTTGGTTTATAATTACGAATCAATAATGACAAATCCGTACGTATATTCACATCAGTAACATGCAAGAAATCCATATCACATTCATCAATCACATTTGCAAAATTTAATAAAAAACACTCTTGTAACGATGATTCACTTTTAAAATCATTTTCGGTATTAGGATTAGATGTTTTATTTTTTTCTTCCCGACTTACTTTTAGAAGTTGAGTATAAATGTTTGGTGTTAAAATTAAAGGAACAGATAATTTATTTACGGCTGCAACAATGATTTCTAACCTTGGTGAATTGCTATTTAAAGATAATCCTACTCTAGCGATATCTGCCTCTTTTTTTTCGTCAAAACATGAGCTAAGTACTATTTTACCCTCCAGCGGTGTTTTTATTTGAATGAATGATGAATTTATGACCGGAACTTGAGCGCCTGAATCGATAAGTGCTTTTACTTTTTTATTTTCTACTAAAATATCAGCATATTGCAACTCGTTAATAAAACTGACGTTATTAACACTTGTTTTGTTTTTTCTTTCTGGTTCCTTATGCGATTCGCTTTGTTTACGTTTTACGCAATCCCTAGCGAAATGAAAATTTTCACCCTTTCCCCCGCAGACATAACATGATCTCTCTGGCGTCAACGGAATGACATGCGGTTTGCTTCGACGGAATGAGTCATTCTTAATACTTTGGTTCTGCACACTTCGCACTTTCGATTCGTTAGACTGAATTTTAGGGTTAGGTATTTCAGACAACGATTTTCCTCGGGATGAGAAATATAAATCACATTCCCGCCCTAATTGGGTTGGATTAAACCATGTTTTCCCCTCGCGAATACCTATGTATTCTTTCGTTTTAAAATCCAAAGTTTCATACAATTTATCTGCAACAATTAAATCACATAACTTTTTAAAATCCTTTTGTATTTCCCTGACCTGACAGTAGTATTCGAATGTTGCGGTCAATCGCGATGCAAACTGAACATGCGACTCGTTTGCTGCGCGTTGAGCATATTTAAAGGTGTTAAGAATCTCTCTGGGTGTCGGCTGAAATTCAGCTAAAAACAATTCTTTTAGTTTTTCGTAATCCGACAATTCTTCTTCAGTTGCATATGTTAAAACATTATTAGCTTTAACCCCTAGCAAATTAATTAGTATCTCAGCCTGTAAGTCTTTGGGAACTTCTTTGGTGACAAAAGCTTTTTCCAATGAAATGAAAAACAAATGCAATGCCTCTGGCCGCTCAGGAACAGAGATTGTAAGCGTTTTAACACTTTTTAGTAAATTTTCAACACTAGTCTGCGCGTTTCTTCTATCACCCGATAATGATTGTGATTTTAAATTTTCTAGCTCAATCTGCTTCTCAATTTGGGCTAATTTAAGACGTTCGATCTCTAACAGATAGTGTTCATTACTTGTTTTAGGCGTCCGATCCTCGGCGATCGATTTGACGACGGCACGAACAAATTCAACGTTCGTTTTGAAGACATCAGAATTTTCGATAATTTTTCTAATGTCAGCTTTTTTGGCATTTTCTGGAACATTCTCTCCAATTTTTTCAGCAATTAATTTTAAGTCACTCTTGTTTGAATTATTTAAGAAACTCATTTTAAAAATGAAACAGAAGTAGCACTATCTTGAAGAAATAAAGGAAGAAAAGTTTCACAGTACCTTTGCTGCAGTTCGCCGGCTTCGAGCCCCCATAGTTGTGGGGGTGACGTCTTATCAATAAATAGAGATCACTCCCACTGTTCAAAGTATCAGGTTTTATTCTTGGCTCACAGAAGTAAAGATAAACGGGATGAGTATATACAGATGGATTAAATGTTTTGGAAAGGTATCACAACACAACAGCTGACCTCCTACGTATGGTCACTTTGGATAAGTCCAGATCCGATTACCTACGCGCAACCGGTAAGCGTCTACTTGTAGCTCCTTCGCGAGCGTTCCGTTAGACCGCTTCTCTCTGCCTTCTCTATCCAAGTGGAAGATGTGTTTACCTGGAGCGTTCCTACCGTAGATGTAGATAGCGACATCTGGTGCTTCGTTGAGGCACGATTCCCACATACATACATATGTATGTATTAATATATATACATACATATGTATGTTCATAATGAAAGTAATTAAAACTAAATTAATAAGCCCAAGATTTGCGCTAAAGCTGCAAAATAATAAAGCAATAATTCACTATAAATTATAAAAAGAAAATTCTCCATATTACATCTCCAAGCAACGGAAATTTAATTTAAAAACATTATTGAAAATTTATTTTTCGGAATTTAAAAAAAAATTATAGAATATTCAGTCCTCCTTGCTTCAAACACAGTTAAGGAAAACCTAAATCGCAAAAATGCCAAAATCAAAAGTAAACTTTTTAAGTATTGAAAAACCAGTTATTGTTACTGATAGGAGATTAATCGACTTATCAAGGGGATAAACCAATCTACCATCAATTAACAACAACTAAAATAAGAGAGAGTGTTTCATCTTACTTCCAAGTAAGCATCAAATTATTTGAAAGATTCAAATCACTAATTGATACTCAATCAAAACAAAGATATTTGTCACTAAACCAAAAGAATCGTGTTAAAAAGCAAATAATCTTTAAGATTAAAATTTTTTCACTAAGAACACAATTAATCTGAACGAGACGCTTACTTTAGAAGACATATCCCCTACACTCTCTTTTCATTTCAAATACAAAAGTAAAAACAAAAGTAGATTCAAGAACAAATTTTAAAAAAATCATAAGAAGATTAAAAGTAGCAATCCATAAAATTAAAGTTAAAAGCGGTAGTAAAAAAGAAATTTAAAAATCAAACTAGTAAGCAAAAATTAACCAACTTGCCTTAAAATTTTAAAAACCAAATGACTGGAATGCAAGTACGTATTAAGAGATGTATATATGTATGTATATATGTCGCATAACTCAAAAAAGATTAGCAGTTAAGCGTTGAAATTTTTTACACGGGACTGCTGTAACATCTAGTTGTGCACATCCCTTTTTTAATTGTAATCAGCAGAACCAAACGTATATATATGTATATATAGCAATTAGTATAAAAGCACGGCAAAAAGTCCTTACACAGACTTTATTCTTGCAATCGTTGATCGCAGTCATATATTTCTAGTTAAAAAAGTGTTTTAAGTGACAAAACTATTCATGTTTGGGCAATGCCAAATTAAAAAAAAATAATTTTTGACAAATAACGAAATCTAACTTTTAATGTTGTCTTCTGTTTCTTATATTTGGGAAAGTTTCATACTCGTTATGAAAAGTAAAATTAGAAATGACTCCCATATGAGAAAAATTGGCCGGACATTTAATTGCAAAATTTGATATTTTTTATGTCATTTTTCAGCTTGCCTTGAGAGATAGGCTAATTAATTCAAAATAATTCGAGGAAATAAGTTTAAATGAAGTGCAACACAAATGTGTATAATTTAATAGGCTGTGCAAGGAATTAACGCGGTGTCCAAGTCATATTCTTCTAAAGTAGACATTGATTATTTTAGAAAAGTGTATTATCAGAAAGTGTTTATTACGTCAGATTTGGCTTTTATTATTTTTTATTAGTGTTACATATTAGAAATATATCTGCGGAATTTTTTAACTACTGGCGACAATTTAATTTCATGGAGTTTAAAAAAAAGAAACGAAAACTGTATTTTTAACATTTTTTTCTTTCTGTTTGCATTTCTAAAAAAAAAAAAAAACAGATCTGATGTGGACACCACATGACTTCTTTGTACGGCCTGATAAATTATACAGATTTCTAGCTGCATTTTATTTAAACTTATTTCCTTGAATTTCATTAGAGATATATTTCTCATTCAATTCATTTAGATCACTTTGCGGTAAGGCAAAAATACATAAAACCTCAAAATCACATCATGAAAAATTGTAAAATACGCAAAAACCTAAAAACCAAATAGAGTTAAAAACCTTTAAAAAACAATGTTTTAAAATTAAAATTGGAGTTTAAATTAATTAAAATTAAGCAGAAAGACAGATTTTTCGGTGCACAAAACTCTTGACTCTACTTGGCAAAAAGACACTGAAGTTAGTGCAGTAATTAACTTAATTCACTCTGTTACTAAGTTTCAAATATAACATGAAAACCCAAATGCAGTTATAACAATTGAAAAACAATTTTTACTTCCTTGTAAGAAGTAAAGAAAGTATTATAATCAGGGAAAATTCCGGGTACCATATTTCAACGAAAATATCCATTTTGATCAACGAAAATATCCATTCCATCGAACGCAATTAAATGATGTGTTTGCGTAACATCTGTACATAGGGACAGATTAAAGGACTCTTTTTTCCCAAACGAAATATAAAACTGATTTAAAATGGATTCAGGAGAGATTTTTTTTTGGCGGCTGTACGTACGTATGTATCTCGCATAACTCAAAAACGAGTAGCCTCAGAATATCAAAATTTTGCATATAGCACTGCTAGAACATGTAGTTGTGCACCTCCTTTTTTGGCTGCAATTGGCCGCACCAAACGTATATAATAATATATTGTAAATGTTAAATTAATATATATCTATATTAATTTGAATATATATATATTTCTACCTCTGTTACTCGACTCGGTGGGCTCAATTTTTTTGTTTTATATGTTGCTAAATTGTGCATTTTTTGTTTTAAAAATGATTGAACTATGTTGTTCTTATCTTCTGGTTAAGGGGTTTAGGCCTTTAGTTTATCTGCATGCGATACTTGTAGAATATGCCTTTAATTAACCTGAATGCAATAGTTGCTACATTATCAACAATTTAAAAGTTGTTTATGTGCGGCTAAACCTAACATTTTTTACCATAGCAGCCATATTTGTTTACATTTGAAACTTAGCAGAATAGTGGATTGGTTACCAATTAAGAGAAACTAAGCTTCGCAACAACAAAGATAACGTCTTCTTTTATTATTGCGAATTAAATCGTGCTTAATCCATTCTGGAATTGTCATTTAAGTTATTAAATTATCCCATATATTGACTCAGCATAGCGTCCGCAACAAATTAAGTCAGTTTCTACGCCTCAGTGTCTTCTTGCCGAGTGAGACCCAAAGTAAACTTACAGTTTTGTGCACCGAAAAAGCTGCCTTCTTGCCCGCTGGCCGAATGGCTTGTTTTTGAGAAGAAACTCTAATTTTAATTGTAAATATTGTTCTTTAAATTGTTTTAACTGTATTCATGTTTTATATTTTTCTACATTTTTAAATTTTTAGTAAAGATATTTTGAGGTTTTATATATTTTTACCTTGTCCCGAAGTGAGAACTGAATTAATTGAATGAGAAACATATCTCTAATGAAATTCGAAGAATTAAGTTTAAATGAAATGCAGAAAAAAATGTGTATAATTTAATATTCCGTAACAGGAAGTCAAGAGGTGTATATATCAGATTTTTTAAATTTTATTTTCAACAATATATCTAATTGATGTAATTTACAGTATACATAATCGGTAAATTATAAAATATTTACATTATGAATGTAGACCTTTCTAATGCCAGATATTATATACCTCGGTCTATGGAATAATAATTTGCTGATCAGTGCTATTTCTAAATTACGAGCGTATGCCCGAAACTGCATAGGTACTTTTATTTTTGCGTACACAGTGGGATGCAAAATGTACGAATCATTTATAGTGACCCGGAAGATATGCTACGCAGTTAATATTTCTGTCTGCGCAGCAACAATTCTGAGCCTAGCAGCTGCAAGAAAAATTAAAGCAAACATTGTTTCTCGTTCCGTAACATTTCGCTCTCTTACATTACGTACTACCTGCTTCATTTAAAAAAGACGAGATTTTGAAAAGTCGCTTAGGTTAACAATAAACTTTTGAATTGGAAAAGGATTAATTTTTTCTATGTCAGAAAACACCGCCAGTTTTGTCAATGCATCTTCTAACTCTGGAAGTAAAAATCTGCAACTTCTAACGAATTAAATCATAATTAACATTTAAAAAATTGAAATTATTATTTTTAGGTGTACTTACAGACAATAAATTCGTACAAATTATCAATTAGATAGAATATAGGTCAGTTGAATAAAATGTTTTACAAATTATACCTATTACAGATATTATTAAATATCAAATGGCTCTGCATTATCTTATATAGCTTCAGAAATATCTTACATTACTTACACCAATGTTAAAAATATTCACAAAAATTATAAACTGGATATATTATAAATTTATCATATTTTTAACTGCATCGATTAGATAAATCGTTAAAAATAAAATAGGGATTTGGAACGAAAGCTTTAGAAATTAGATTTAACTTTTTAATCGATAATTTGTCAGGTTGCGTGCATGATATAGTAATGATCTTATATCGAAATGGGGGGGGGACATGCCAATGTAAGACTAAAAATTATATTTAAAAAAGCAATTTTAGATTGAAATAGATTCTCCTGGTGAGCTTCCCTACTGGATAACTGCTCACTTTGCTTCTACCTGTGTTCTCGCTAAGACGCTGCATCGCTGCTTTCTTCCTGTCGCAGCAATATCTAAAACGTAAACTTGCTTGAAATAGCACGTTTTGTATGCCAATTTTTTGTGGCTCAGAATATTTGTTGAAATAAAAATGAACATTTATTTTGCCTCGACTGCTAAGTTTGCTCTTCATTACGAATCTCAACATATACGCTATCGATGTTTTTACAACATTATATCTACACAGTCCAGTCACATTAATGTGACCATCTGTCAAAAGCCAGAATAACCACCTTTCGCAGAGCGGACTGCTGCGAGACGTGCAGGAAGAGAGTCACATAGGTCCCTGAAGGTGTTCTCTGGGATGTTGAGCCATGCCGACTCTAATGCCGTGGCCAGCTGCGCTAGATTACGCGGTTGAGGATCCATGGCGCGAACAACTCGATCGAGATGGTCCCACAGATGCTCGATTGGGTTTAAGTCAGGTGAGTTTGCTGGCCAGGGGAGGACGGTAAACTCATCCTGGTGCTCTTCGAACCACGCACGTACACTGGCAGCTGTATGGCACCTCGCATTGTCCTGCTGGAAGATGCCATCATCCTGAGGAAAAACAATGCGCATGTAGGGGTGAACATGGTCCGCAAGGACAGATGCGTACTTGTATTGATCCATTGTGCCTTCCACAATGATCAGTGAACCTAGAGAATGCCAGGAAAACATTCCCCAGACCATAATGCTCCCGCCTCCAGCTTGGACCGTTCCGGCAATGGTTGCAGGGTGGTTCCTTTCAGAGGTTTCACGCCTTATACGCCAACGTCCATCTGTCCGATGGAGCATAAAACGCGATTCATCCGAAAACGCAACCTGTCGCCACTCAGTGGACGTCCAGCTGCTGTACTGGCGTGCAAATTCTAGCCTTCGCCGTCGATGAACAGCAGTCAGCATAGGTGCACGAACCAGGCGTCTGCTTCGGAGGCCCAGACGCAGCAATGTTCGCTGAATAGTACTTTGGGAGACACTTTTGGTAGCCCCTTGGTTCATTTTGGTGGTCAGTTGCTCAACGGTAGCCCGTCTATCTGCCCGAACGCATCTCCGCAACCGTCGTTCGCCTCTGTCATCTATGGCCCGTGGTGCACCACATTTGCCACGTCGCTGATTTTGGACAGTCCCATTTTGCCATGCACGGTACACTTTTACCACGGCGGCACGCGAACAGTTCACAAACTCAGCCGTTTCGGAAATGCTTCCACCCTTGGCCCGAAAGCCAATGATCATGCCCTTTTAGAAGTCGGATAAATCGCTTCGTTTCTGCATTACGCCAACGATTGAAATGTTTTCCGAAGCCCTCACACACCCTTTATATACGCTCAACTGCACTGTGCTGCCACCTGCCTTCTGTGATTGGTTATTTAACTCTGATATGGAAAGTACGTGGTGGTCACATTAATGTGACTGGACTGTGTATAATATAAAATCTGTTAAGACCTGTGTAGCAATTTAGAAGATTTTAAAACAGATTGCGAACAAATGTATCGTTTCCCACATGCAAAATATGTTTGCTACATATATTGTTGCATGCAACAGCAAAATTTCAAAACTCATACGTTTAATAACAAAATCTAAATCTTAATAAAGCACAAAGTATATAATTTAACTTTTAATATATTGCAGATGTTAGGTATATTGCATTATGGAATTGTTTTGGATCTGGAAACATAGAAAATCAAAAGTGTACTTGCCAGGATTCGAACCTCAGTTCTCCTAGCTGCGAGATGGATGTACATCGCGAAAATAAGCACGTGTGAATGCCATTAAGTCCTTATAATCCAATACATGATATCTTAAACTGCTTTCGTTACATACACCACTCAACATAATTGTTATTCAAGACGAGATTGAAAAACTGCCATTTATCACTGAAATATCAAGCAGTCTCGAGGTCGAGACATCTTGCAGTTACCTGTAGTTGTGCCCTCTAATGATAAATTATATTGACCTAGAATAACGCATGCATGCATTTTTATCTCTTAAATATAATGAAAATTGAACATAGGTCACTCAAGGACTCAATGTTAAACTGTCGATAGTATAAATCAGTTTCATTGTATTGATAAATTTATAAACACGAATGCCTGAAAAGTCTCCATACATCGGGAAAACTAATACTTCTTTAGCAAAAGTAACTTTACTAACAAAATATTTCCCACATGTTACAACTCTCTGTAACGGCACGTGCAAACATCTCTTTCGCTCACTGTGAAGTTGGTTTAACATGTTTATGTTTCGCAGCACCGCCCAACCGGGATAGTGGTTAGTGACTCTGACTACTGTACCGAAAGGCCCGGGTTCGAATCCTGGAGAACGCATGGAGTTTTGTAAATGTATGGTGTCTGTGCGGCATGGGGGTACTTAAAACATGTGACAAGCCGGAAATCGTCTCGAGGGATAGGCAGGGAAGAGGAGTGGGAGACCCTCGCACCTATCCTTCGGGGTTCTCTCTTTCAAAATTTGGGGTGGAACTGAGGAAAGTCGTATTGTCAGCTATATAGTGCCCAAGGCTCTTTCAACGACAGGCACAATCTTGCACTTCTTGCCACGATGAATTTCGAGGGCCTGTTCTGATTTCAGACAAGCGAGATAAGTCACAGCAACAACATGTTACGCAACTTACTTCTCTTAGAATTCTGTTTTTTAAATGACACATAACCTGTACCTTTTCCTCATACACTAAGTAATACACTAAGCGCTCAGATAAAAATGAAGTGGGTTGAAATCGGGATATCTTACAGACCATTCTAGACATCATCCTGATTAGTCCAGAAATATTTTATCCAAAACACAGATACGCGTAGGTAACCTAACTCGTGTTATCCCAATTCGGGCTTTCTCGATTCGTGCTTTCTGAAAGTGGCACCAAATATCGTGCCATTTCAGGACTTCGCCTCTTCTGCTGATATATGCATGAGAACATCAAAAACCGTACCATTTTAGTCTTTCTATTTTTAACCTTTCGTTATAGTTGGTGGGGAGATAAAAATGCATAAAGTAAACTTATTTCAGCCGGAAAGGAAGCCATTTTCCTTGTTTGAATACCATGCAGTAACTCTGTTCGGCAGATAGTCGTAAAACATCCATTCCCATATATATAGTTTAACATTCTTTTCAGGTTTTACCTCAGCCCTCCAAAAGTGGGCCAAAAAGAACATCCCGAAAGGCAAGAGGCCCAACTACCAACTATTTTGGAACACTGATGTAGAAATTGGTGAACTATTAGAACTAAGAGAAATTAATAAGAAAGAAAGCTGAAAGAGTGGCGGAAAAAACTAATAAAAAATGCAAACAAGATGTAATCAAATGGCGAAAGGAATGTGCTGTAATGAAAAGGAAAGTTTTAGAAGCTAAAAGGCAATCATGGAATGGGTTTCTTAATGAATTAGATTGCAGAACTGATGGAAATAAGGCTTGCAAAATAATGAATACACTGAATAACAAAATAACACGAAGAACTAATCACCCCATCAAAAAAGGAAACAAAGATATCAGCGATCCCAAACAGATTGCTAAAATATTCAAGCACTTCTATCTTGAACGGTACTCGCTCAGTAAAGAACAAAACAGGCAGGAAAAGAAATGCCGAAAACACGAAAGCATTACTAAATCAAAGGTAGTGAAATTAGACAAACTTTTTACAGAGGATTTCTCAATGGAGGAATTGAATAAGGCTATCGAAGACATTCAAAACGGTAAACAACCAGGACCAGATAATATGTTTCCAGGATTCATGACACATTTAGGGCAAGCTGCAAGAAATTTCCTTTTAATGATTTACAGTAAGTTCTGGAATTCAAAACTCAATCTCTCAGCAAACTGAAGGCAAAGATCATTCCGATTTTAAAGCCAGGTGAACCACCTGAAAACATAGAATCGTACCGACCGATTTCACTGACTGCCATTATAGTCAAGATGTTTGAAAGAATGATAACTGCAAGACTAAGGTTCTACCTGGAGTCAAACGAGATTTTGGCAAAAGAACAGACTGGCTGCAGAAAAGACATGTCAACTACTAATTCAATTTTGAAATTGGTTCACAAAATTAAAGCCAGTTTCAGTTCGGGGAGAAGCTTTTTGGCTGTTTTTGTTGATTTTCAGGGAGCCTATGACACACTATGGAGAAAGAGACTGATGAAACATATTATGTATGTTATACGAACAATATCCTGAACCTGAATGCACTAGAGTATACACTGATGAAAATACAAGACAAATAATAATAATGACAAAAAAATAACGATAAAATACAAGACAATACTGAGGCTAGTGTATACAATAAACCTTTTTCCCAATATATTCCTGTGGGACACTTCATGTCGAATTTTGATGCCGAAATCCTTGCAATCTCACTGTCTCTGGAATACCTTATTATAAAGATCGATTGTTTTTCCAAAGCAGTTATTCTAGTCGATTCCAAAGCAGCCATCCAGGTTGTAGTTATGAATCATGACTCAGATACCCAAATTATCTCAGAAATAAGACAAACCTTGAACTTGCTTTGCAAACACAACAAAGCAATCCTTTTTTCAATGAATACCTTCGCATGTAGGTATCAACGGTAACGAAAAGGCAGACTCACTAGCCGAGAGAACACTTGAGCTACAAGACAGCAGACCACTCTTAGGTTTTTTAAGTGACCAGAGTCACTTAAAAAACATATTTTTGAGAAAATAATGGATACTCTTAAATCTGAACAGACAGCAAAATCAACAGGCAAATACTGGGCTAATATTCAAGACACATGGAAAACGTTTTGTGAAAACCCCGTAAAGAGGCTGTGGCAAACTTCAGACTGCAAACAGGCCACAATTGCATGGCACATCATCTTAATAAAACTGGCACCCTTCCATCTAGCATATGTCAAATTTGTAATTCGGGTATCATGAACGCAGAGCATTTTCTTTTATGCTCAGAACTAGATAAAGAGTCTCAGAAACGTGGTGAGATAAGTAAACAAACTTCGCGTTTATGGAATTGGCGGGAAAATGTAAAACTGATACAAAAAGTTTTATGCTACAGCTGGGTGAAGGCCAGATGGAACGAGTAGGAATCAAATTGCAAACGAAGTAAATTAGGTCTACCTCAAGGAGCAGTTAGCAGCTGCACCCTCTTTAACATTTATATAAATGATCTGGTAACCAAGTTAAAAAGCATTAAAAGTATTAATGTCTGTATGTTCGCAGACGATGTTGTTATTTGAACAGAAGCAAAAAATTCCAGAAAATATGAAAACCAGGAAAAACTTGAAATTATAATGAATAATTTTCCTGTTTGAGTGTTATTTTGTATTTTCGATATTTCAGTTTTCAAGATTCAGAAGTCTCTTTCAAGAAAATAGTAATATTATATCGTACTCAAAATTTAAAAGAACCTTGTTTTTCGTATTAGGTTTTAAAGTCATTAAGTTAATTTGAAAGCAAGAGAGATTAAAAATGAGCAATGCCCTCGCCGAGACTCGAACCACAGACTTTCCGAACACGCGCCGAGTATGCTGACGAAGGCATGCTAAGAAGGCGGAAGAAATGCCTAAAGTAACGCACAAAACATTAAAAAAAGTTTCTTTGGGCATAATATAGAATTTGAGAAGCCTTTCAGATTTTATACCTCTCGGATATGCGCCTATTGTGCTGACCACTACACCACGAAGGCATGCGAAGAAGGCGGGAGAAATACCTTATAAGGTATAATCACGAATTTCATTGCTGTTTTTATCTGAGTAGCGAAGAGACATTGCGACATCAATTTACAAACATATTTCAGTCGTGTGGCCTCACGTTATGGACGCTTTCTGGGTTTTGCGTACGTTGAAATGGCTGAAATGAAAAGGTTGAAATGGGAATCGCTTTGACCTAACCCATCAAAAGAAAGCCTGAAGTAATAAGATTTTTGAAAAAGTCTCAACTAGGAAAGCGTGAAATGGGACATAATCCTATAATTAAATCGGTTACCGTCTTGCTAAAACTGTATAGGGTGTCTTAAAACTTACCAAACTCTTCATTATCTGTACATGAGTAATCCTGCCATCGTGCAAAATCTTTTCCTACTAATCATCTGACACTAGTATTTCATGGAGATTCAGATCTTAAAATGTTTTGTACGATATTCATATATCAAATATCTCACGATATTACCATATCAATTCTTTTTCCTAGGATGTGACTGCAGAGCTTCATTCTCTTGCTTAATTCCAGGATAAATACACCATTTTAAGACACTCTCTGAACGGTTTCAGAAAACATATTCATAGAGCATACTACTCCAATGCCTGTTCCTTTATAGTTGTTCCAAGATATTAGAGGGAGATACAAAATTATTTGAGGCTAATACTAAATTGAACACTATTTTTAGCCCTATTGTGCGAAAGATTTATCACCTTGTGACCGAACATTGATTGAACTGACTAGGATTAAAGTCTCCAAAGTGAATCTTTTGAAACCCTCACTGCACTCTGCGTTCAGTTGTAGTGCCTTCATAAAATGGTTTGTTATACGTTGTATACCTATTTCACTCACACAAGTACAGAGCTTATCGGTTGGACCGCTGAAATCTAACATAGCTTGGTTAATAACAGCGTCAGTTGAAGCACAACCAACTCCCATATTTAGTTAGCTACTGGATATTCTGGCTCAACTTCAGAGATATGGTTAATTTTTAACTTTGGGAAAAGCATAATAGGTTTTAAAGTGTTACCCAAATTAAAATAATGCCATGGACGGTAACTTGTCACATCGTGAATTTAGATACTTGTATGCTGTCATCTTTACCCTGTCGCCCTTTATATGACTAAAGATTTCTTCCGTGCATCCTTGCGAAGTAATGTTTAACACATTCAGTTAACAAATAGATGATGGATCCGTGGCATGACTAATTTTAATAGTAATGAAAAATAAATAATAAAAATAATAATTGGTTCTTTAAAGTCCCTACAATCAGACGGCATTTCTTGGCAGCATACAGAGCTCAAGAATCTCTCCAGATGATATGAGAGATCTACCGTGTTCCATGCTAATACTCTAATGCTTTTCATACCATCACAGAGCTACTTTAAGACATTCAACACGGATCGGTCCATGCCTTGTTTTGGCGAAGCAAGACATATAATAACCTCTTAGCCTACTTTGATAAGAAACATAATCACTTGAGCCCACAAATAGGAGCTTCTTTACTGAATAACTTTCGCATGCTTTCCCAAAAGCAGTCTATGCACCACAGAGATTCACGTTTCATGTAACCGATACTAGGCAATACAAAGAATCCTACAGTGCGCAGTCAGCTATAGGATAGGAATATGATGTTTGCTTCGTTAGGCTATGTTCTGCACAATAGCGCACACTATCCACGCCCTCACGTTTTCTTAAGAACTCCAAAAATGAGCTTGGAAGGCCCTACTCTAAGCATAGGCGACTCGGACAGCCGTCTAGGGCTCCAGCTAAAACTGTTCTTAGAAGCAAAATTAAATAAAAATACAAATCGCTTTAAATTATCAATATATATATTTATGCGGCATGCCAAATGCACTAATCGTCTAAAGTTATCTAAACTGCCGAAAATGCCGGATCCGGACCTGGAGTTTGCATGTCATCTTTATTGGCAAATACACTCATAGACAAAAAAATTAACGCACCAAGAAATAATTGCGGGATCGTAACGAAACTTGCAATGAAGGTACATGTTGGGGAGATATGCAAATGATTAGAAATGCAGCGCGATTGCGCATTACGTATAGCCGGTAGAGGGCGTTGAACGTCGTACTCTGTGGAGTATAAAACAGGTAACCAAAGCTTGTTTGAATGTGCTGAATAATTTACAAAGGAAGAGCTGAGGTAGACATGCCATTACGCGGTGTTCGAAGATAATATGGGCAGTTGTCGCAGTTTGAGAGGGGGAGAATCGTCGGGATGATGGAATCTGGGTGGTCAGCTAGGCGAGTAGCTCGTCAATTAGGCCGCTCTGATTGTGTTGTGAGGAGGTGTTGGGACCAGTGGACCCGAGAGATGTCATGTACACGAAGACCAGGCTCAGAACGCCCTCGACAGACCAGTCGTCGAGAAGACCCGCCACATCGTAAGAAATGCACGCGTACAGCCAACTGCTTCACCAGTCGCCATCCAGGCACAGGTAGCACCTTCACTAGGGGCCCCTGTTTCTTCTCGAACCATACGAAGGCGCCTGGCTGAAGGACAGTTGGTATCGCGGCGCCCATTACGTGTGCTGCTCTTGATGCCCACCCATCGACATGGAGTGCCATTGCTTACAATACACAGTCACCCCTAGTATTATTCCGTGGCACCATGACAGCCCAGCGATATGTTCATGAAATCCTGCAACCACATGTGTTGCCACTCATGCAACGGCTCCCATGAGCCATTTTTCAACAAGTCAATGCTCGGCTTCATACGACAAGGGTGTCACAAGACTGTCTCCGCACTGTTACTAGCCTTCCTTGGCCTGCCCGATCCCCAGATTTGTCTCTAATCGAGCATGTCTGAGATCATTTGGGACGACGAGTTGGGCATCCCACGAGTTTGAACGAACTAGAGGAAAGGTTACAGCAAACAAGGAACGAAATGTCTCAAGACATCATATAGAACTTGTATGACTCAATGCCCGATCGTATCGCATCGTGCATTTGCGCTAGAGGGGGTCGAACGGAGTATTAACTCCTCCGTTCTTTTGCCTTTTTCTCTGAAATAAATTATCCTTTTTATTTGATTTTCTAATCATTTACTTACATCGAAGTAGTTATTACGTATGTAAAATTTCGTTTCATTTTGACGACTCCTTCTTGGTGCGCTAATTTTTTTGTCCATGAGTGTATTTTCGTTCTGCAGTTACGAAGCTGGACATCCTTGGTGTTAAACAGCCCTTGTTCTCGATTGCTGCCTGTTCACTACCTTTAGTCAATGAAATTCTTTAGACACTCAACACCTATGAGAGCGCTAGTATCGCTATAGCTTGAGCTACACTCGCGCCGATAAATCTTGCGGCAATAATGCGTCTGGGATCAAAGTCATTTTATGGACTGACTGATTTCAATTATGACTGTTTTCGAAAACTCAAATGCTTGCTTGTTCACAATTTGCATGTATTTTGGGTACATTCAATTTTGCTCAGGCCCACTTGTGGCCGAATGGTAGTTCTACTCGGGTTCAAATCCCTGCGAATGGGCTGGCACCACGGGCGTTTTCGAGATTTTCTTTGTCTGTAACAAAAATTCCCTTAAAGTCTTCCGCGATAGCGTTACTTCAGCCAGGCAAATAAACCTGTCGTGTTTTGAAATATTCAAATGACCAAGCTAAATTAGTCTGCTAATTTAGCTTGGTCTATTGAAATATTGGTCATCATTAGTTAAAAATATACAATCTCTGTCCTCACTGTCTTTGATGCTTTGGTCAATACATTTCTTAGTCAAAATTTAATTTTTAGGATTATAATAATGAATATTATATAATTAAAAAATTCAGATTATTACTAGAGTCATCTAAGTTCACGGTTTCACAATTGTAGTTTTGATATGGAGAAATTCGTACATACACATTTCGTTTAAAAAACTGAGTATGATTAGCTATTTTCTTTTACTAAACCCTTTAGTTTCCTATTGGATTTTCATCAAGAAAATCCCTCAATTATGTCTCAGCGGGACTTTTAAGCCTCAATTTTAAATTTTAAGAAAAGCAATAAAAAACTTATAACATTTTTGGAAGTTTTATGTGAGAAGTTTCATGCGTAAAGAAATATAATAAAAAAAGTTACAAACTCTTTTTCAAAAACTAAAGTGATTGGGAGCATAACTGATTAAAATAGAACAGTTACAGATGAATGTGATCTCAGTGTTATTCCCCTCAGGGGCTCACTTTTGTGAGTACGGGTGTGGCAATCCCGAGGTACCCTAGCCCTTCAGGGGATCATCTTCTTGATGAGACGGGTGTCACGATCCTGGAGCCCCAGTGATCTATCCTCTTTTCCGTCTCCTCTCCTCTGAGCTGAAACTTTCGTCTTTCCTTTCTCCCTTGTGGTTTTCCTCTTCGGAGGTTGGGGCTCGTTATGAGAGACTAGAACAGCCCTTGTCTCTAGTTTTCGAATGACGAGAAAACTGCCCACGTGTTTGCCGTGCGTGGAGACCCGTGTCGCTGGAAAGGAGGGTCCTGGTAGTTGAGGGGCGAGGTACTGTCCCCAACACACTGCTTTGGCCTCTGCTTCAGCTAAACGGGTGGCACCTTGTCGTCCTCACGGGTGTCAATCGGCTGGTCACTAGTCCTTGTGTCAGTGGCTTGGGGATAAGCTCTCGGGAGTTCCTGCTTTCGGGAAAGCCGACTGTGGGGCTTCAGTTTGCGTATAGGTCTGGCTAGCCCTAACACAGGAATCTGTGTTCCCTTGTTGGGCTCCGTGGTGGGTGGGGCGGTCGGACCCGAATCTTTCTTCTCCTCAATATGGCTACTCACAATATTTATATCATTCCGAAACAAACAGAAACTACCAAAGTCCTTCCAAATACTGAATTGTGCGAAACTTCTACTGTAAAAAAACTGCGAACAGATGCAAATGCCAATAACCCTAAAAACTGTCCACGTTTCCTTGTCATTTCTAGTACTTCTGGCGAGCTTCAAAAATTATCACCTTTTGTAATTAGTAAGTACATTCAATCGTGCATTGGTGAGCCGAGGAACGTAAAGCGTCTCCGTTCTGGAGACTTGCTTATAGATACGACATCGGCCACACAGTCTGCAACCTTACTTCAAGTAACCAAACTTGGGCCAGTTACCGTCAAAGTAACACCGCATAAAACTTTGAACTATCGTCGTGGTGTCATCTCGGAAATCGACCTTCTATACGTTCCCGAAGAAGAGATCGAAT
Source organism: Stegodyphus mimosarum (assembly GCA_000611955.2). Classification (NCBI taxonomy): domain Eukaryota; kingdom Metazoa; phylum Arthropoda; class Arachnida; order Araneae; family Eresidae; genus Stegodyphus; species Stegodyphus mimosarum. Next base: position 185,951 of record KK112657.1, read on the forward strand.
CCGAGCTTGCGGATCAAAATGTCTGTGGTGTTAGACGGATCAAGATGCGTAAAGAAGGTCAGTTGATTAACACGAAACACGTGATCCTGACCTTCAACTCGCCTGATCTGCCTAAGAATATTAAGGCCGGGTATCTAAATATCCCCGTAAGACCTTATATTCCAAATCCCATGCGTTGCTTCCAGTGCCAGCGTTTTGGTCATACCAAGAACTCGTGCCGTGGCAAATTGACATGCGCGCGATGTTCACTGGTAGGCCACGAGAGCGAAAGCTGCTCCGCTGTGCCACTGTGCATAAACTGCAAAGGTGACCACGCAGCATTTTCCCGATCATGCCCAAAATGGAAATTAGAAAAGGAAGTACAGGCTACCAAAGTAAATAACAACATCTCTTATGCAGAAGCCAGAAGGCTAGTACAAACCAATCAGATTCGACCAAACACCTCTTTTGCCGCAGCCGTGAAATCAACTAAATCAGTTGCAGTACAAGTGTCAGTCGGGACGCAAACACTTCCAATAAAAACACAGGAGACAAATAGTAAAAAGAAAAACGAAAAACCAACACATTCAATTCAAAACAAGGAAACAGTAGTTGAAAGCAAACCTAAAAATAAAACTCAACATAGAAATGATAAAAATAGAAGCCATAGCAATAGCTCATACGAAAGAATGATATCTGAATCAGGTGATTCAGATAGTATGGAAGTAGAAGAGGGGCTGGAAATCCCCAAACATCTGCTTCCACTTAAAACAAAACGGCAACACCGAAAAAACAAACATCAATCATAATGGCCACCCTCATCTCCTGTAACTGTCGCGGCTTTCACCGGAATTTGATCGATATAAAAAATGTTATCAATGCTCATAATCCTGTGTGCTTCGCAATACAGGAGACAAACCTGAAACCCGAAAAGCCAGCAAAACTTCGGAGGTTTTCTTTCGTCAGGAAAGATAGTATTGCAGGTGAGCGTGCCAGTGGAGGTGTAGGTCTTCTAACCTCTCTGGACTATCCATCAAATGCAATTTCTCTGACGACGTCTCTCCAGGTTGTGGCTGTGCAAACAAATTTGAATATTGTGCTTTCAGTCGTCTCTTTGTATTTGCCTCCAAACGAGCACATTGACCAACAACATTTAAATGAGCTTGTAGAGCAGCTGCCGAAACCCTTTCTCCTTATAGGAGATTTTAATGGGCACAGTCCGCTCTGGGGAAATAAAGACACCACTTCAAGAGGAAGACAAATCGAGCAGCTAATTGAAGATCACAACCTTTGTCTTCTCAATAATGGGCAGGACACATACTTTATACTTTATACGCCTACAAGAACTTTTCACGCCCTTGATCTAGCCATCTGTTCACCATCTCTGTTGCCATTTTGTACTTTTAGTGTCGGGAATGATATTCACAACAGCGATCATTATCCCATTTTCGTATCTCTCTCACGAAGAGGAGTAAACCCCATGTCGAGATCCCCTCGTTTTATATATGAAAGGGCAGACTGGGAACTCTTTTCTTCTGTTGCAGAGCTCACAGCAAAAATGGTAGAAGATGTGCATATCGATGAGGCAGTGGAAGCAATTACGTATGCTATCAATCAAGCAGCCACGCTCTCTATTCCAAAAACATCAGGAAAATTGCCTAAATATTCCAAACCATGGTGGAGCCGCAATTGTCAGGAAGCAGTGAGAAAACAGAGAAAAGCTTGGGGAATTTTCCGTAGATACCCAACTGTTCGAAACCTTATAGCATTTAAAAGAGCCAAAGCAAACGCACGAAAAGTACGACGGCAGAGCCAGAGGGATTCCTGGATTTCATATGTGTCATCAATAACATCCTCTACGCCAAGTAACCGAGTTTGGGAGAGAGTTCGAAAAGCATGTGGAATTTATAAAGACCACTCACTTTCCTTTTTGGAAAAAGATGGCCGAGTGATTAGCACCATAGAAGAAATCGCGAATACTATAGGTGAGGCATTTGCTGCAGTTTCTTCCAGCAGAAACTACTCACCCGCATTTCTTTCTATAAAGCAGCGCTCTGAGAAAAATCCCATTGCATTCAACTCCTCCAACTCTGAGCCCTACAATAGAGATTTAACCATGTTTGAGTTAAAGAGAGCCTTGTTTCAGACGCATCAGTCTTCTCCGAGTCTTGATAGCATCAGCTACGAAATGCTGAAGCATCTATCCTATAAGTCACTGACTGCCCTACTAACTCTTTACAATAGGATGTGGAATGAGCATACATTCCCCAGTGCATGGAAGAAAGCTGTTGTCATTCCGATCGCGAAGCCAGGAAAAGACCCGTGGAATCCCTCGAATTATCGGCCAATTGCCCTGACCAGTTGCGTATGCAAACTGTTTGAAAAAATGGTAAACAGCCGCCTAGTCTATTACTTAGAAACGAATAACATAATATCCCCTTATCAAAGCGGTTTCCGGAAGGGAAGGACCACTGTAGATAACATGCTCCTTTTGGAGACATCAATTCGAAAAGCTTTCCTTAGAAGGAACCATCTTGTCTCTATCTTTTTCGATATTGAGAAAGCTTACGATAAGGCATGGCGATATGGGATCCTTCGTGATCTTCATGACAGTGGCTTACGCGGCAACTTACCTTTTCTAATTCAGAACTTTCTGACGGGCAGAACGTTTCAGGTAAGGATTGGCTCTGTGATGTCTGAGATTTTCGAACAGGAAGAGGGTGTGCCTCAAGGCTGTGTACTAAGTGTAACTCTATTCAGCTTAAAAATAAACTCTATATTGAAAGAACTTCCTCCAACTATTTTAGGATCTTTATATGTTGACGACCTTCAGATTAGCTGTCGAGGAGCAGATATGAGACATATAGAGAGACAATTGCAGATCGCTTTGAACAGGATCCAAGAGTGGTCAAACAAACAAGGGTTTACTTTTTCCGAACAGAAGACCGTGTGCGTGCACTTTTGTAGGAAAAGAGGTCTCCATCCTGAACCTGAACTATATCTGAATGGATCAGCGATCCCGGTTGCGCCTGAAGCAAAATTTCTAGGGCTGACATTCGACCGTAAACTGACTTTCCTTCCTCACGTTTTAAATTTGAGGAAGAAATGTATGAAAATACTAAACATCTTGAAAGTCTTGGCGAACACGTCCTGGGGCGCTGACCGATGTTCTATGCTTCGTATATACAGAGCACTCGTTCGTTCTAGACTGGACTATGGCTCAGTTATATATGGATCCGCCCGGTCATCAGTGTTGATTAAGTTAGATCCTGTTCATCATCAAGCTCTGCGGATTTGTTCTGGAGCATTCAGGACATCTCCTATCCAGAGTCTTTATGTTGATTCTTACGAACCATCTCTCCATTTGAGGCGTGAGCAGTTGTCTCTTTTGCAATATTTTAACATTTTATCTCAACCTGACAATCCTAATAGGCTAGCTTTACTAGATAGCAGTTATGAAACTTTATTTGAAGCACGTCCATCCTGTGTGCCTACCTTTTCTTTAAGAGTTCGCCCTCTGATCGAGGAACTCTCCCTGTCTGATATGGCCCCACAAGCAGTACAGCATTTTGAAATTCCACCTTGGGAAAATGCTCAAATCCAGCTTCTTGATATTTTCAATAATTGCAACAAAACAACCACTAATGACACCATCTACAGACAAATTTTTGCTGAGCACAGGTATAAGTATAGAAATTACCTTTCCGTATACACAGATGGATCCAAGTCAACTTGTCATGTTGGAATGTCGGTTATATCTGGTGACCACGTGGAGGGCAGACGTTTACACGACGCTTCCTCAGTCCTAACCTCTGAACTGACTGCCATATATTATGCGCTTTTGTACATCTCTACGGTAGGCCATAAAAAATTCATTATATATACGGACTCCTACAGTGCATTGAAAGCCTTAGAATCTTTTTCCAGCACCGAAAATCCTGTGGTAGTGGATGTACTCAAGCTGAATATAAAATTAACGTGTCGTGAATACGAAATTCTATACTGCTGGGTTCCCGGACATACAGGAATAAACGGCAATGAGCTGGCGGACATCACAGCAAAATCTGCTGCTGAACTATCCGATCGCCTCATCCCTTTAAAAGATATTGGTTATGTCATCAAGCATAAGTTCTTAATAAAATGGCAGCAAGTTTGGGACTCTCAACCGTATAACAAATTAAGAAGCGTGAAGCCAAAAATAGAGATTTGGAATTCTACTAGAAATCGTAAGGAGGAAGTTCTTTTGACACGGCTCAGACTTGGTCACACTAGACTGACACATAGCTATCTGCTAAAAGCTGACAATGAGCCCCTGTGTTCAAATGTGGTGTATGTTTGACGGTCCGTCACGTTTTAATTGAATGTCCATCTTTTAATAGTGTTCGTCAGAAATATTTTAACAGCTGTGCCTCTCGACCATTTAATTGGAAGAGAGATCAATCGTAATTTATTTTACTATTTAAAAGACATTGGTGTTTATCACCTTATCTGAACTGATTTTAATTTTGTATATTAGTTTCAACACTTGTGATTTTAGTTGATTTTATATGACCTCATCCCCTGGATTTTGTACATTCCTTTATCTACTTGTTTGGTTCATAAGCTATTTTAATTTCACTGTCTTTTGTATCACCTTATGTCCCATTACCTTGTGCTTGGCGCATTATAACCATCCCTGGTTCTGCGCCAAAAAAATTTCACTCACCACCACCACTCAGTGTTATTTGTAAGCAATGACAATAAGGACTGCTAAACGTATCAGATACTTATTTTATATATCTACGTAATGAGCAATAATGTTGCATTAAAGCAGTGATGTTTTAATATTCGTAATAAGAGTTTTACAAAAAATTATCGTGTATTCTTATTAGAATCAAATTATTCATAAATGCTTCATATCTTTTCTTTAGGTGAAAGCTTACTGAATAAATCATAATAAATATCTTATGGGGTTCCAACCTTTTATCTAACAACTAAATGTGGAGGAACCTAATGAATAGCTAAGCGAATATATTCTCTTTAGTTCAGGAACAGAGACGTAAACTCGAGAAGGGTTTGTAAGGTTCTACTGTCTATCTATTGTGCAGAATCCGGAGAAATAGTGATTGCACCAAAGAAGGGTTAAAACTTCCCTTTATTAAACTCTTTAAATTATTTACAGTGCGTCAACTTGACGCTAACACACTACGGCTCTGCTTGGGCGGTAAGTAACTAAAACAGTAGAATCAAATCTCAAGAATTCAAAATATTAACAAGTAGTAGAATTAAACTACAGGGCTCATACAATCCTGTATCCTACGCACGTAGATGAGTCTAGTGGCAGAAAGGTAATAGCTGTAAAGCTACGTCTAACCAGCAATAACTGCTAAGCGGAAGCTTGCGTGTAAGCACGCACAGAGATTTCTCAAACTCTCTCTAACTTTCCCTGCTAGAACATCGATATTTAAACTTTTTCTATTAACTCGTTATTTAAAATAAATATAATTCCCTACAGGTTAATTACCTTTTGTTGTTCAAAATAAGAATTAACAGGTGGCCCCTTTCTCCGGGCGTAAAATAAAGCCTCCACTTCGGCTTGAACTCAAAATAATAAGAAAAAGAGCTGAACTAATGCTTAACTAAAGAGATATAGCCGAAGCTATCAAAATGCTAAGTAGGCCTCTAAATATCGAATAAGCTAGCGAAGCTAACAAGGGCTTGCAAAGCTAGCGAAGCTATCACGGCCGAGCGCAGTAACAGCTTAGAAAGTCGTAGCCAAAAGGCAAACGCGAGCTAGTCAGAAACTTTGAGGCTCTATGTCGAAGTCAGTAGAACTTCGACTCAAATACTACTCTTACTCACTTGCATTAAACGCGACTCTAAAAATACATTTTGGTAGGAAATTGTAAGCTGAAATTAGAAGGGGCAGGAAAGTAGCTTTAACTAAAATAACTGTTAAAAACTTAGGATAAACCTTACAATCATCATAAATTTACGTTGATAAATCTTGACGCAAGATCCTATTGAGTCTATCTCAATGGCCAAATAGAGGATACGGATTATGAAGTTGCTTATGTGGCCTCAGATGAGGCCTTAATAAGCTAGCTAAGAAAATTAAGCTTCTGAGAGCACATGATTTTGACAAGCTACCAGGCGAAGAACGGTCAAGTAAGCGAGGTGAAAGTCTGGAGACCATTGTTTTCTCTACAGCAGTCAGATTGAAAGCGACGAGAGACAATAAAACAAATCAAAACAATAAACAAATAAGACAAAAAAGGCGCTGCGCAGTAAAACAGGTAAACGTTGGAAGTCAAAACTAGTTTACGAAGTTATGGTCTTTATGCATGTGATATGCGAATGGTCTGATTAAATTATCTTCTAGATTAATTTGTAAACTAAGAACTTCTGAAAATTTGGCAGCATCACAGCTAAGTCTAAAGTTTTGAAGAAACGCTTATTTAGGTGGATTACGTTACAGGGTCGATTTTCAAGTCATCATGGATCACTTTGTTTCTATGAGTAACGAGCATTTAACAGTTCTCAGAATCTTATTCTATACTTCCTGAAGTTTGTGGAACTCTGACTGATGCCCAGACTGGAGATGCGTAACATAGAATTGTCCTTATATTGCATAGGTAGATCCTTCTATTCTTGTTGAGAGACAGCGCAGAGTAACTTAGTGGACAAATATACAGGGTGTTTATAAAGTCCCGGACCCATTTTGATGTTTAATAACTCATAAAATAATAAAGATAGATTAAAATTAATAACATAAATGGTTAGATAGACTCAAAAAGTTTCATGATCCTTGTCAATGAACTTCCACGTAAACTCCCTTCGTCGCACGGAGAATATCAAGTCGATATTCAATTTCACGCCAGGTACCGGCAAGCATGTCGGCATCCACAGAGGCTAATGCGGTTGTAATTCTGGCTTTTAGGTCATCAATGTTCGACACTCCTCCTGTAAACGCTGTCCTATACAAATCCCCAAAGAAAAAAGTCGAGCGGCGTTATATCAGGTGTTCTGGGTGGCCAAGGTATTAGACCTCCTCGCCCAATCCATCTTCCTGTAAAATGATCATTCAAAGAACTACGAACGATGGTACCCCAATGAGGTGATGCACTGTCTTGTTGCAAAAAGACATGTGGCTGAAGCTCTTCTAGTTGTGGAAATACGAAGTTTTCCAACATGTTTAAGTATACGACTAATGAGACCTTCTTAATAAGCAGACGATATTTAGAAAAGTACAGATATTTAGACTGGAAAATTAAATTATCTGAAATTAACCACACGCGCAGACGATATTTACAAAAGTCAAGATATTCAAACCTGAAAAGGAAAATATATAAGTTATTCCATCAATAAATGCTATAAGTTTGTTTATATCTTCATTATTTTATGAGTTATTAAACATCAAAATGGGTCCGGGACTTTATAAACACCCTGTATTTTTTTTTTTTCTGAATATAAGTGAAAGGCAAATAACATACTTAATCCCGTCAGATACTACAGTATTTTGAATATTCAGTATCTGACTACTAAAGCAGTTTATGTTCATAATGGAAGAAGGATTAGATTCTTGAAATAAATGTTAGCACATTCACGTATATTGCATAAATATCACCTTATTTAGTGTGTTTCATAAAGCTGTTACGTATTTTTATATGTCTTGAGCAAAAGATTGTAGAAATATGGCTCCAGTTTAAAAAATAAGTCAAAAAAGACTGGCTATCGGACTACCCCGGATTTGGTCACATGAAAAATTTGAGCAAACATACAAAATATTAAATTCTTACTCTTATTTTTTAAAGATAAAATTCCAGTTAGACAATATTTAATGCCCTAGCCTGTTAAAGACATTTTTAAAAAAAAATGTGTTTCTTTAATAGGCAAAACTGGATTAAAAAACTAGCAGAATTATTTAAATGAAACCACTCTATCGAAAGCGAATAAGCAGAGGAATTGACATCAGAGACGGTAAAGTGCTGAATTATATAACAGGAAGTTTTCCAATTTTAGCCTTTTTGCGCATGACAATTTGAAGCCTATTTTTACTTTCTTGCGCGAAGTAAAGGAAGTACTGTAATCGCGAAAACTTTCGGGTTTCATGTTTCAGTGGAAATATCAACTTTGACTATGAATTCTAAAATTTTGACTCTTCCTGAATTTATTTTAACTATTTTTTTGCGTGACGTCTGAACAGAAGAACAGTCTAAAAGACTCTTTATTCCCAAACGGATTCCAAATGGCATTAAATCTGATTTTTTGTGAGGCCTGCACACATGTATGTACGTATGTATCTCGCATAATTAAAAAACGATTAGCCGTAGAACGTTCAAATTTTGTATATGGGACTGCTATAACATCTATTTGTGCACCTCCCTCTTTTACTGCAATCGGCAGCGAAATGTATATGTACATTTATGTACGCCCAGCCGTCTTTCCCGTCTTAAAAAGTCCTTACTCGGACTTTACTTTTGTAATCGCTCGTCGTAGTCTTATACTTCCCATTACAGAAATTTTTAAATGATGAAACTCTTCATGTTTTGGCAGTGCCAAATTTTAAAAAGCTGAGTTTCGACAAATAATGAAATCTAACTTTTAATGCGATTTTCCGGTTCCTTGCTTATATTTGGGAAAGTCTTATACTCGTTATGAAAAAAGCTGATGTGGACACTACATGATTTCATTGTACAGCCTATAAAATTATACACATTTTTTTTCAGTATTTCATTTAAACTTATTTCCTCGAATTTCATTAGGTATATATTTCTCAGTCAATCAATCCATTTTCTACTTCACGGCAAAGCAAAAATACATAAAAACTCAAAAGATCTTCATTAAAAATTGTAAAACACAGAAAAATATTTAAAAAAAAAAACATTTTTACAATTAGAATTACAGTTTCGACGCGAAAGCAAGCAATTCTGCCGGCAGGCAAGAAGGCAGTTTTACGGTGCAAGAAACTGAAAGTTTGCTTTTAGTTCCATCTGACAAATAGACGCTGAAAGGGCAGAAACTGACTTAACTCACTATTCTGCTACGTTTCAAATGTAAGCAAATGCCAGCTCCGTTAGGCTTAGTCGCACTTAAATAACTTTTAAATGGTTGATAATTCTGCAACTATTGCATGCAGATTAACTAAATAATAAAAACCGTAACCGGTAAATAAGAACAACATAATTCAGTCACTTTTAAGAAAAATGCACAATTTACCAACATAAAAGAATAAAAACAAAGAGTTACCGAACCACGTAAGAGGGTAAGTATATATATATGATCTCCTTTTGAACTTAATCTTATATATATCAATCTTGTATATATAATATATATATATATTCTGCTACGTTTCAATATATCTTATATATATTTATATATATATATATATATATATGGCATTCCTTCTAGAATTCCAATTGAATTTTTATTTCTTCAAACATATTAAAGTTTTTGGATCTCTAAATTTCTTTACTAGATTAAAGTTTTATGAGTCATAAGACAGTTCTGCAGTATTTGTTTCCTAGTTTCTTATTTGTATTACTATTTTTAAAAACTTTTTCTAGTAGTTTTAATTATTCTTTAGGAATTTTGATGTAATACGTTGTATATTACTTCTCCTTCTAACTTTTCTTCCACTCGTAGGGAAAAGGAACGCCCAAGGAAGACGATATCGATAAGCGTTAAATGATTTGATAAATATCATTAAATAATTTTCCGCGTTAATTATCTCAATTGGTCGTTTGTTGAAACGCGTGGAGGTAATATTTCAGTGGGAATTGCCAAGCACTTTTCCCCTGACGATACTGTTGTGTGACTCTCAATGGAATATTGCCATTTTGATCTTTTGTACATAATTGTGTTTTTCTTCCATTTTCTTGCAACTTTTACTTTTTCTTGCAACTTCTATTTTTCCCACATCTTTATAATTGTTCAATTATTAGTCACATTTATTATTTTTTCTTTTTAGTCATGTTTTATTGTTAATAATGGTATTTTGATTCTATTTGATATGTAATTTTTTGGCACAACTGTGCATTTACAAATAGGATTTTAGAGGTTTCGAATGTACCATAGCTTCTACATTCTTACTTGCTAATTAAATTTATATATATATATATATAAGATAAAGTTCAGAAGCAGCAAAAATTTTGATTATCCTGTCGGAGGAAAATGTTGTAGGGTGGGAAACGTTTGGCGCGGCCGATTGCAACAAAAAAGGGAACTGTACAATTCCATTATAGCAGTCAGATGCGCAAAATTTCATCGTTCTATGGCTATTAGTTGAGTTATGTGAGATACGTACATATGTACAGTCACAAAAAAATTCATTCTAAATCTATTTTACAATGCGTTTTGGAAAAAATAGTCCGTTACAAAATAATCTGCACAACTACGTGATATGGCAATCCCGTATACAAAATTTGAACGTTCTGAGGCTACTCAATTTTGAGTTACGCGATATATATATTATTAGAAAAAATGTTTTATATACTATATCCAAGGGACAGTATATGTACGTGTATGTACAGACTTTATGAAACAATCTCTTCTGAATCTATTTTAAATCCATTTTGCAATCCGTTTTGAAAAAAAAAACTATCTTTATTTTGTCCTTACGTACAGATGTCACCCAAAAGCATCGTTCAAATGGATTCGAGAGCGGTCAAAATGGATATTTTGTCTGAAATATGATACGCGAAACTTTTCGCAATTTACAATACTTCCTTTAAAAACACAAGAAGTTTAACTCCCTTACAACAAAAATTGATCGGGATATTTAATTTCAATATTTGAAAGTTTTGATATCATGTTGAGCTTGCTTTGGGAGACTGGTGAATTAAGTTAGAATAATTCGAAGAATTGAAATTTAAATAAACTACGTCAAAATTCAGCATAATTTAATAGGCGTGCAAGGAAGTTATGCGGTATTCATATCAGATTTTGTTTTTAATTCGTTTCCCTAATTATTTTATTTTTTTAAAACTACATTCGGAAATTTACTTGCATTGAAATATTTAGCGATATTTGTATACGGTCCTTAAGCACTTTCGCTGATAATATCTCGAGTAAGTTTGCTTACATGAAAATGGAAGTTTTTAATAATTCGCTTATGGTAAAGCTAAATTAATAAAAATGAGTCGGAGTCGGTTATTTTTTTCAATAACATTTTCCCTTGTATAGATTCCATCCCTACAGGGTATCTCATTACCTGGCTTACAAACACCCCAGCGATTTGGAATCAATAAGATAACAATGTAAGACCGGGAAAGACATATGCATGTTATAATGTACACAGAAAACCCCAGAAATGAAAGGACACCAAGTTAGTGAACATTCGTTTATAGAGTTTGACTTTTGCTTGAGAAGCATAAATTATTTATAAGCTCTTAACAAACGTAAAGCGAATTATCGCTATGTTGAAGTAACTATAGAAGACATGAACAGCTTTAAAACACATCTTGTGCTTAACAAAATCAACCACCATTTGTGGAGATGTAGCTAAAATAACAGTCAAATTCAAATTAAAAACTGGCAATAGTAATCAAAAATTACACAATTATATTTAAATCAAAGTTGGCTCAAAACTTTAACCAGCTTAAAAATTAAATGTCGGCAGCAAATAATGCAAAGCCGAACAACTACAAATATTATCAGAGCTAGCGGAAGTTACATACGGGGCCTCGAGAGGCAGAAACATGCTCTGCTGTACAATCCAGAAACCTCGGCTTAAATACCCTGTAACACATTTGTATTTCTTTTGGGAAAACAGAAAAGAGAAATTATAGCAAAGACTGGAATTATAAATAGCCGGTTAATTTAAATAATAACCTTATCTGTTTCAATAATAAATATACATTCACGAAAGTACTAGAACTCAAGGAATGCAATCGATATGCCTTCGATGGGCTGTAATGCAGGCCTCGCATGCACTCCGAATATTCTGAAAGATTACGGGCATATGTCGGATTTCCCCAATTGTGATACCTGCAACCATTTCCTTAACGCTGTCATACACTGTTTCATATGTCTCCAGAAGAAGTAACCAGTGCATGATAGGCCGACCAGGGCCGACAACCTAGCAGGCCAGTGTACCAGACTTTCCGCGGCCGACGGGACTATCGGCTGCCCTTGGGCCTGAACGGCTAAGGAAGAAATGCTATCCTTCTAGGAAGATGTGTATTTATGGATATCTATATCTATTAAAATGAGAAGGCTTTAAGTGGGCTAGAAGGCAAAATAAAGAAGCAATTTTTATCTGAACGCGTAAAATATTGTTCAACATATTTACTTGTTTTTATCCTTGGTACAATGTGTTGTTTATATTGAAATGCTAACTTTTCTTTTTGCCTCAAAAGGGCTATAGTCTCGAAACAGGATTTTGGCTTGATTCACTTTAAATGCCGTCCACTGTAAATACTTCATTTCACTTTTCATTCGAGTCTGTTGAAAATCGGAAAAATGTCTGATATTTATCCACTGTAAATGCGTCTTTTCACTTTTCATTCGAGTCTGTTGCCATTCGGCAAAATATATGATATTTATGTTTCCAATTTAATCTATCTGTTACTGATAAACAAACTAAGCTATTTAAAAGCAACTGACACAGTTCTTAAGAATACCAGAGGCTGTTCGCACATGTTTTAGACGATTTTACTTTGGTATAAAAAATTCCTTTGTTCTGAAATTTTTTTTAACTGCAGCTATATTTTTGAAAGTATAAATTATCGTCTGCTACTTGACAGTTTTGTTTTCATGCAAAATGGCGATTTTAAAGAAGTAATGGATGGAAGGCTATGTTTGTGCTCTTTACGAAGAAAATTATTCGTATCCAGTTTTCAAAAAACGCTGTGAAAGGCACGATATTTCGATATCTAAAGGTACCATAAGTAATGTTGTTGACAAGAAAGGAAAAAAAATAAAATTTTGGTTCCTGTGGAAAAATTGACCCAAATACATATCCAAGTGAAAAAAAGGAATGTTTCGAATGTTGCTAAGATCTTTAATGTTAAAAGAAAATCCGCCAAGTCAAAGGGCAGTCGCAAAATCATTAAAATGCTCAGTATCAACTGTAAACAAAGTGATTCATGCTGATTTGAATCTTAAAAAGGCCAAAAAGCATAATGCGCATCGTCCTTTTCCTCTATATACCGTCGAACGCAGAACTCTCCGCAAAATTCTTTATGAGAAACATTTATCCTGACAAAAATGGAATAATGTTGTTGCAATAGCTGAATCTTGGATGTATTTGAATGATTGCAATACAAAGAGACCCATTTATGATCAAAGAGAAGGAAAAAACCTTAAAACATGGTTCAAGGGATCTAAAGAAAGTCTTTCAAAGGAATTTATGGTTGTTGTTGGTTTTTAATATAGCGGTAAAGTAAAAATAAGAGAGAGGAGAAAAATGTTAAGATCAATTCCACATATTGTCAGAAACATATTTGATACTCAATTTTCAAATATGAAATGCATTCTCTTTACCCACAGTGCCGTCAGTCAGTAGAAATGCATCAAGACAAACAAGAAACCACACGTCAAAATCCACTGTAAATTTCCTAGGAACAAGAAGAGGTATTCAAGATAACTGATGTCCTTACTAAATCTCCGAGGCCATACCCTTCACTGACATCCTTACTAAATCTCCTGATGAATGATCCATTAATTTTTCAGCTCAACTTTTATGAAGTGGATTGTAGAGACGTCAATTACGGAAATTACGGAGCAGCAAGATAGTGAAGAATAATAAAGGTTTTCAAGTACAGCATTTAAAACACAAAAATTTTAGGTAAATTATTTCAGTAAATACAATGAAAATTGTCTAAAAAATATGCCAATAAATAGCCTCAGTATTATATCTTTCATTTTTAATACGATTGATTTAAATAAAAATATATTAATGATGTATCTAAATAAAAATACTAAAAGCTTTTATAGAACTAAGTTATTGATTTTCTGAATTTTCAAATAAACAGAAGATGTATGACGTTTTCTTGCTAGTCTAAATGCATATTCATCTAGTATCCTATAAAACATTTCACTATTCCCCCTGGGCCATTTCTATCGATAAACCATACTAAACTTTTAAAAAACCCTTTCTGGGGACCGTTAAAATCTGAGCCCCTTCATTCACTTTTTATTATAATTATTAATTTCACTAATTTTTTATATATTAATTTAATTAATTATTTGTTTCTTTATCATCAATTTAACTTATATTATTAATATTGTTATTTATTTTACCTTTAATCATTTAACTTAATTACCATTATAATTTAATCATTTAAAATAATAATTTTACTTTAATTACTTATCTTATTTATTAGCCCAAAAGGAACGCCAGACCCGAATTGGATATTAATCTCGAAACAGTATTTTGCATTGAATCACTATAAAAGGCTATTATTTTTCAAATTGTTGCCACCAAATATTATCGTCCTATATTATATTTAAAGAAATTAAATAATGAAGAATCTACATGAATGTATGCATGTTCCTCGCATTGTGAAAGAACGACGCAGCCTAGAATCATTAAACTTTGAATAACGTGATCCTCCACCCGAACATGGGCACCTGGAAGTACGAGTTTTCAATTTTGAATTGGTTTTATCACGTCTGTCATTTTTTGTAAAATATTAACGAATTTCTGATTAACAAATTCATTGATTCCAAAGCGAGCAGTGGCAACACTGTACGAAAAAAAAAGCATTTTTATCTCCAGCGCACGAGATTTTCTATAGCAAATTCTAAAGATATGCTGTTTTTAAATATTTTGTGATTTTCCTGTTGAATCGAATTTTATATGGTATAAGCGCCAAGAACGGGATATTCAATTAATAAAGTAAACAAGCAAAACGTTAATTACAAAAAGACGGAAAAAATTACAAAGCCATCTTAGTACGAAAACTGAACACTGCTATGACGAACTGAGAAAAAACTTAGAAAAAAAAAAAGTATGCCAATACTTAACACTGCATCGGGAATTCGAAACGTATACTGCTGTACAGCGTTTAAAATTTTTGTAAATTTGCTGTTGAATTATATATGGCATAAGTGCGAAGAAAATAACACTTAAAGCTAAAAAGACAAAAAGAAATGAGATAGCAGGAGTGAGTACAACAGCAGAGTGGTAGACTACGAGCTCAGCCACAGCGTAAAAAACCTTACCAAACCCTTTTGGCTGACTCCTAAAATCTGAAACCTTCCAGAATTTTTTAAAAAAATCTTTTTTCTTTTTCATTTGCGTATTTTTGTTCATCTCTCCTATTGTCTTCCCATCGGGTTCCGGCATTTGAAATTTTACAAATAAAGCCTTGATGACTGACTCCGCTATCGATTAGCCAAAAGCTTAAATATGTAAAATTTCAGCAATATTATTGTGTCGGGAATAACTGTTCAGGTAAAATGCCGATCTCAACAGTAAGCAGACAAAATGCGCTAGAAATATGACGATAGAAAAATATAAAAAATACTAAGTACTTTAAAAATAAATTTAAAATATGTAATTATTCCAGACAGACGTATGTTGTTTTCTTAACTTTAAATTAACACGCACAAGCAATGATTTCATCCGTCGCATTAATTGTAAACAGATTTCTCAATGTTCCAAGCAACGACGCCAATTTTCGCAAACTTCCGCCAAATGTTGCAGTTGATTCACAGGAAGTAGAAACGGAAGTAATGACGTCATACTGCAGACATTGAAGTGGTTCCTTTTTTATCAAAGAGATGGCTCTGTAGTCGTGTAAGTCACGTCTGGGCGCTTTCATTAACTTTCTCTTTTCCATCACGTAATTTATTTTTGGCTCATTTATTTTTTAGATGAGTAAGCGGAACTCAGTACGTGGAGTGTAATTGCAGTGAAGTATTCCTGTTTCTCAAAGTTAATGCGGAGCGTATATAGTGGTGTTGATGAGTAAAAGATGTTAAAATATGCATTTCCAGTTGTTATCATTCACGTTTATGATTAATTTTGCGATTGTAGCTTTAAAATGTCATCACTGTTCTCCCTTTCCAAAGCTTTAAAAGAATTAAAAATGTAACGATACAATTATTCCTAAATTTTCGAATCGTAATCTGAAATGTTTTCGAATCTTTCATGTGTGAATAACAAAAAAAATTATAATGAATAATAAAAATTTAGTAAGTAATAAAAATTATACTTTAAAATAAATAAATAAATAAAAAAATTTCAAAACTTTCAGATTTTACATTACGGCCAAAGGGGCGCTTTTTAACATTTTTTGTGTTACCTTCATTTATTAAATATCATGTTCTTTTCCCTTAAACCATAAAACTCAGTTCAACAGCAATATCGCAAAATAATTTTAAAATGAGTATATCTTTAGAATTTCCGACAGGCAGTGTGTCGCGCTGGAGATAAAAAAAAAGTTTTTTTTTTTCGTACAGTGTTGGCGTTGCTCACTTTGAAGTTGTTGAGTTTCTTAATCAAAAATATGTTAAAGTGTTACAAAATATGAAATCGATAATAAAACAAATTCCAAATTTGGGGTTCCAGATGTCCATATTCGGAGGAAGATTACGTTATTCTAAAGGGAGGGATGCCTTCGTGGAGGACTTTCGAAAGGAAACTGGCTGGTATACACGTTACACATGAGAAAACCACAAAGGTGCCCATGCAGCCAACCCGTTCGCGAGATTCGAACCGAATTACTAGTGTTCAGCGACTTTATCGCTCAGCCGCTTGTGGGTCGCAATAAAGATGTTTGAGCGCAGAACTACCCGGCAAAATATTCCAAAGGCGGCATGTAAAATGTATTATTTATTAAAGACCAAAACTAGCGTAAAAATGGCTAGTTCCTGCCTAAAAAATAGGGGGAACAAAGAAACAAAAAAACAACAAACCATAACATGTATTACTAATAACATCACATGAAAATAAGTTTACTTTTTAATACAAAAGTTGTTTATTAGGGAAATAATACTGCCATAATATTTTAATGTGAATATCGAGTTAGATTTTTAATACTGATGTATGTGTGTTATCCGCAAAGTATAAAACGCGGGGATTCTATGTAATATCTTGTCATTTTATAGAATACCTGGCGTTTTTAGGCAAAGTATGAAATATCAGAACACTGTATATAATAGTTCAGCATTCTATAGAATGACTTCTATAGATTCTATAAAATGACAAATGCACTTTAAGCAAAGTATGGAATAAAAAGATCATGATAACGCTATTATTTAAAAAAAGTTCATTTCTCAAGAATGCAAATTTTATTTTGAAAAAATAATGAGAGTGCATAAAAACATTTATTCAAAATACATAATGAAAAAATGAAAGTTGTATGAAACAAAATTAATGCCCTTTTTATTAAAGAAAACGAAATTTTGATACAAATATGAGAAATTAAAGTTAACCCGGTTTTTGCAACGTAGTAGGCGTGAATGACATTTTGATTTGATTTCATTAATTTTTTCACGCAAAGACATTTCTTATTTCGTCACTTTGTTTGACACATACACTTGACAGATCCTTGGCCATTTCCATTGGACTGAGCGATTGCAACTCGCCGGAGAGGAATATCTTGATCAGGGATATCTTTAATTCTAAGCAAGTTCTTGGAATATATAATAAGTTGTGATCTCCTATACAGTCGTTTTACAATTCTCTTAGAAGTTCTAAATTGGTAGAAACTATCTACTGTCACACTCATTACAACTGCCTGTAAATTGCACGAATTACTTAATACTTTCCTTAGGCATTATATATGATATGGAGATGTATTTCATACTTTGCCGGTTTCCCATTTGGAATTCTATAGAATGCCTAGACAATGTGTGAAATGTTTAATCGTTTCATAAATTGGAGAATTTTCGGCATTCTATAAAATGCCTAGGTATTTTATAGAATGCTAGATTTCATATTGTACCTGTAACATATGTATTAAATTAAGAGAAAATAAACGCAGCAATAGAGTAGCTAGATTTTCAATTAATCTTTATTCTTTTTCGAGGGAAGCCCAAATAGGTCTCTCTTCTTAAAGGAGAATAAACTAACATTTTTCGGAAGGGGGGAGCTGTATCAGATCGTCATCGAAAATCTATAGTGTTTTACTGCGACAAATGTTTTTGACTCCTGAGGAATGCATTTTTATTTTCTTGTATGTATTATACCTCCTCTCCCAGCTAAAAGTAATCATAAAACTCGCAAGCTAAGCCCTTCCCTCCCCCCAAAAAAGATAAATGGAAGCTATTGCTGCTACATAAAGACTAAAACTTAGATCTCTATTAGCTATACTACATACTGGCTATAATGAGAAAGTTGTCAAATTTTATATTTGTTGTTGAGAGAAAAAAAAAGTAGAAAAATCTGCGCGTAGGGCTGCAAAATTTATACCTCTAATATGGAAAATGCAATATATATATTACTTATATAATACATGCTGTATTGTACAAATAAGTCTTAATTTACATTTTTACTTATTTCCATTTAACATTATGTAGTATGAATACAAGTAAATTTCTTTCAGAAAGTCACCCATTAAGGTACCTCTTCCCTTAGCTCTAATGTCGTTGCCGTGGTCTAATATATCTGAATGCTAAAAACAACTTAATAAAATCCAAATTTATATTAAAACTGAAGTAAATAAATCTTTTTCCTGTCCATCGGCGCTTTGCAAAGATTTCTGTTTTTATGTAGAGAAAAACTTCTACTATGATGTAGAGTTTCCCCTTCTTAATTACTCTATTCACATAAAAACGTAATACTATTTGGTAGAATCTTCTACCATTTCTACTAAAAATGCATTGGTGTGCAAAACCCCGCAGAAGGCATGGATATTTGTAAATATGGGGTATTTGTTCGGCTTATAAGGCCCTCAAAATACTGGCGAACCGAAAGTCCTGTGGAAGAGTTTGATGGTAGGGGAAGATAGGTTGAAGCCCCTTAGATTTGTTTACCAGGAGGGTTCTCTATCGAATTCTGGGCATGGTGTGACAAGACTATACCTGTACGACCCTTACATATTCACCTATAGGGTAAAATTCTAGTGTCCCGCCCACCTTTACCCGTATCTGAATCAAGTTCCGAAATATTAGCCGCAGCCTGCGGTTTAAATTCTTGAGCGTCTGGATACTTGACTTACTGTAGAAAAATTTCACCAAAATGAAGTATGCATGATGTAAAATTACGCACGCTAACAATGGTTTCTCAAATCGCTAACAATGGTTTCTTCACAGAGGATTAATAACTATTTTCCCTCAAATAGGTTATAAGATCTGGTCTTTTTAGGTAGCATACAAGTAGACCTGAACTTTAGAAGGCGACTGGTGAATTTTCTCTATGTCTTATAAGTACCACAGAGAGAGGGAAAGGGTGTAAAGTACCCCTTATTAATCCAAATGAAGTTAAAAGACGGCACCAACTAGTGCTTATAG
Organism: Stegodyphus mimosarum; assembly: GCA_000611955.2. Classification (NCBI taxonomy): domain Eukaryota; kingdom Metazoa; phylum Arthropoda; class Arachnida; order Araneae; family Eresidae; genus Stegodyphus; species Stegodyphus mimosarum. The sequence continues at coordinate 205,313 of KK112657.1, forward strand.
AAGCCAACAAGTACAGATGGCTTAACTTAAAGATGAACTAAAGCTAATGAAATTTAAGTACAGTCTAACGACTTCACAGTGTAACTAGCGTTCAAGCTGGCTCTGATCGAAGTCAGTGTAAGCAACGCTAATAGTAAGAATAACTCAACGCCGTAGAATACTGATCGCTAGAGAATCAAAGTTAGTAATATGGCCTTCAAGTTGGCAGAACACACTCTGATTTCATCCTCTAAAACCTTCCTTTACATACTTCCCTCTCTCTACTTAATTTGAAATCGCGCTCGCTGGAAATTTATATTCTGAGTGGGAAATGGAAACGAGATAAACAGGAAAGAAATTTAGTATAAAATAACAGGTTAGAAAGTTAAACGATACTTTATAATAGCCAAATAAGCCATGTAATAGAAGGCAAATAAATGGAGACTCTATCTCCGAGATGATGGAAAATGTTTTGGTTTTATGGGCAACAGTAGTATCGTTCCCTGAACAAGCAACAGCCGTAAGTAAAAAAAACTGAGTGCCTGCAAATGGTGCAAGAAATTGGATTGATCTGTTTGAAACGGATAGCAACCATCCAATGAAGTAAAATTTTGCTCTAGATCGCATTTTCGTTCGATATTGGCTCTACTCAACGCACTTTTTAAGACACATCCTGTTTCAATTTATGCTGCATCCCATAGGGTTTTGCATTCTTCAGACTACAAGGTCGCCGTTGTTGTTAGCATGGCAATGAATGACCTTCTTCACATAACCCGAGACCACGTTGAACCCTGACCAGGCTTCGTGTTGCCTGATCAGACGAATTAAGTTTTCAATTATTTCGAGCAGGTGAATGTATTCATGTGAGAAAGAGGCTATGACTTATACTATGACTCATACTGTCTGCAAATGTTGGGCAAGTCACTAGTTTTGAGTGTGTAGAGTATATTCTATTACAATATGCAGCAACCATTAATGCATGTAATGTTCCCTTTGATAGAATGGATATATGCAAATATCACTGGAAATCATTTTCACTCCTTTATGAATACCATAATTTCCGACAATGATGGACTGGAACTGCAACGCAGTCTTCCGGCTTGCACGAAAGGCACAGAATTGAAAGTTCAGTGAAGGCTCAGCTGACTTCTAGGTATTTTATTCACATGTTGGTAAACTTCAAACCCTCTTGGCAGTTTGTAATACACTGTATCGATTTCTGTAAATGTCTTAAACCAACATCTAACAAATAAGGTTACATTTTGGACAGCTCATGTGTTTTGATATACACGGTGTCTATAATTAAAGAACCCGATTTCAAAGCTGCGTACGAGCGAAACCAGTGATCAGAAAATTATAAAATTTTGTGGCGGACTTGATGAAAGGATGAGAATGTCTTTCAAAGAAAAAAAAAGTTATAAATAGCGTCATCGGAGGGCGTTTTACTTTAAAAACCTGTTGTAAAAATGTAAATCTTTGTCGACGTCATGTAGCAACTGTTATAAAACCTAGAAGCATTTTTCGGAGACTTTTGTAGCCCACAATGACAATAAGTTTACGAGATCGCGCTTTTTACCAAAGCAGTCGGCACTTTCTTGATGTGTGGCTCTCCTGATCGCCAGAGCTCAATCCATGCGATATTTGGCTTTGTGGACATTTGAAACATCTGGTAAGTCATGAAAATCCAAGAACTTTGCCTGATCTTAAAACTAGCATTTCACATCACGCGCTGAACATTTCCCAGAACACACTTCGGTCAACTGTGGAACATGCCATCTTGCGATTTCAGATGGTGGCTGAAAATGATGGCCATCATGTGAAACATGTTTTTTTTTCTGATAAAATTTGTAAAATTATAAAACTGTTGTAAAGATGTGGCTAAATGTATAATTTATTAATATGACAATATTCGGACAGTATTCAGAACTATTTTTTTCGCTGAAAGACATTCTCATCCCTTCATTAAGTCGGCCACAAAATTGCACAATTTTCTGATCACTGGTTTTGTTTGCAGGCAGTTTTAGGGTTCTTTAATAATAGACATCCTATACTTCCGCAACGACTCTTAATTCAGTGCCACTTTGAGTACCACCGGCTATTACAGGGCATGGTGGACTACCATATTATTAGTTAGGTATACTTGATGCTTTTGTGTTCATAATAAGATAAACAGTATGAGGAATGCTGTTTCAAACTCTATTAAACCAGAAAAGTTGAGCAAGGAAAACAAATTAGATCTGATTGCAAATCAAGAATTTCGATACTCCTTCTCTAGAAAAAAAATAAGATTCAGTTACGCAGTAACGAAAGCGTAGAATTTTCATTTGTTCAACTTTAGGCAGTTATGATTGCAGCACTTGGGAGAAATATATTTTAAAATTGAGCGTTACACGGAAAATTGAAATACTGTAAACACGTTTGCTGCATTTCACTTTTAATGTTATTTACAAATTTATGATACTCATATAATTTAAACCTTTGAACATAAGATAACGATTGTTTTAGATACGATATATAATGTGTGCTCTTCCCTTACGGTCTTAACCGGAAACTATGGTAACACTCACTAGAACCCTTCATGATGTGAATTTTGAATCCCTTTAATAATCATTTTATTTTTCATTTTATTCATCGCTTTATTAAGTAGTGTTCAAGTTCAGGTTATAAGGTATTTCTCCCACCTTCTTCGCATGCCTTCGTGGTGTAGTGGTCAGCACGCTCGGCGCGTATTCGAGAGGTTCGTGGTCCTAGTCCCGGCGAAGGCATTGGTTCATTTTTCCTCTCTCCTGCTTCGAAATACCTAATGTCTCTACAGTGGCGCCCGAACTAAAAAGGTGGTGGATGATGATTCTCCACCACCAGAATTTGGCGACTGGATCCCCTAATCCCCAGTCGCCCATTAAAAGGAGGAGTATATAAGGTATTTCTTCCACCTTCTTCGCATGCATTCGTGGTGTAGTGATCAGCACACTCGGTGCGTATTCAAGAGGTCTGAGTTTCGAGTCCCGGTGAAGGCGATGCTCATTTTTCATCACTACTGCTTCCAAAATAACTTAATGTCTCTACAAGGTAAGTATTAGATTTATAAATATTCAGTTTTTAAAAGATTTAATTGTAAAATGTTCATTATTATGGAATTCTTAGAAAAGAGTAAACTTTTAGTTTATATTCCTGTCCTACCGAGCACTTTCTTTCACGCGATGTTAATCTCTATCCACAACAGAAATTAAAAGTTTTTAATTTTTATCTACTAGTCTCTATTCAGAGCAAAATTATTTTCTGTCAGATCATGCGGTGTTCATGAAAGTCATTTATTTATCAAAACGAGTATTTTGAGCAATGAGGCCCAACAGCGGCCGAGCGATAAAGTCGCTGAACATTGGTAGTTCGATCCGGGTTGCGAATTCCGGTGACCGGCTGACTACTTAAGCGTTTTTGTGGTTTTCTGCATCTGTAAAGTATGTACTAGCCAGTTTCTCTTAAAAAGTCCTCCGTGAAGACATTCCTCCCCTTAAGCAGATAGCCTTCGAGTACTTTACCATAATTAAGTAAATCAAACCAAACAAATAATGAGTATTAATAATTTATTTAGCCAGAATGATGTGATTAATTTACGTATTTATTATGTGATTTAATAAGTATTATTCAGAATGCGTATTTTTATGCTGATTTATCACTTAGGAATTAATTCTAACACCATACATATGTTACCAGAACTCTTAAATATGCTAATTAAGCCCATTCGGAATATAATTTGAAACTGCTCATTTCTTAAAAAAATAAATTAAAAAACAAGCTAACAAAGCTGAACCGAATACGAAAGAAAACCGTAAATTATTAGTTCAAAGGTGCTTTGTCCCTGAAGGACTATTGTTTTCGTTTCGCCATTTTGCGTCGAATCACTTTGAATGTCAAATGAATATAAAATGTTTCACTTTTCAAATTGTTGCCAACCAAATATTATCGCCCTGTATTATATTTGAAAAAATTAAATAATGAAGAAGCTGCATAAATGTATATGTGTTTCTGGCACTGCGATAAAACAACGGTACCTAGAACCATCCAATTTTGAAAGACGTAATCCTACTGCGAATATGGGCATCTGGAAGCCCAAATTTGAAATCTGGAATTTGTTTTATTACCGATTTCATATTTTGTAAAACTTTAACGAATTTTTGATGAAAACATTCAAGGATTTCAAAGCGAACAATGGCAACGTTGTACAGAAAAAACCTTTTTATCTCCAGTGCGGGAGATTGTGTATCGGAAATTCTAAAGATAGGCTCAGTTTAAAATTATTTTGCGATATAGTTTTGAACTGAGTTTTATGGTTTAAGTACGAAGAACGTGATATTTGATAAATAAAGGTAACACACAAAATGTTAAAAAAACGCTCGTTTAAACGTAATTTAAAATCTGAAACCTTTCAGATTTTCTTTTTTTCTTTTCTTTTTTTTTTAATTATTCTTTTTCATGTCTGAATTCAGTTTCATACGGACGATGTAAGAATAATAGAAGGCAGGACTTTGACGGAATAGCGTATTTGGATAGACAGCTCAATTTCTTTCCCTTACTAGGATTCTTTGAAAACGGAATTTTGAATAACGTAATCCTCCACCCATTTACGGACACTTAGACGCCGCAAATGGGAATTTGGAATTTTTTATATTATCTATTTCATATTTTGTAAACCTTTAACGAATTTTGGATTAACAAACTCAACGATTTCAAAGTGAGCAATGGCAACACTGTACAAAATAATAATAATAATAATAATAATAAAATTATCTTTAGCGCGCGAGATTGTCCACTGGAAATTCTAAAGATACGTTCTTTTTAAATATTTTGTGATATTGCTGTTGAATTGAATTTCATGTGGTTTAAGTGCGAAGAACATTATATTTAATAAATAAAGGTAACGCACAAAACGTCAAAAAACGTCCCTTCGGGAGCAATATAAAATCTGAAAGCGTTCAAATTTTTATTCATTAGTCCAAAGGGGCAATTTGCCCACAAGGACTATTAATTTTGTTCTGGCATTTTGCGTCGATTCACTACAAGCGTTGTTTCACTTGCCAAACTGTTGCCACCAAATATTATCACCCTGTGTTATATTTGAAGAAATTAAATGATGAAGAAGCTGCATAAATATATATACGTTTCTGGCAGTGTGATAAAACAACGGTACCTAGAGCCATCCAATTTTGAATGACGTAATCCTACTGCGAATACGGGCATCTGGAAGCCCAAATTTGAAATCTGGAATTTGTTTTATTATCTATTTCATACTTTGTAAACTTTAACGAATTTTTGATGAAAAAATTCAAGGATTTCAAAGCGAGCAATGGCAACATTGTACAGAAAAAACCTTTTTTATCTCCAGCGCATTAGATTGTGTATCGTAAATTCTAAAGATATGCTCATTTTAAAATTATTTTGTGATATTGCTGTTGAACTGAATTTTAAATAGTTTAAGTGCGAAGAACATGCTATTTAATAAATAAAAGTAGCACACAAAATGTTAAAAACGCCCCTTTGGACGTAATTTAAAATCTGAAACCTTTCAGATATTTTTTTATTTATTTATTTTTAAATTTTTCTTTACAAAAATTTAATTAAAAAGTAGTAGAGTTTTTTTCAAGTTAAAATCTTCTTATCTTACAAAGCCATTTAATAATATCCATAAAAAATAGATGAAAATTCTTAAATAAAAATACTTGCAAAATAACATCTAATATGACTTCTGAACTAACAATATACTTTATAAGACATAAGAGTTATTTGAAGCGGGAAAAGTCGTTACAATTGATTTTCTAGAAACAATATCGGAATTTGGAATTCGGGAAGAAAAACTGCTGTGCTAAAAATTAGTTAATAAAATGTGCTAAAAAATGGAATCATTTTTCTTATTTTAAAATAAATAACCACTTGAATAAATTTAATTGCTTAGGACATTACTTAAAGTGTGTGACCGTAACGAATTTCTTTTCCTTTGTTTTGATAAAAAACCAGGATGTTAAATTGTATTTTGATTCTACATGATTTTAGCTCGCAGTTTCAACTGAAGTTTAAATTGTTTATGTACCTATTCGCCTTTTTTAATTCATAAATAGCCATAAAATTTAAAGCATCTGCGAAGAAATAGTCTGCCAGTCTTCTGTTACACTCACTCCTACTAATACTCACTTTTTTTCACCTTTTTAACTTTATTATTAAGTATAATTTTTTTTAGCACTTACGCCATATACAATTCAACAGCAAATTTTCAAAAATTTTAAAGCAGCATAGCAATATACGTTTAGAATTCCTATTGCAGCGTTAAGTGTTGGCATACATTTTTTGTCCCCCTCCCCCCAGTCTTTTCTCAATTTACCGTATCAATGTTCAGTTTTCTTACTAAGATGGCTTTACAAAACTTTTTTGTCTGTTTATTATTAACGTTTTGTGTGTTTACGCTATTTATGAAATATCACTTTCTTGGCGTTTACGCCGCATAAAATTCGATTCAGCAGCAATATCACAAAATACTTAAATATAGTATGTCTTTAGAATTTCCAATACACAGTCTCTCTCACTGGAGATAAAAATGCTTTTTTCCTTTTAGTGTTGAAGCTGCTCGTTTTAAAATTGTTCAGGGAATCAAAAATTCGTTAAAAGTTTTACAAAATATTAAATAGATAGTAAAACAAATTCGAAATTCAAAATTTGGGATTTCAGGTGTCCGAATTCGGGTGATTCGGGCTGTCAGGTATTCAGTTGGAGGATTACGTTATTCAAAATATGATGGCTCTGGATACCGTTGTTTTCTCACAATGCGAGAAACTTGCATACATTCATGCAGATTCTTCATTATTTAAATTCTTTAAATCTAATACAAGGTGATAATATATAGTGGCAACAATTTGAAAAGTGATGCGCAGTTTATAGTGAATTCAGGATCTTGGCATAAGCGAACGGATGCACGGTGCACCATTTCAACTTCGGCAACTGGCATGTTAAAAAACTACTAATTTAGTGAGGGGTTCGTTCATTGAAATTTAAATTTTTATTTTATGTCAAACTGGTAGTTTTTATTAGGTAGAATAATTACCCTTTTAAATAAGATTGTATTTATAAAGGAGACAGATATTATTTTCCTCTCCTTTTTATGTGTATTCTTTTGTTCTGCCGTAAAAGCACATAAATGCAAACTGTTTTAATACCTCGATCACCATTTTCTAACATTTCCAACAATATCCTGTTTGAGTTTCATGAAGTACTGTTGACATTTGACAACAATGCTATTGGTGACGTGCTTTTGTTTACATTTTACAACCATCTTTTCCTATCTTAAGGAAATATTTTTTCTTATTATGTATGTGAAGGGAAGTGTTTCCTGCTTCAAAGGAAATAGGAAGGGGATTTGTTTACAGAATGTATTTCATTACGCCGTATTTCACGTGATACCGCACTTTATTTTGTCTCAGTGGTTTTCGTTTTTACTTTAAAGCAAAGACAAATGAATATTACAAAGGAAAAAAATCTGAAAGGTTTCAGATTTTAATTACGTCCAAAGGGGCGTTTATTTAACATTTTGTGTGTTACCTTTACTTATTAAATACCATGTTCTTCGCACTTAAACCATAAAATTCATTTCAACAGCAATATCGCAAAATAATTTTAAATTGAGCATATCTTTAGAAATTTCGGTACACACTCTCACGCGCTGGAGATGAAAATATTTTTCTGTACAACGTTGGTATTGCTGGCTTTGAAATCTTTGAGTTTATGTTAATGAAAAATTCGTTAAAGGTTTAGAGAATATTGTTACGAATTTCACATTTATTTGGCTATTTATTTAGAATTGTAATTAAAATTCCTTTTTATTTTCCCGTGCAACGCAGACGATTTTTGAAGAGAAAGCTACGTCAAAAAAAAAAAAAATAAATAAATAAATAAAATAAGCAGTAAATTGAACGACGCAAAATGCCAAAGCGAAAGTAATAGTCCTTCGGGATTCAAATCACTTTGGACTAAAAAGGAAAAAAGAGAAAAAAAAACACGTTACTGAAATGCATATCACTTATAAATACTTGATTTTTGTTTCAATAACTTTGTTTTCCATATTAGCTAAAATAAAAAAATCAGATGACCACATGACTTCCTTGTACGGAATATTAAATTATACGCATTTTTTGCTGCATTACATTTAAACTTGTTTCTTCGAATTTCATTAAACACATATTTCTCATTCAATTAACTCAGTTCACACATCTCGGCAAGGTACATAATACTACATATTTCGCGGCAAGGTGATGCATAAAACCTCAAAATACCTTCATTAAAAATTGAAACCTATAGAAACACGTAAAACACTAAATACAGTTAAAACAATTAAAAAGAAATTTTTATGATTAAAATTGCAGTTTTTACGCAAAAACAAGCAATACGGCCAGCCGGCAAGAAGGAAGATTTTTCGGTGCACAAACTAAGTTTCCTTTTTGGTCCCACTCGGCAAAATGACACTGAAGGTGCAGAAACGGACTTAAATCACTATTCTGCTACGTTTCAAATGTAAACAAATATGGCTACTATGATAAAAAGTATTAGGCATAGCTGCACTTGAACAACTTTTAAATTGTTAATAATTCGACAACTATTGCATGCAGATTAACTAAAGGCATGAAAACTTATCCGGAAGATAAGAACAACATAATTCAATCACTTTTAAAGCAAAAAATGCACAATTTACCAACATATAAGAATAAAAAAGACTGAGTTCACTGAGCCGAGTAACAGAGTGGATATATATATATATACATTTGGTGCGGCCCATTGCAACCAAAAAGGGAGGTGCACAACTACATGTTATAGCAGTCTTATATACAAAATTGCGACGTTCTGACGCTACTCTTTTTGAGTTATGCCAGATACTTACATATATACGTACGTATGTACAGACGTAACGAAAAAAAATCTCTTCTGAATGCATTTTAAATCAGTTTTATAATTCGTTTGGGGAAAAAGGGTCCTTTATCTGTCCTTTCATACAGATTTCACGCAAAAACATCGTTAAATTGCATTCGATAGCTGTCAAAACGGATATTTTCTTTGAAATATGGTACCCGGAATTTTTCGTGATTATAATACTTCCTTTACTTCGTACAAGGAAGTAAAAAGTATTGTCCATTTGTGCTTAAGATTGCTAAAGTGGTAACAAAAAATCATATTTTTTCATTAACGTTCCTTATCAAAATTACTTCAATCTTTCCTTTTGATTTTTGCCACATTTCGAGAACAAGTTATCCCTTAAAAGGTATTAGAAAACGAAACATTTCCCAACCCATCCTTGGAATTTCCAAGAAAGTTGTATCAAGATGATGACATAGGTTAACTTTCGGAAGATATGATCTTGAGATTTCGAGGTTTCAGATAAGTATATCTGTTTGTTTACATCTGGTTTCGTGTTTTATTTAATATCATAGTTGTGTGTGAGTCCGGTGGCCGAAAAATCTGTTCGCTGAGATGACGCAAATCGTAATCGTACTGCGCATTTGGCGGTTTTTGAGATTTACCAGAACTGACCTTTCAGAAGTTCTAGATTCTAGTTCTTCATGCAGGGCAATGAATTCAACTGAAAGCTTCAAAGAGGAATTTTTTTTTCTGCATATGTCTTTTGGATTTTAATCAAGCCGCAATTTGATTGTCAACGAACATATTTTTATAGTTTTCACGACGACCTCTCTATGTGCAGTGAGATGTTATATTTTTAGGAAGCAATGATTAACATTTTCACCAGTAATTTAGTGCCAGTATTATAGTTCGAACGAAAAATTTCCTTTAAACTATGTATAAAAAGTAGATTTGAATTGTTCACAGTATGAGAAATGCAAAGTTTTTTTTTAAACATTTCGTTTTTTGTAAGAGGGTTTCGCCTCTTGGCTAAGAACTGACTGAAAAGTTTTGTAACTGCCATTGTTTCTATTTCACGATATTAGATGTAGGTATTGTACCGGATTTACATTGTACCTGATTATATCGATATATCTGAACCTGCGGTAAGATAACCATAGTTATCAGTATGTGGTCACAGCAAGTGTCTAGTACGTAGATCGCGAGGAAGACATCTTTAGGATTATATATGGCACAGATGTAATTGAACTTTGTTCAGTCATTTAAATTTGGCTTTTCCTACTTCATTTACCTTCATTTCAAGTAGATATATTCTGCAGTTTTTCAATAGTATCTCTCTTTTTTTTTCTTCTCGAAAACTGTCTTACCCGTATGATGGAGAAAAGTCTGTCTGCAAGGTCATCTTCGATGGCTTCTTCGGGAATCGTCTTGGAAATTCTTTTCAGAATGACTTTTATTGGTTTTTCGCTTTTACTCTGATATCACAGAAAATGAGTGTTTCTTTTCTGCAGACTTCGTGCCATTAGGAATCGGTTAGTATTTTTCGCGTAGAGGATGAAGGAAGTTTTCTTCACCTCCGCCTCAACTTGATCTGCAAAAGTCACCAATAATTCTTTGTTTAGTTTGCACTAGCCAGTTTCCAATGACAATTGCAAGAAGGCTTTCTTTCACTACATCTAATTCATCATTTGTACCGTTATCTATCGGCACATCACTTAGTGGTGAAAATTTCTTTCGCTGAGGAATTTTAATCTTTTTTTGCAGGAACAACTTTTTCGACTTTCTTCATGTATTTCCAGATTGTTTTTTGCTTTTACTTTCAATATCCATTTCTTGAATCGATTCGGTCTGAGCTTCCGAGTCAGTAATATTGTTTCCTTTATTCTCTATATTCGCCGTATATTAAGCCCAGCTTTCATGGAACACATTTTTCTATCTTTAGGGATTTTCGCATCTTCAAGTCTTATGCGAGCTAAGTATGCGTAGCTTTAGCTTTAATAGTGTCTTGTTATACAAAGAATGGCATAAACCGAAATGCTTGGATCCTTGACTGATATTTCAGTAGCTTTCCTATATTCTTTCTCTGAATATTTAAACTCTGGTAGTGTTCTAGGAGTTAGTGAATCGTCGCTTCGATCTTTTTTCTGTTGCCCAGTTTTCTTTGCAGAATTATTTCGCTTTCCCTTTTTCTTCTTCTTTTTTGTAACGGTTTCTGTCTTCGGCTGTGTTACAGAATATTCAGTTTTAAAACTTTCTGAGAATTTAGATATTACAGAATGGTTTACAGAATCTTCTAAAATTTCTTTGCAATCATTTTGCTCTTTGAATAGAGTCACCATTCAAAAGTGATAAAAGTTTACCCACAGAAATTCACACATCCGCTAATCGGCAAAAAATATTTGAATTCTTTCTTGCAAAATCCAGCAGGACAGAAACATAATGATAACGTTGATTTTTGCTATTCAAGATCGCCATAAAATCTGAAAATTCAAGCACCCGATTTCAACCAAATATATCACGTTTATTTAAAAAAGAAGTTGCTCCTAGAAACAAAAAGCGTGGAATATTCACTCAAGGTATGATAATATTTCATGACAGCGTGAGAGCGTTTAGCCGCAGTTGTTGTCGTTTCAGATGACTGACACGAGTCCCTCATGTCTACAGACAAGACTTGGAATCAATTGGTCATATAGGGAACTAAGTCCCACCTATTAAATAGAACATATAACCGTTTTTTAATCTATTAATTATTATACGGAAGTGAATATTGGATACTTAACAGAGCCCAGAAAGACCTAATATCAACTTTTAAAAGAAAAGTCCTAAGAAAGAGTTTTGGACAGGTGCAACAAAATGACATGTGGAGGATTCTGAATAATCATGAACTATATGAAAAAAAGGAAATATGGTGAAGCTGATAATGTGATAATCGTAAAGGCATCTCGTATCAGATGGCTGGGCCATGTGTTTAGATATGATGATGCATTTCCAACCAAAAGGATAACCTTATCGAGAATTGAGGGAGTAAGACGAAAAGGAAGACTACCCACTAGATGGGTAGATGATGTCGAGGAAGATTTAATGTTAATTGGAGTTAAAGAATGGAAGCTATTGCGTCGAATGGGGTCAGGTGGAGGAAACTTGAAGAGACAACCTTGGCCTGTAGCAGGCTGTGGAGCTTATGAAGTAGAAGAAGAATCATTATGTAGGACTCGATAAGAGTTTTTTTGCAGTTAAGAGTTACTAAGAAGTCCCCTCAAAATCTTCACGAGAAAAAGACCGAAATGTCAAGAAAGTTTTACTTCGAAATTTTTCAAGCAATATTCAGAAGAAAATAAACTCACCGAATAAAGTTAGTATATTAAATTATGCAGACATATAACTTTTAAAGGAGTTATGGAATTCCCTCTTGCTTACTATGGTCATGAACATCACGACAAAAAGATCGAAATGTCAAGAAAAGTTTTACTTCGAATTCTTTCTAACAACATTCAGAAAGACATAAACTCACCAATTAAAGCTAGCATATTAAACTATGCAGAAATACAACATTTTAAGGAATTATGGAACTCCCTCTTGCGTACTATGGTCATGAAAGTCACGAGAGAAAGGTCGAAATGTCAGGAAAAGTTCTACTATAATTATTAATAAGTACTAGATTAAAGTCAGAGTAAAAGTCAGAGCCTATAGAAGCATTAGTTTTTTTTTCTAAGCAAGAGACATACAAAATTAGCAATGCCCTCGCCGGGACTCGAGCATCTGACCTCTCGAATACTCGCCGAGTATGCTGACCGTTGCACCGCAAAGGCATGCTAAGAAGGCGGAAGAAATACTTTATAAGGTAATAAAAATGCTTCGTTGGAGTGAAGATGATGAAAACATTTGATGCTGAAAATTTTCGAACGAAACAGGTAGTCTTTAATGTAAAATCATATTGTTGTCAAATTCGAAATTCGAGCTTCCAGGTGTCCATGTTCGAGTGAAGGATCACGTTGTTCAAAATTTGATGGTTCTAGGTGCAGTCGTTTTTTCACAATGAAAGAAACATGCCTACATTCACATACATTCTCCTTTTTTTAATTTCTTTTAAATAATACAGAGAGATAATATTTAATGGCAACAGTTTGAAAAGTGATTCAACCTTTTACAGAGATTCAATGCAAAACGCTGTTTCGAGACTAATACCCCTTCTGGGCTAACGTTTTTTCGGAATAATAATTAATTAATTAATTTGTTATTTAAGTTATAAAACTAATTATGGTCTATCCTTTATTTCTTTAGTGCATACTGAAAACCTCATAAGCAGACGCTCCTCATTCCCACATCAACTGTTATTTTAATGCTAAAAGGAAAATCATTTTTTCAATCTATGCGTTCAATTCAGTAGGTTCACACAAGCTTTAGAACACGAGAATTGGATGTATTGATATACATCTTCAGCAGCAAACAATCTCGAGTTTTTAAACCAATAAATATATACTATTGTTGCATAATCATTCCAAAGAGAGTTAAAAATGATAAAAAAAAATAATAAAGTAACATGGAATATTTGCCCCGTGCCTATTGAAGAAATGTTCGTCGCCTACGATTTAATACTGCTAGAAGAAGAGATATATAGCTTTATTTAGAATTGTCTGCTTTTCCTAAATTGAATTAATTTGATTTGGAAGCTGACTCTACAAAAAGCTCCACCTCTCTCCTACTGTTTAAACAGGTGCCTTAAATATAATCCTCTTCACGTAAGATTTGTGTCCTAAAGGCAATTTCTGAATGCCTTTGAGAATTTTATTTTTTCAGTAAATACAGGAACTGCGCATTCATTCCGATTTACTATGTAGCTACTTTAAATGTCTTCTAAAAATGGCTCAGAGTTTACAACGAAGGCAGCTGGTTTATCGTAAAGTTGTTTTCCAATCAAAGATAAGTTTGACGTTAGAGAAAATCATTAAAAAAAAAGGTAATGATTTTTGGAAATGAAACATAAATAGTGGAATAATATATATAACATAATAGTGGAATAATTGAGGAATAATAAAATAAATTTTTTTGAGAAAATAATTAAAATAGACTTTAAAAATAAAAATTCCAATTCTAATTATTGTAAAGACAAACATAACTGAATGAACTTCATTTTTCTCTTCGATATCAATGGCTTCCCTGATGTTGAACTTATGACGTCAGTTTGAAGTCTGACTTATAGTCAGTCGTCTTAAGACGAATACAAGTACCTGAATTTTCGCTAGTGAAGGTGCTTTTGTTGTTACCGAAAATAAATCTCATGTGTGAAAATATTGGCTCGCATTTATGCCAACGAAATGGCAAAGCCAATAGTTTGGAATTATAATTTAAGAATCGCCGTTGCCAATCTTATCAATTTCTCCTTGAAATTATATTACATTTTTTTATTTTTTAAAAATAAAAATGCATTTTTGTTACTGCAGTTTTGTAGTCAAACAAAAACGTCATTGTTGGCCCAGAAGGGCTATTAGTCTCGAAACGGCATTTTATGTGGAATCACTAAAAGCGTTGAATCACTTTTTAAGTTGTTGCAACCAAATATTATCGCCCTGAATTATATTTGAAGAAATTAAACAATAAAGAATCTGCACGAACGTATATATATTTTTCGCATTGTGAAAAAACGACGGTACATAGAATCATCAAATTTTGAATAACGTAGTTCTCCACCTAACATGGCACTTAGAAGCCCTAATTTTGAATTTCGAATTTGTTTCATTATCTGTTTCATATTTTGTAAAACATTAACAACCTTTTTTACTAAAAATTCGACGATTTCAAAGCGAGCAGGTATGGAATAAAATATTTTTACCACCAGCGCGCGAGACTGTCCATCGGAAATTCTAAAGATATACTATTTTTAAATATTTTGCGATTTTGTTGTTGAATCGAATTTTATGTGGCGTAAATTAAGTAAAAATTACGTTAATAAATAAAGTAAATAATACGTTACTAAATGAAGTAAACAACACGTTAATAATAAAAAGACAAAAAAAAATGTTTTGTAAAGCCGTCTTAGTACGAAAACTGAATATTAATATGATGAATTGAGAAAAGACAAAAAACGCGAAAATGTATGCCAACATTTAACGCTGCATCGGGAATCTTAAATGCATACTGCTATGCTTTTTAAAATTTTTGTAATTTTGCTGTTGAATTGCATATAGCGCAAGTGCGAAAAAATATTATGCTTAATAATAAAGCTAAAAAGGCAAAAAAAAATGGGTTGCTAGGGGTGATTGTAACAACAGACTGGTAAACTGCGAGCTCAGCGAGAGAGTAAAAAACCTTAACTCTTTGGGCGACCATTAAAATCTGAAACATTTCAGATTTTTTTAGCATATATTTTCAATTTAATTTTTATGTGTTCTTCAAGTGTTCGTTTCACATTTAAGTTCAGAATTTATTAGTCCAAAGGGATTTAGTCCCGAAGGACTATTACTTTCGTTTTGCGATTTTGCGTCGGAAACACAAAAACGGCGTATCACTTTTCAAATTGTTGGCACTAAATGTTATCGCTCTGCATTAAATTTTAAAAAATGAAAAATCTGCATAAATGTATGCATGTTTCTCGCATTGTGATAAAACCTAGAGCCATCGAATTTTAAATGACGTAATCCTACTGCGAATA